>JAOXJK010000023.1:70509010-70522175 GCA_025774025.1 Xenus cinereus | reverse complement strand
GTTGCAGCTTGAAGCCATTCCCTCTTGTTCTGTCACTAATTACCTGGGAGAAGAGACCAGCACCAACCTCTCTACAATGTCCTTTCAAGTGATGTGTGGTGCTTGGTATCCAAAGATTTTTAATGGTTAAATATATATATATATGTTTTCTCTTTCCTGCCAGCACAGTATTTACTCTGCCCGAAGTCCCACAATGTTTTACTTGGCAGTAACTTCATCGCGAAGACAATTTCCCCAGTACATCTGCCCCTTGCTTTAATCTGAACATCTTTGAGGCTTTTCAGTTGTACGTTAAAAGTACACGAACTGACCTCTGGCAGCTGGAGATGCTGAATCGCTGATAACTGATGTGGAATGAATATACTTTCAAATAGCCTCTGTTGCTTATTCTCAGTTATTGTTCATTCACGCTCAAAAGGAGGAAAAATGATTGCAGTAGCACATTAGTAATTAGGCAAAATTAATTTGATACTGTTGGAGCATATATACTAGATTGGGCATAGGTTCTAACTGTGGTACAGAGCAGCCCTTATTTGAGGATATGGTCTGCAGCCTGCGGTGTGATGAGGTTTCTAGTCTGTGAAACTTTAGATCATGGGGCTTGCATTTTGTGCACCTCTGTAGAGGTGCTTGTTGTCTGTCTTCTAGCTGCCTCGTTCATGCAGTTTTATTAGTAGTACATTAGTACATGTAGTGCTAAAACGTACATTACTTGAGTAGTACATTTTTGAAAGAAAGCACTGTGTATTCCTTTTTTGTTTTAAAAAGCATTTGCTATGTTAAGCTGTCCTAAACATAGAAATGGGAGCAGACATGCTGTAAAAATAGCCCAGGTTAAGAGTGTACTGAATGCTCATCACGCATATCTAGCACAATAAAGAAAACTAGCTTTGGGAGCTTTCTGCCCACATTCAGTGCGCTAACATAAGTCATATGATGGTAGATAGGTTTGCAGCTTTTGGAAAAGTGAAACTTGCGAAAGAGAAAACTCCCCAAAAGAGAAACGTTCTGGTATTGTTGATGTTATGTGCTGTCACTCAAAGAGCACTTCAAACGCTCAAATGTATTTAGTGTTAATTAGCTGTTAATTGAAAAGGTTTTAATAATAGGCAAAAAAGTCTCCTTAATGCTGTATCAGGAGCATCCTTGCTTCGTTAGTCCTTGAGAAGTTTTACTGATGTGAAGAAGTAGTTATCTAATTTAAGGAATCTCGATTTTTTCTTTTCTTTTTTTTTTTTTCCTTTGACCAGTATTGTCAGAAAAGCCAACGACTTTCACGATCACTGTGACATCTGAAGCAGGAGAAAATGATGAAAGTAAGTTGATCATGTCTTAAACATATATAGGAGGAGTTTCTGTGTTAGCCTAATTCTATCACCAACGAGTATACCTCCATTCTTAGGGGCCTGGTCCTGCAAACATTCCTCAGAAAATGTAGTTCAAGGATTCTGGTGATCTGTGTTTAGTTTACACAAGTGCTGCGCTCTCTCACTGTGGCTACTTTCTGACATGCTGATTCTCAAATGCTTTGCAGTGTAGCTTCAAAAAGAATGGATTATCATCATCTGCATATTAGTTTACAGCCATGTTGTGAGGTGGGGCATTTTATAGCAACTGTATGTATAGCAGCCACACGGGAGAGCTGAATCTCTGTGTTGTGAATATGCAGCCCTTAAGGAACAGTTCCAGGACAAAGAGCTGTGGGTCCCAAGTCCCTTTGTGTTTTTTTGGGTATCAGTGGTTGAATGGGCTTGTTGGAAGAAAGTCTTGCTCCAGGTAAGTTTGAGAGAGACTGCTGGGCTGCCACAAGTGTGAGTCTTGAGGAACAGAAGGAAGGCTTCTCCCTGGTATTCTGACAGGATATGTGAAGGGAACTTGATTTGCCTTGTTTCCATGTTGTCCTAGCTCTGGATGGCTTCAGGTGAAGCATGTTCTCCTTAGGCAGTTTTCTGCATGTTAACTTCTACTGGACATTTTGTCCTTTTCACATGATTTATGTGGAGCCCTGGTACCCAACACAGAGGTTAATGCTCTGGACAGGCACACAGAATTTAATACATTAGTATGCTGAGATTCTCTCTAGCTCTGTTGTTAGGGCTCATCCTCGTTTTCTCCAGCTTTAAGTGGGATATGAGGGAAAAGAGATTACTGCTCTAGTACCCACCATGCCACAGAAGGTTTTCCAGTCTTTCTAAAGACTTTTCAGACATTAATAGCCTGTAATAGTTTCTGTAAGGGTAAACTTCATCATATGAATTTTTCAGAACTCTTGCATTATATTTAAATCTGTTCGTATAGTTTTAACATCTGTTTAAGATGACCCTTTGAGACAAGAATAATTTGTATTTTAAAATCTTTAGTCTACTAATGCCATTGAAAAATAAACAATTACAGTTATATAAGGTTATCACCATAAGAATATGTGGTTTTTATCTTGTAGCTGTCCAAACAACCCTTAAATTTACCTATAGAGAAAAATATCCTGATGAAACTCCGCTTTATGAAATTGTCTCACAGGAGAATCTTGACGATAATGATGTCACAGACATAATTAAGCTACTAGAACAACAGGTAAGGAAAATGGAATATCTCAATTCAGCTTGATATCACTTCACATTTTAGCCAGAATTTCTCTCTTAAGTCAGTTGTTTCCTGAGGTATGTGCTACTGATTTGAAAGATGTTCCATACAGCAGAGACTAACTTTGAGGTTTGAGTTTGTTAAATTACATTGTTGAGCAAAATCATGTTGATGATGTAAAATACAGGGGCTCGTTCAGTGTGCAAAGGTACAATAATGAAATGGAAGTGCTGTAGAGCTTCTCCTTTAGCTTAAGGTGAATTTAACTCATATATAGTATTTGTGGAAATAAGTCACTTCAGTTTTACTAGGAAAGATCTAAAAATGCTACATTGATTCTTGATTCTTTTTAATAACACAATTATTTGTGGGGGGAGGTGGAATACCTCTTCAGCCTTTGGGATCAGTGAGTGCATTGTAAAGGAATGAGAAGGAAACACTTCTTTGATTTCAGGAGTGCTTAACAAGTCCTTCCTGACTTAAAATTGCCGTAATATGTTCAGTAGACACTAGCTCTTTTCAGTTTACTTCATATAACCTTTCTTCCATCAACTGATGTTTTTTTGTTTTTCCTTGGAAGGTGTTCCACTTCAAGGAGGAATGTAATGGGATTAAGGGATAAGCATTTCAGGAGAAAAGAGATTCTGAGTAACTGTTGTCTCTTAAGGTTTATGATATTCAAATCTTGACAGTTGTGTTCTGACTAAAGGTTTTGTTCTATTCATGAAAATGCCTTCCTGATGTCTGTAATAAGCTGATAACCTGAACACAGAGATCATCAGTGGTGTTCGCTGCACACCCATTTGGGGGTAACTTTAACTGGAATAACTGGCCAATTGACTTGAATTTTACACTGAGCTTTTGAGTCTGGTGCAGAGTGTCTCAGCTGCGTTATCTGCATTTGCACAGCATAATGCTTCTAAAATATTTATGCATTCAGCTGATGAATGTTTGAGGTTCTCCTTCTGTTTGAGGTTGCCTTCTTTTGTTGCAGGCAGAAGAAAATTTAGGAATGGTAATGATCTTCACTCTAGTCTCAGCAGTACAGGAGAAATTAAATGAAATAGTGGATCAAATAAAAACACGAAGAGAAGAGGAAAAGAAACAGAAGGAAAGAGAAGCAGAAGAAGAAGAGAAAGTATGTAAAATAATCCTTTCAACTAAAAATTTCTCCCTTTTTTTCAATGCTTGGGGTTGATGCAGGAGCAATTCGGGGTTGCACTGGGAGAGGAACATCTATCCCAAAGTTGAAACAACTAAAACTTACAGACGAGAAGGTTCTGTAAGTGCACTTAAGTAATTATATTCCCGCTCCCCTCTTTTCAGAGACGTATTGCACATTCACAGTCCCTTCTAGCGTTACTCCCTAAGGCAGGGGCAGAGATTTTTCCAAAATTCAATCAAAGTTGCTATGGCCAGTTTCTTGTTTGAAGAGGCAAGAGGTGATGGGGAGCAAAAGGGGCTAGAATATGGCATGCTACACACAGGCTGCTTGTCCTGAGAAACTCTCCCTTCCTTCGTAGACTGAGTGGGTAGGGTGGAAGCAGTGAGACCAGTCTTCAAGACCTGGTTTGTCCTCCCTGCACATGTCCTTTCTACCAGCCACTGTGGAATAGTTTTTCTATTTGTGGAATGTGCTGTGAAAAATGTAACTACTGAGCCTTCACTTTCTTCCTCAGAAATAGCTAGAGGGTGATGCGACTTGTCAGGTTCAGTATTTCTGAAAATGACAGGAAAAGAGCTGGGGAAAAAGAATCCTTTTTTCTGTCTTAACAAGATAGAAGGATTATCATATTTTAATGGAAAATATTTCAGTGTAAATTGCACTCAAGAGTTGATAGTTGGTGCTGCCTACTTATGAATAATCTGTATGGGTGGTGTGTTGTTAACTATTGCACTGTATGTCCAAAAGTAGTATGTGGAGGTTTTCCGTAAGAGTTTCCACCTCAGTATGGCTATCTGAAGGGAGAGTCCCATGACAAAAAAGAGCAAGAATGTATTATTTGTATGTTCTTAGGGTTAGGATTATTTTCTCAGAGTAGTTCACAGCAAGCAGTGCTTCCAGAATGTTGTAATTTAAGTAATTAAGAGAATGCTTATCTTCACTCATACCTTTGCCAGTTGTGTTTGCAGCCTTGTTTTCTATTCTTTCAGCAACGATTTCATGGCACTCCTGTTACCATTGAGAATTTCCTAAATTGGAAAGCGAAGTTCGATGCAGAACTCCTAGAAATAAAAAGGAAAAAAATGAAAGAAGAAGAACAAGCGGGCAAAAATAAATTAAGCGGTATGATTTGAAACTAGTCCTAAAGTTTTTGTAATGTTACTGGATTATAATTACAAGCCTAACAGTAATTTTTACACTGAAAGATGGTGGTAGTAAATAAACTCTTAATGTGCTATTTGGTTATTGTCCTTCATGTCGCATTAAGTCTTTTTGAGTGCTGACCTTGGACTAAATAGGAAGCTAATAGATTTGAGATTTCTACTGAAGTCGTTAAAGTTCCTAAACTGTGCATTTAAGCTTCTTCAGTTTTGTGCCAGACAGTACACCACTTGGAGCTGCTGCTGAGAAGTGTTGTTTTGGCAGAAATAGTTGGGGTTTGTTGAGCAACAGAAAGAATTTACATCAGGCAGTTTATCGATTTGTCTTTTATTGCGCTGGATTGTACAGTGACTTCAGGTTATTCAAGCATATGTAGGAGTTTGGGATGCTGTTGCTGGCTGAAGGAATACAGAAGCTTGCTGCTGCATACAACAAGCTTACTAGTGAGAAAGCTCTGATATTTTTGGGAAAAGCTTGTCGTAGCAGTGGTTTCGGGCTCTGTATTTTGCAGATCACAGTTTGTTCAGCAGAAAGCAAGCTCTGTATCCAGTGGGCAAAATGTGGAGGAAATTACTTTTCTTATGAGAACCTGTAAGAATTAAATCTTTGTCATCCTCCTCTACACTGTCCATGGCTTAGTTTTGGACTGGTTCTCCTGTGATGTTGGATATACTTTTAACCCAATTACTTGGGAAAGCATAGCCAATGTGATTGTGCTGCATCACTGTTACCTTTTTTTCTCGATTCTGAAGGCTTTTGAATCTTCTGGCTAGTTTTGACAAAATTTCACAGAGATATGGAAATTTTAATGGTAGTAAGTTTCATGAAAAGCTCTACAGGGCAGGGGACGCGCTTGACTCCCCTCTCAAGGGAATGTATTTAGGTATGTGCAAAGATGAGATAGTAGGAAACATGCTGCTTCTAGTTTTCCTCTTCTTAAAATTATTGTTAGCATGCTATTTCTATTTTTCTCTATGCAAGTCTAGTCTGTAGAAGCTCCCCATTGCAAAACTAAAACCAAGCTTGTTTTCAGCTGTCGTGAGTGTAACCCCAGTAGAAAGCAATGCTTTCTAGATGGAAGATGGGTGGTTTATGTGGAAAGTGTACTGAGCTTGTCTTCCCCTACCTCCCAGTTAGAAGGGTTTCACTCTGCCTAGTGTGATGTTTCCTTCCCGGATATATGTATGTAGGTGTTGGTAATTTGGAATGGTGAGGATATATGGAAAAAGGGGGAGAAGGCAGCTAATTTCCTTTCCAGTTGCCACAGAGGGTTTCTTGTGGAGTGCAAGATGAGGACTAAGACAATAATGACTGAGCAAAGGCTGTGGGGTAGTATGATGTAAATTTTCCCACCCCCTATTATTAAAGCCTTAGTAAAATTAAAGTGACTATAAGAAAAAGTGTCCATTTCACATGTAAGAGGAGGAAGCCTGTTGGCACATGTGCTAACTATTGTTGCCTTAGGCTGATAGTTATTTCAGAATTCTGCTAGCTTATATATTATTTTTTATTTTATTTCTAGGTAAACAACTTTTTGAAATGGATCACAACCTTGATACCTCTGACATCCAGTTCTTGGAGGAAGGTAAATTTATGTTTGTTTCCACAACTGAAAGACAGTGGCTTAAAATAGATCAAAATTCCTAAGCAAAGTCTGTATTATATTTCTGACTTAACAACCTACCTCAGTATCACTTGTGCATTGGAAGAACTTATTAAGAAGTACTGTTTTGCAGATTGAACAGAAATGATTTAAACTTCTTTCAAAAACAAACAAAACATTTTCAAGATGCTAAAGCATTTTTGTTTGCAGCTTTGACCTTGAATTGATCTTACTTGAATAGAAGCAACAGAAGTATTTGGACTGGAAGCAAAACCCAAAACAAGCAAAGCCACAACAAAACAGAAAAAAAATCCACAACCAAACCCTGCTTTTTCTTTTTTTTTCTAATAGGCATCCTTTCTTACCCCCAGTTTCAGGGATAGATCTTGAAGTTCTATTTCCTTCTCTCTGAACATAAACACCAAGAGTAAACATCTTGCAGGTCAAATTAAATGCTATTTGCCTCTGTGCAGCCCAGTTCTTCCTCGTGGTTTTGTGCAGATGTGTCTATTACCTTACCAAAGATGTCTGACCTGGTGCCAGATGAAAATTTTGTATGCCTGCGTCAAAGGACATTAAACTTGGAAAACCTGTTGGAGATAAATCAAATAAATGTACAAGTAACTTTTTTTTTTAAAAAAAAAAAGGTTGTTGATGAACATCAGTGAGTATAAACTTGAAATGGCAGTAATGGGGAAGTTGTGTTTCTTTTTGTTAGAGTACATAATTTCACCTTGTCTTCCTCCAAAATGCCTGCAGGGAAGATGGGTTGTTGATGGAACATTTGGCTGTCTCAAGGGAGGAACAGACCTCTTTATTTGGGCTCTGTCCAAATGACTTGGGATTAATGTATTAATTTTTAATCCTGTTGCTGTCGCTGATTAAAAGCTCCTGTCCTTATTGCTGTTTGCATTCTGTCATAAATGCAACAGGTTACTGACTTCAGTTTAATATTACAATACTGTGTAATAAGTAGTCCTAATTTTCACAGTTTAAACAGGATAATGAAATTATCTTTTGGATGGAAATTGTTTTAAAGGCTCTTTCAAATCCAGGGAAAGAACAGAACCTTACTCAGTGGCCGGAAGATGTCGCTGTTGATACACACAGATAAAATAGCAGTAGTCCTCAAGTTTTGTCCTTAGGTCAGCATCATCTCTTTCAGAAGAAAATGTGAAAGCATGCAAAGCTTCGTCTTGCTTTTAAAATTTAAATCTGAAAGCAAATGTATGTAGGTAGGCATATAAATGGTGAGGGTGTTTTTTATAAACCCTATGTGTTTCTGTGGCTGTGATAGTTGTAAATGTTCCAGCAATGGGGTCCAGAGCTCCTACTTTGACAGTACTTGGGAGAAAGCTCCCAGAAGCAGAGATTCTATAAATGTTAACTTCATTCTCCCAGTGGATTCTGAGGTGCTGTGCAAGGTTTCTCTGGACTGCGTTTTGGTATGAGGATAAAAAGCTTCACTTTAGCTGTGAAAAGGTAAAATGTGGCATTTCATTTTCCATTTCAATTTGATGTATAAAAATCCAAGTGAGTTACAGCTGCCTACTTGAAGAATGAATATCAAAGTGTTGTGTATTTTGTTGTTCAGGTACTGTTTTCCTACTTGTATGGAAATAAATTATTTTTTTGTTCTTTGCAGCTGGAAACAGCGTGGAGGTTGATGAATCTTTATTCCAAGAAATGGATGATTTAGAGTTGGAGGATGAAGAGGATGACCCTGACTACAACCCTGTTAATTTAGATAGTGATTAGACTTTTTTGAACTGACTCAGTCATCGGTATGGACATATGTAAGGAAAGAGGGGCAGGCAGGAAAGCCACAGCATCTGTGGTTTTAGTAACACGTATCAGTTTTCTTTTTTTTTTTTTCTTTCCAAAGAAAAAAACCAAAATATTCTAAATCCAGGAGAATGGTCTTCTGATGACTTTCATCATAAATAAATTTACTTTAATATTTCAAATGAAAAATTTGAGGAATATTGATGCCTGAAAATGCTATTCTGTTTTCTCTTATTTCTTCTTTCCCATTTCTGTAACTCTCCTTTGAAGAGATGTGGCAACGAGCAAGATGGAAGGATGATACAGCAAGCACTAAACACATCTGAAGGCTGAGCAGCTGTTCTGTTCTCTTCCACCTAGGGATATACGTGGGCAGCTTTGGTGAATGAAAGGGATCACATACTATGCAGTTATTTTTTTTTTAAATGTTTTTCTTTTGTGGAATTTTATACCACTTCAAGTAATGGTCAGTTCTGGTGCTCCAACCTATTGGCTGTTGATATGGCAGCACTAGTCGCCTTTTAATAAGGCATAGCCTTATTGAAGTTTAATGGAAACCATTTCCATACCACTAGAGTAAAATCTTTTGCCATAGTTGAGAATAATCATTTCAAAATGACTAGTTGAAGTCTGTAGGAAAAAATCAGAATGAGATTAAGTCGTCTTAAAAGGTTTGGTTGATTTGTTCAGAGAGGATTTTTATTTTTTTTTTTTAACTTGTGCATCAATGAACTTTGAATGCAAAAAAACCCCAAAACAAACCACAACCCACCCTAGGAAAACTAGTCTGCTTTTGGCAACAGACTGTTGAAACACTGTCAGTGGAGTACGGAATCCTGGAGTACCAGCATTTATAGAGTGCTTAGAGGTTTGAATGTAATGGGTGTTATTTTAGAAACATCTTGTTGTCAGCCCATTAAAGTTAGCACAACACACAGTAAAGCTACACATCAGCTCCTGGGTGGTAGTCATGATGCAGAGTTGCTTATGGAGCTAACAGCTTGATGTTAGGCTCCTTCTTCCTTCCCGCCTCCAAAAAACCACAAAATGCTGTGAGAACTGTGGTGTTTGAAGATGCCGTGTTTAAGATGGTATCAGCATGAAGGATGGCAGTGTGGGTGAAGGTTTCAGAAGACAGCCCTCCAAATAGGGAACCACCAGGCACCTGAATGATTAAACACCATGTGCTGAATTTTAAAATATTGTTAGTAGACTTAACTGTGCCACCTTCAACCTTTGAGGAGGATTGCACTAAAGTATCATAGTTCTTAAAGTTCATAAATTTGCTAGTCCTCTAATATTTGGACATTCTTTATTCAAAATGGGAAATACAATTCCAGAAATAATTTAAGGTGTAAAAGCTTATCTGCTCATATTGCTTGAGAACATCTGTTTGGGATGATCTTTAACATGTTTCAGTGGTCTTTTCTTTTTGTATTCAAGATAAATGAGTTTCTAGAAGATAGAAATAAGTGCTCAAGTACCTGTAAATACTTTTATAAATTAACCATGTGCCTTTTTCCCTACTGCCCTCTATTTGATCTTTTTAATTTTGGCTACTAAGAACTCTTAGACAAGCATCTAGGTTTCAGAGATGTATGTTTCAAAGCAATACGCAGGATCTGTGTTCCAGCAGAATGCCAAATACATTTTAAAAATTGTGAGCTGATGTGATACTAAATGTGATTTTTTCAAAGATAAGGTTGGATTGGAAGCTTCATAGTGACTACATCCAGCATCCTGTGTAATTGCTAGGATGCTTAAAATGTTCTTCAGCACTGAACTTAATTTGCTTCTGGTCTCAGTTCAGCTGCATAAAAAACATTTAATTCCTAAGGCTGCTTTCCTTTTTCAGCTATGATTGTATAAAACTGGCATTTATTTTTTTTTCATAAAAGGAGTGAATTACTTCTCTTTAAATCTAGGCTGAATCCCAGAATGCCGTGTAGTCTGTGCACAATATGGTAATCTAAGAAAATTTTCCAGGTGGGTCAGAAGAATCATCTACAGATGAAAAAAAGATTTTCATTAATGGTATTCTAGATTAATAATATTTTTCCAGTCTGTAGTCACACTAACATATTTATTGGTTTTGATACAGAGGATTTATAGCTTAAAAATGCTAAAACAACGTCAAACAAGTTAAAATGTGAAAATGTGTTTTCAGTCTTACATCTTATATTTCAAAGCAGAGGAAATAGTAAGGGTTGAAATGACAAAAAATTGTGTCAAGTCCATTCCTCTTAAGTCTTTGGAAGAAGTTTCAGTGACTCAATTTGAACTTCAGATTTGTGTAGCTTTGTTGGCATTTAACATCTGTGAAATAAAAGGGAATTCGACAGTGAGTAACCCCGGCTATGTTCGCATGTTTTAGTTTGCTGAAATGGATTGAGTTATGGTCTTTTTGGTGGAAGACGCTTAGGTGAAATATTTAAAGGTTACTTACACACTTTAGAAAAGATTGAAGTCTAATACATATTAATCTAATAAAATTCCGTCAATAAATTTTGAAATTTTAGTAATTCAAAGTCATGGTGCTGAAACCCTTCCAGATATCTTTTTTTTAACTCTCAAAGTCCAAAGCGTACACTGTGAAACATGTAGGGAGATCACTATGAGTCTCAACACTGCGCTATGACCAGCGCTAATTTAGTTTTGATTGTGCTGAACTTTTTGAATACTTGGTGCCTGAGCTCTATTCAAATTGAGAGGATGGTGTCCACCATGTCAAGATGCTGTAGGAGTACAATCTCGGGCATGCTGCAAAGCCTAGGATTTTGCATCCAGATTACAAATCCAATATGATCTGCTTTACAGCAAACAGAATCTAGGGGTGGCTTTTTTTTTTTTTAATATTTTCTTTCTCTCTTTGTTTCTTTTTTCTAGTTAGTCAGTGGTCAGCAGTCAGCATATTTTGGTCAGAAATGAGGAGCTTGAAGTACAATTCCTGTGGGAAGAGTCAACATCATTCTTTCTCCAAGGAGACTTATAAGCATCAGCCTACCTCCAGTTTTTAAACTGTGTGGTTGCTGAAATAAATTCAGGGCTCATCGGAGCAGAGAGCAGGCTGTGCTTGGCCCCAAGATGCTGATACACTGAGAAGGAGCTGTCGTGATGAAATACTACTACTATGTTTTTTCTTTTTTTTAATCAGTCCTTCAGTGCCTTGCAACTTGGCTTGGGGGAGGGGAGAGGCTTTTCAGGTTCAGTTCTTCGACATGATTGCATTTATTGCCATGAACTCGATTTCCCTTTGCGCTGTGTGTTCATGCAATCTGCAACTGATAGAGTGAGCTGATACCACTGACCTGCGGCGTACAGCGTTGTGTGAGGTTTATGTGGCTTTTATTATTCTGCTGGGACTTCCTGTCATTAGAAAAAGAGTAAAGATCAAGGTCCAACTTGTAATCAGGACCTGTTCTGTTTGCACTTGGGGCAAACTCAGCCGAAGATCTGCGTTGGGCTTCTGACTTTGAACTAGTTTTACCTTTTCTCTGGTAAATATGTACAGGTGGAAAAGGTGACTGGTCATGGGAAGTTCACGCTCAGAGGTCAGGGGATGATGCAGTGGTTACAAAAGTCACATAAGGTTGTTTCGGGGTTTTGGGGGTTGTTTTTTTTTTTTTGTTGGCTTATTTTCTTGCTACTGGGGATGCAAAGTTCCCGAAGGAAGGATGGCCTGTCTATACAAGGGATGGATTTGGAAATGTTCTTCTTGCAGACTACATCTATGAGGTCCCCTGTGCCTTATAGCAGCTAAAAGCATGTTATGCATGAAGTGCTTCTGTCCAGGAAAAATCAGGTAAACTGCATCAGAAGGCTAAAATAGGTGGATTGAAAATGAGAAGAGTGAGCTGGTCCCTTGGACCAGTGAGGGAACTAATCAAGCAAACAAAAAGAAACTCCATTATGTGAACTGGAAGGATTTTAGAGTTCTGAAACATGTAATGAGAAAGCCAAGGCTAGATGCTCTTGGTCAAATCAAAATGATTATTTGAAATATTTTTGAAATCAGAGGTTCTATCCTGCAGTGGCTGCTTGCTAGGACATTGGTTCAATAGCAACCAAACGCAGTCACCATAGTTTGGTTGTATAGACATTTCCTGCAGGAAGCCAGGCTGAGGGTCCAAGACTTGCCTTCCCCACCTGGGAAGTGTGGTTGGTGTCTGGAAAAAAGTCGGAACAAAACGTTTCCTGCTCAGCTCATGTCCTTTCCCTCTCCCTCCTGCCCGAGGATGTGCTGAGAGGGAGAAGATTGTTGGAGGGGAAAAAAATGCTGGAGATGCATCAGCGACTGAACAGTGTGCAGCTGGGGAGGGGAGGAACTGCAGCTCCAGTTTGTGAGTAGTTTCAATGGACAGAGTTGAAAAAGATGTGAGAGTTGGAACTCCCTTTGTAAGCAACGCAGAAGGCATTACTGTCTGCAGAGGTGAATATAGCGTAGACCAGATGCATGTCAGGAGTGGAGCTGCTGGATTTGCAACTATTTTTGGATTTGCTGATAGAAAAAAAATCTTGACGTATGTTTCTGAATTTGTCTTCTCATGTGAAGCCCAAAGGCAAGGGGCAGTGTGAACTCAAATCGTTTCAGTCAGTAAGCAACACCACAGAGTGCAAAATACAGATCACTTTAATAGCTAATATTTGAGTATCGGTGTTTAAAACGGAAATGGGAAATCAAGCATATCAAAGCATAACCATACGGCTGGTCGATCTTACTGCCAGTCTGGATGTTGAAGGTTCTACCGAAAGAATAAGCCTCATGAAAGGCACAAGTGAAAGACTTTTCAGAAGGTTTGTGGCAACACCGATCTGTCCTCACTCAGTTGTCTACAACTCCGGTATTATTAGAGCCGAGGAAAGTAAAAGCA
>JAOXJK010000023.1:70468954-70497254 GCA_025774025.1 Xenus cinereus | reverse complement strand
CACTTTCCCCCTGCTTAGTTAACTGTCTCACAGCTACGGCTCCCATTTCTTTGCTGAGTGATAGAGGAAATCCCACGTGAGGCTCCGGTTTCCCCACCGGCACTGGGACAACCCTGCTCTGGATGACCGTCCTCCTCCCAAGCACGGACCAGCTCTACCCCCTCGTTCTCTGCAGCGCTTTCTGGCAGTGCATGCCAAAATGGTCTCAGAGAGATCTATGTACAATTATTGTTCCTTTACTGAGAGCGTAATACAGCATCAATTAACTCACAGATCTGCCGTTCCAATAATTTCTGGCACACTTACCTCCTCTGCTCTCCGTTTGCTGCCCACAGAGATGTGTGCTGCTACTTCTCAGCTCTGTGACTACGAGTCTCATTCTAGAGATGCCTGTGCATCATGTTTCCTTTTAAACTGGGAGGTAACCCATGGACATTGTGCGGGTTGGCATACTTTCAATATTTGCTTATCTCTAACGTGGGCAGAGATTACAAAACTAGTATAATTAGGAAAAACATGAAAGCGGACCGGTAAGATTTTTGAAATTATTTACATGCTGGTTTTGATTTCTCTTCCTCCTTGTATTTTGCCTTTTTTTTTTTTTTATGAAGAGGATTATTGAGGAAGGTTGGAGAGAAGTGAAAATTTGGTAGTTGGGTTATTTTTATCTCAGCTTTCATAGAACTTTTGCCCAAATTGGTTTGTATCTCTGAGCTGTGTGTGACAGTAGTCCCAAGGCAGAGAAGAATTCCACTACTTCCCTGGAGTGGTTGATCAGGCCAGTCTGACCTGGTCTCAGCCATGAGCCTGGAATGAGCTGCTTGGGTTAATCACCTGTAAGTGCTCATGTTAAGTTAAGCCAGGGCTGGAAGAACATAGTTGTCTTTTCTCTCAGTTGGAGTAAAGACCTCAATTCCTTAAAAGTGCTTTGCATGACCAGAAGCTCAAAAGCATTGCACTGCCGACACAGTTTTTCTGTATGCATAGTAAAAATTAGCAACTATCTTATTATATCTGTCATGGGTGTTGCCCTGTATCTTATCTACAAGCCTTCACCTTCTCAAGAACTTTTTAAAGTGTTGTTGGCTTATGCTGTTGTAATGTGTGCTTAACCCCGCAGTTACACTTGCTCATAGTTAAGGTGGCAAGCGCTTGCCTTTTACAGCTTTGCTTTTCTCCTTTTAGCCTGATTCAACTTCTGATATATCAGCTTGACACTCCTGTTTGCCATTTGAATAACAACCTTTCTCCTTCAGTCTGTTTGGAAGGACCTCATAGTTTGCCTTGGGAGCACTTTTCATATCTTTGAGTTTCTCTAATTCATCTTTTGTTCAGATTATTGTCTTCAGAGCTGTAGATTTTAAACACAGCACCTCTCCGATCCTGCAAAGGAAGCAGTAGATGGGGGCTGGAGGTATATATCATGAAATTTTCCATTATACTCCCTTTGAGACCAGGTTAATCAAGGTACCTTGACATTTTACCTCTCAGTGCCACTTTGAACAAGGTTAAGTGCCAAAAGTTATATTTTTTGAAAGAGGAACTCTCTGTGTCTCTGGATTCGAACCAATTAATGGTAAAATCTTTATTTGCTTTGTCTGTCTGCTGAGACTATTCCTCTGAAAGGGAGGTGATGGGCTCATGCTGAGTTTGGACTTTAAAGTCTTCCATCTTTTTCTTTCCTACAGACATTCCAGTTGGTTAAGCCACTGCAAAGGACACAGGCTTTTTCCTGTGAAATTCAAGCCAAGATGCCCCAAACTATATTATAGTTGTCATAACACACAAACCCCAGATCTGTAAGGTTGTGGCCACTAGCTGTCCACAGGGGAGTGGAAAATATTACCCCACTGTAAAGTGCTGAACAGCCAAGAAGGAGGACAAGACTCTGCATGTTTTTCCCTGATAAGTCTTGTACACTGTGATCCCACTTAGAATACTGTTTGTCCCATGTTATCATGTAGCCATCAGTGCAGGTAAAGTGGCAGCTCATTGCCTACATTGCTCTGGAAGTTTGAGGTGAAAGGTAAATGAGAAAAAAGCTGTAGCAAAAGCACGGTGTGAAATTATATCCCTGCAGGAAAATTACTGCCTGAGAAGTGCACACAAAAGGAAATTGCAAACTGTAGAGGGTGGAATCTACTCCATAGCCTGCTTCTGAGGACAGCAAGGGAAGACACTGGAAAATCCTTATTTGTTTGCTTGGTTGTTTATTGTGTCACTATTGTGCATTTATTTTTATGGATTATATCTTATTTATTAATTCCTTTGTTATAGACAATTCACATCTTCTAACAAATATACTCCCCGACCAATACTGCCTAATCCATAGAATATCATGGATATGATTTCAAATATCCTCTTCCTTACACACAATGAGATTAAGAACAGGAAGACAATGAATATTATTTCACTTAACATATTGTATCTATTTTTAATTTGTTCACACAACATAATGTACAAGAGACTGAAATATATGAGACTCAAGTAAGAGCTATTGATCTCATGTACATAAATCCTGGGTTTTTCAAAGTTTTTGGAAAAAACCAAAGGTGAACGACACTATCAAATTAACAACCAGGCAGTGACATTTGCAGAAAAAATTTCTGTGTTATTTATACGTGGACTCCTCCTTGCATTCCAGCATTTCAACAAGAAGGAGTATGATGTGAGATCATTCCTCACCACATCTTGCAACCCACAGCCTTCCCTTCTTGTTGGTGCAAAACTGTAGGCATGATGCATCCAGCATGTAGGTAGCATTGTACATTTACATAGCTATATGAGAAGCAAATGTTAGCTTTGTGATTTATAGCATACAGATACACAAATAAATCCTCTGGCAAAAACAGTTTCTTTATCAGACCACATCCAAAGGAACAGTTCCCTAAGCTCAAACTTTTATTTGTCCATTTAATTTTGGTCTTTTTTCTTCTGGCAGCGCCGGAGGGATGGAAAAGGCACAGGGAAGAAGCAAGGCTTCAAAAGTTCCTAAATCCACCATTCACTTGGAGGAGGCTGGGAGTCTGTGCTGGGAATGTGTTACGGACAAAGGCTGATAACATATTATCTCTGACCGAGTCAAGAACTAACTTTCCCTCTTACCTCTCTGCTCTTTCCTTTCCTGGAGCTAAATGGTAAAGGAAGTGCATAGCAAACAAATGAGGTGATGGTCCATGTTATTTAAAATAAACCCCTGCCATAAATTCCTAGCACTTGTTTCCATACCTTCTGCTGGTCCTAAAATTTTAAGATCAAAATATTCTAAGCCCACATAGTCTCTTGAAAGGAAATAAGGCCCCTGAAGGCTATTTTATGATGACATCATATTTAGGTGCAGTAGTACATCATAAACATGTATCTTAACAGCTACCTTTGGTTTCTGACTATCTAAGTCAAAGTACACGTTTAAAGGTAAAAAAGTTATAAACTCTTGGAATTCATCTGTGCAGCTGGAAGGCCTGATACTGTGCTAAACTGCAGATCAGCCAGGCCTCACCTATCATCTGACAAGCATTATATTGCCATCCTTTACGAGAGGGCAAGAGTAACAAAGAACTGAGTTTTCTCCCCAATTCCTCTGTACGCAGAGATATCTCTGTACATAGTACGTGGAACAGGTCATGAATATATGCCTTATCTTCTGCTTTAAAGCATTTGAAAATACTCTTTGATTTAAAGAAGCCTGAAAAATCCAGCGGACTGCCATGGACCAGCTGGTGTGACTGTAGGGTCAGAGCTTGGTGCAGCCCTTGAGACAGTCAAGGCAGATGAAGGTTTGTGTCTAGAGGATACTGCTATGACATGGTGTTCCTCCCAGTGCTGATCCAAGGGCTGAGCCCTCGCAAAAGATTGAAAAATATGCTAGGTCTTCAGGAATAAGTTGAATTCAAAACCCAACAGAGGACATAATTAATTTTTCAGTAACTGCTCTGACTTCTTCCTAGCAGAAACTGATGTGCTGGTAAGAGAACGCGTGGAAAAAAAACAATACCATTTATGAACTCCTCGTGGAGGAAGAGGGAAAATAAAACAATCTTTGCTTTCAGTGGAAAGCTCAGCGCCCTGGATGGCAGCTGCTATTACGTCCCTGCCTGCCGATCTCCCTTCACACGATGGAGGCCAGGCACATGCAACAAGAGTTGCTTTATAGCACCGAGTTGACTTGGGAGGGCAGAGACAGGGGCACCAGGAGCCTTTGCTGGCGAGGTGTAGTGTATTCAAGTAGAGCAAATCACAACACGCTGCTGTTCTCTATGGTGGGAGAGGTGGGACCTCGATGAACGGTCCTCCCTCCTCCCGTGAAGGGGCTGCTGCAGTGTCCCATTCGACCTACACAGTAACTCCTTTGACCATCTACAGACACATATTAGGCCTTTTCAGAATAGTTCTTTTGGGCAGGACGGTGAAATCACCCTTGTTTCAGGTTCCTTTGTCCCAGTTCCATATCAAAGGGCTCCTATCAAGATTTCAGCAAGCTAGTAATACACTTAGAGCAAAAGTGTATTACTATCAGCAAAAGATTGGCCACAGCTGCAATTAAGCAGCAAAAGAAGTTATAAAGGGTATGCTGAACACTGGTAAGCAATGAAGAAGTCTATGCATCCGACTATGCCATTGCATGGGGTGGCGTTGGGCGAAGGGAGCCCACGGGAAGGGGCTCTGGCAGTGTGATGGCTGTTCCTGCTTTTAGCTGTGGTATCAACCTGGCTGGGACTAACAATATTTTTCCATTGCCTCAGGGGTTCCAGAGGGATGACCCTCTGCCAGAGGGATACACTACTCCAGGAGCAGCATGGAGGAAGGCAGCTGCAGGTGTCCACATTTTAATCACAGGGTCCTTTAGTTTGAAGAAGCCATATCCTTCACATGACGCGATGGGCTTTACCAGAAAGCAGGTCAGAAAAGTTGGGGTTTTGTTAAACATTCACTGTTCTTTGAGTGCTTATTGCTGTTCACATTTCATATAAGCATTGTGACTGCTCTTTCCTTGTTCTTGTCCTGGGAAATGAAAATAACCTGAAATTCATCCTTGTTTGTGTACCAGCCCTTTAAACGCTCGAACTAAGAGCTCCCTACCCCTGCTAGCGAAACCAGATGGCAACCAGTGTTGTTCCGCTGTCCTGGTATTTTGTACAATTATTTATTTTCCATGCATTTGTAGCGGGCTATGAGACTTTGTGCGTGGGTGGATGGAAGCCGTGTGGTAGCCTCTCTCATTCTCTGTGACTCCATAACTCAACAGAAAGGGTAAGGTCTTTCGTCTATGTACTGTATCATACATTAGACATTTTATTATAAGGTCCAAAAGAGTTGTCTTCAATCTTTGCCTTTGACAAAAATTCAAACAAGAAATTAGCAAAGGTGCTCATGCGTGTTTGATGAAAAAGAATGAGTAGAAATAGACATTGAGACTAAGGCACAACAAATGGACACTCTGCATTTTCTAGTTACTTCTAGTAAAAGCAGCTCCAAACCTGATTGTTACTCATCTGAAACTGTGACCTTTCATTTTTTATTCTTATAAGTAACAGTCACTACAAAAAAAGGGCAGGGAGGATAAAATTCCAAAGAATTTACCAATGTAGAGGCATCAATTGACATACGTACCAGTTGATGTCTTCTTATGGGTCTTTCATCTCACTGAAATACCAGCTTCATGGCAGCGGCAGTTTGAACATGTAAAGGAAGAACTGGGGCTGAGCTGCGATTCCCACTTCTTAGTTCCAGGCACAGTGTCACACCAGTAAGGAATACGGTTGGTCTGGGATCAGCAGAGCCTTGAGGGAACACGGCAGGAGACTGAAGTGTCTCTACGAGAGGTTAAATTATTGCATGGCTACAAAACCTCACAAGGCAAACATGTGCCACCTGGACCAGGGCTAATGTGGGAGCTGATGGTCCTTCGGTTCCCAGAACTCTGCCCTTAGTCCCAGCCCCCCCACTGTCCTAAATGTTTAACCCTTTTACAGGTTATAGGCCACTTCCACACACCTACTGACAATGCATTTGCATAACTGGAATTTTTTTTATTTTCATGCATGTTTCAGAAAATGATTGATTTGTGGGCTGTAATATATGTTCACATTTCACTGCTTCCAAAAATTACTAGCTCTTACGGCCAGAGCATGTTAAACATGGGAGAAATGGGTTAATGTTAAGACTCCTACTCCTAGACAGATGTCAACAAGTAAGAGAGTCTAACCAGAAGGGCAGTATCTAAGCTCTAGCTACAGCAAATGGATGCTCTGGCAGGATTCAGTTGCTTAAGCAAAGGCATCTAGTGCTACCTGTAATACACTTGCCCATCCCTCCCCGCCACCAGCTGCCCCGCTGGGGGGACACAACTCCTCCGTCAGACACAGCAGAGTGCCTCCAACGCCCAGCATGCTTGTTTCAGCAGATAGATCCAGTCTCTTAAGTGGCATTAACCCTGCACAATAAGGGCCTCTAGTCAACAGTCAGTTCAAACATCCTTTTGAGATACCTCCGAGACCTAGGGGATATATAGAACCTAATAAAAAAGGATGAAATAAAGACTTCTTAAAAATATTTTTTTATTTATTCATGATACAAAAGAAATATTTTCTTCCTGCTCCCAATGGACTGTCTTGTGCAGCCCCTAAAACACCCCACTTTGGACCCCACAGCCAATGCTAACACTGATCCATCTCATAAGCAGACGTTGGTGTTTACAGGGACGCAGCCAGAGCAGCCAGCTAACTGGAAGGAAGTTCAGGAGTAAACTAGTCCCTGGTGGAACAGCCTGTATCATGAAATCACTGCACTGTCTCTGTACTTTGTAAATAGTTGCAGAATTTGCTGAGGCATAATAGATACCTCTTGATCAAATTCGGTAAGAGCATTGACCACAGAGACAGCATAAATATATTTACAGAGGTAAACCATGACCAAGCACTCCAATAAAGTAGTTCCATAGTATCTTTTTCCACTGCTTATTGACAGTTAACTATGGTGCATAGTTGCTTACGGGATGGTAAGTGTTGCTTGGTAATTTAAGCAACTAAGAAAATACCAAATTTTCTAGTAAGACAAGGGCTGTAATACTTCAGTTACAGACTCATTAGGAGGGCAGTTTTGATTGAAGATCAGAACTACAGGTTTACTCCATTGTTGTGCTTCTCCACAGCCCCCAAGCATTTATGGAGACATAGTTTAAGTCTAGAAATTGTTGAGTTAGGGTCACAGTCCAGAAGTTTAATGTTTTGGATCCAGCAAATTCCAGAAAGAGGTAATAAAGGCATCCTTTAAGGAATCTTCTCTGATGTTAAGACCCGAGAAGCATGGCAGCGAGCCTAAAAAAAGGTGGGGAGAGAGGAACATGAATAGTTTAATGGACAAGAATACCACTTTTGAAGAGCGTTTTCCAAATAAGTAGTTTAGTAAGCTAAGAGTGTAAGGGGTTATATTTCATCTTAATTAAATGGGAGCTTTCAAGATAAAATTCTGAACAACTAATATTTTAAAATGTAATATTCAACTGAAAACTTGTAAGGCCTTAAAAAGTTTCAATGCCCAAAGTGAAATGTGTATAGGATTTATAAAAATGCCAGCAGCTCAAACATTTAAGTTGCTCAGAGCTGTCTTTTGAATATATTAAGTTCTAAGTACTTTCAGAAAACAGAAGGCACTAGTTCTTCTGTCAAAGCTGAGGAGAAATTGGATGGTTATGCCTCAGTATCTGTGTGCCTTGTTCTTCAACAAAGGCTGACAGACTCCACAAAGCTTTACAAAGTTGCAATAAAAACCCCTGAGCATAATTTTTGGACTATGAATGCTTTGTAAGTAGCTTATATGCCCACAATAATTTACTTAGGCTTTTTTTCTTCTTTCAGTTTTCTTACAATACTTTCTCCTAATTTATATGTGCAAACAGTTGCAAGCTTCATAAAAAAAATTTGTAAGTTGTCAGTTACGTCAAGGTGGCATAAATTTATATGCAAAACCTTTCTGGTTTTTTTTTTTTTTTCTGGATATCTGGTTGATATCCTGTGATTACTCAATTCACAGAGAATAAGCAGAGAGTAGCAGAGAAGAAGAACAAGGAAAGTGAAGAGATGAAAAAAAAATACACCGTTCAACCACATATAAAAATACATTTTAAGTATTAAAGAAAAGAGGCAAATTCTTTTAAATTTTCTTAGACAAACTATTTTCTGAAATACTTACAATTTTCTCTTCCAATGAGAGCACACCATCTACAGCCACTATCTGGTATTGCTTTTCTTTTAAGCTACCCACAAATTTCCGAAGTAGTTTGAGACTTGTACCATCGTTGTTTTGTTTTAGCAATTTCTGCATTTCTTGGGAAGGACATCCCGGGTCAAACAGCAGCAAACATAAGGTTCTATTCTTCTTCTCTTCTATCCCAACAATGGTACGACTATGACCTAATTTCAAAATAGAGTTTCGGTATTTTAAAAACACATAAATCCCATTCTTTGTAGCACATTACTTATTTTCAGATCAAGGAAGATGTTACTTGAATAAGGTAGTTATAAGTAAAGATGAGATGTCAAAAAGTTGAGATCCGAGTCACACCCAGCTCTTCCTTACAATAAAAATACAAACTTTACCATTGCTCTTACTAAATAAAAAATAACAGGAAATCAAGCCACGCTTTCAATTAAATGCAGACAGAATGTAAAATGCTGCCCTGAATTGCAGTACACATAAAAAAAGATAGAAACCAGCTTATTGTGTTACTGACCTTGATGTTGCAAGTAGATAGGTGGTTTGGAAGTACACACTACCTTTGCACCACTTTCACTATCTGAAGAATAATAACGCAAAATCCACTCAAATAAACGAGGGTGTGTACCCATAGGGCCAGTTGGTTTGTGAAAGTCAATGATTTGACACCTACAGAACATTAAGAATAAAAACAACAATAAATTTTTTAACAGGTTGTTTGTTAAAGTAACTTTTGCATTTCTCAGTCCTTTCCTCCTGCACCAGGAATGTTTTATAAACACAGCAATTCCAGGCATCAAGTGGTCATTACCACTTTTTCTTTTTTTTTTTTTTGTTAAATATAGGAGTAGGGGACACATAACTACAAAGCAATGCTATATATACTGTTGAAAACTGCAAGATTTATTCTGTAACAAAGAAACTCTCTACTCCTCAGTTTAACAACAACTTGTGAAGCTTGCAAACATTAAAATGTTTGATTTTTTTGGTATGATAAATGTATACCACAGAATCCAGTTAACAGCTTTCAGAATGATGCAAGTGAATAGCTGAAATTCAGATTCTTCTTGAGAAGAAACTTCTAGAGAAATTAAGTTTTTAATCAATGTTTGATTTTACGCATATGTGGCACAATTCTTCACCAAGTCTCAATGATCTAAGTAGTTATTCAATCTTTGTACCTGTGTAAGTAGTTACACAGCTTTATGCTGTGCTAAATCAGATCTGTTTATAGGTTGGTTAAATTTAAAGCCACTAAGGTAGCTTTGTCATCGCACCATTGGTAATTCTGACCTTTAACAGCACTTAAAAACAACAACAGCAGCAGCAATATTTACTTTATCCTGAGATTGGTTAACAATGAATAAATTTCACATGCTCCTATCCATGCTTTGGAACCATGTAATCTGTTGTTGAAGTGAGATGCCCCATGAGGATCAAAGCCTTCTCTCCAGGCATCTTCAATCATGGACTGAATCTTTGGTATACTAGGAATCGACGTAGTATCTGGAACAGAAGAAGATTTGAATTATGGTTACAGTTACTGAAATAGCCTATTAGTTAAAAACATTCAGCTTACTTAATAAGAGGCAGTTGATGATACAAAGATGCACCAAAAAAACCTAAAGCTAAAACTGCAACCACATCATGCCTTGCCAGTGTTCACCCCTCTGATTCTTTCCACAGCAAGCTGCAGTGGCATAACAAGCATTTAATAGGTACCATTGACCTACTAAGCCTTGCTGTGTAAGAAAAAGTAAAGCATCAGTCAGTTGTCATCATCAGTTGTCATGCAAGGCACGTGAAACAAATAGGCAGTGTTTTAATACCTCTCAAGCAGTCATTATACAAGCTGTTTTGCAACAGTGAGGAAAGAAGCATCTGGAAATTCCTGTAGCCGCAACCCCAGCCTCTGTCGCCCAAAGATGAGTGGAAGTGATCTACTCCTGTTGAAAGCCATACATGCCTCACATCTTTGTTTTCATTCTGATAGTACTTGCACAATGCTTCAATGATTCCTAAAAAAAGACCAAATGTGAAGTTTATCTGTAAAATGAACTAGAAAATTTGCCAGAAAAAGATTCTTTCCTCAGCTTGGAACAGATACAGATTAGGTCAATTTATTGCAAAACTTCTAAGTTACCCTGTGTTACATCTAGAATCCAAATCACAAACCAGTGGACGCTGCACCTATTTCATTTCAATGGTCTTTTCTTTGATGAATGTATGTACTATGAGGCTTTCAGAACTCAAGCTATTTTTTCACTGCTGCTACACAATGAATATTTTAAATTTAACAGCTTGGACTACATTATAAACTGTGATATGCACAGGAACTATTACGATGAAACAGGAAAAGCACCTGTCACCAATAAATCATTTCTATGCCACTGCCACCTCCAATACAACATCCGCCCGAAAACATGGCAATACTTCTGCATATTATGTAATCCTTTTATTCCCCCAAAATTACTTTTCCTGGACAAACTAAGACATGAAAAGGAATGAAGCACAAGATAAAAAAACTACTGTAAATTTTGACAGCTACACTAGGTTAGGAACCAATGATTAGTAACTAGTAAACAAGTATACACTTGAGGACAAACAACTTGTAATAAGACATTTGTATCTTTTGATACATATTGTATTTGAGCCCTTAACCAGACCACTTGGTTCCAAGGTTCCATAGAAAACAGAAAAAAAAAAATAAAAAAAATTAGAAACATACTATATCAAGACAGGTTCGGTCACTACAGCCTACATCTAAAACCTACCGTCTTAGTTGTTTATAATTTCACCATTTTTACCTGAGGTTTTTGTTTTCCCATCATCTATACCAAAAGCCAAACACTCCATCATGTCAGCTTTTCTCTTGTGATATTCAAAAGGCTGCATCTTTCCTCTATCAACTTCCCTTTCCATGTTCTTCAGGAATTGCTGCTTGTAGCCTCCAGAATTATCCAAGCCATACTGCCTCTGTTAGAGACACAACGTGCACGATTTAAATCATGGTTTTTTAAAATTCACATTTAACGATTTCAAGAAGCTGCATGCACAATCAGTAACTGTGAGAAACAGTTACTGTGAGAAACAGTGAACAGTGAGACATAAAAACTTCAGATTTATGATATTTTAGACCTGAAGGCCAAGCTTCACACCTGAATAGGAATGTAGGACTAGGAAAGCCACACCTGGAAGGGCAGGCATATCCCTCTGCTCCCTCTTGGGCAGACAGCTATTGGCACAGAGGCCATCAATGGCCAGAAGGTAGTGAGAGCGGGAAAGGAGACATCAGGGCTGTCAGACGGGAGGGAGAGGGAAGCAGGACCTAAGGAGAGTGGTCACTGGAGCAGGTGATGGTACCCAGGAAGAGGATAGCCAGGATGCTCAGGCCTCAGGCACTCTGCCAGGGAATATGTTGCAGGCTTCACTGCAGGGCAGAGCGCTGGAGCTGGGTGGAGCACAGTATGAGGCAGCAGGCATGCCAGGGCCCCGGTGAGAGCAGTGTGGCGTGCACCGGGAGCACCCGGCTCCGTCCTGAGCCAGCACCGCTCTGAGCAGTAAAGCCAAGTAGCTCAAGGCAGGCATACCCAGCACCTGTGCCAGGAGCAGGGTTGCTGAGAGCCTGCATTTGCCTGCACCCTGCTCCTGTACCGCTACCTCGACAGTCTGACTGCACAGGCCTGACCTGGTATGGCCATTCCAGGTCATTACAGTTTCAAGATACTCAGCTTCTAATGGCACAGCCGTTCAAAATTTTACCATTCAGAAATATCAGTGTACCTGCAGCTTTTTAAATTCTTCCCTCTCTCGCTTCTCCTCTTCCGATCTCTGCCGTTTGTCTTCTTCAGACTGGAGCCATTGAGCCAGTTCTAGATCTCTTACGTTTCCACCTAGCCAAGCAACAACATTCCAAAGAGAGAGGACTTGATGAGGAGGTTAACAATACTTTGATGGATCATTTATTTAATTTTTTTTTGCTATTAGCAACAAACAGTAAACAGCACTGACTGCATTCAGTCTATCAAGACTCAACCTAAACCACAACACTCTTCACTTGGACAAAGTTTATGCAGAGCTACAGGAGCAATTACTTGGCAAATAATGCACGTACCTCTACTGCTAAAACAACTTTTGTTTACTATGTTTCACCTCATTGTTAGCAAGAAGTCCCAGTTTCTTGAATACCACATGCTTACCAGCTTCTAGGATCACGTGACAACTAAACAACGTGACAAAAAAAAAATTTAGGATCAGGGGTTTATCAGCCATGCTAATACAATAAAAAAATTAATTTTGATTCCTTTATTGCTATGACTGATGAATCAGCACAAGCATTTAAAGAAAAGAGGAAAAAATTGAAGTTTTCATGAGCTTTTTTCAGCTCATCACACCAGAATGTGCCACTCTAAATTCCATGTATGTAAATCTTCTATACAGCTAAGGGAAACAAAAAAAAAAAGACTGTCTTTTAAACATTTTTCGCTCTAAGTTTTAGTTTTGGCTAAGATACAAGCTATTTACTTAACAAGCATGCATAGACAATGTTTCTTTTAGCATGTGTGATTAAGTAGAGCACTTGGAAAAGCGACAGGACTTACTATTAACTATATTCACTTCATTGTGTATGTGTCCAGTTCCCTTTTTAAAGAAATATTTAGTTTAAATTTTGTCTGAGATTCTATACGGCAACATGCAAATACTTGTAAATGCTTTCAAGTATTATCAAGTCCATATTCTTTCATGTACCTTCTGAAAAGCTGTGTTCCTCTAAGTGTAAATCCACATGTTCTTCAAGAATCTGAATGTTTGTACAGGTAAGACTGCACATCGGACATTCATATAGCTGTTCATCATTTCCTAAGTCTGAAAAATAAATGTAGTTTCTTAATTAATGCAATTCCTGGGTTTTTTTGCAAGAATCACCCCCCTAATTGATATACAGCCTAAAATAAATGAATTTTGTGCTGCCATTGAAAATCCACAGTGAAAGGCAGCCAATTCTAAATAGTTGCTACTCTCCTCTAACCATTTAAGAATTTGTATTGAAATACTTGACATATTTTCCTTCTTTCTATTAACCAAGTTTTGCCCCATTTAACCTATAATCACAATTTGCTATGATAACATTTGTATTACGAAATGCTTGGTCTGAAATATTAAACCATTAATGAAAAGACCTGTCTGCTAACAGAAGAACACTTGCTTACAAAACTGTAATATTTGGGTGATAACAGAGCAGTTGGTGGGCAGAAAGAATAGTACATGTACTGTCATTCTTACTTTATTGGTCTTCCTGAGTCTCCTAAAATATTCTTTCTGGAGTTTTAATATTATTATTGAAGAGTATCATATAGCATAGGTAAAGTTCAAAGTGACTTCTGGAGATTAACGAGTCCCTCAAAGCAGGGTCAAGTTAAACAGGTTAAGTTAGAGGGCCTTTTCCAGTCAGTTTTCAAACAAGTCCAAGGACAGACACTTCACAAGCTCCCCAGACAAGTACTCCTTCCAGTACTTGTCCTTACCAGCTCTCGCGGTAATAAGTAAAGCATTCTTATGTTTAAATGGCATTTCCTGTATTTGAATTTGTACCCACTGCCTGTTGTCCTGTCACTGGGCACCACAGAGAAAAGCCTGACTCCACCTTTACTGCCCTCCTTTTGAGTCCCCAGACTTTACTTGCACCTTTCTAGGTTCACAAAGCGTATGAATTGATATGCCACGTTACTTGTTTCTGGAAAGCGTTTGCCCAAGCTAAAAGTTCATGACTGGCTGGAGGGAAACTTAATGGTACAATCACCAGCAACATTTTGCATGACACTGCAAATATATAGCTTCCTGGAACACTATGTACATAAAATAAACCAAAACACCTTTAATGTAACTATTTTTAAAACAGAAATTGGCATGCAGGCAAGTTAAGTTATTTCTGCATTTGTGTTTTTAGTTCTTCTCTGGAGAAGATTTTTCAAGCGACGTCTTCACTCGCTGTCCCCTTCCAAGTGACTTCCCTCTACCGCCTTCCCCCACCGCCCCCGGTGCGCACCCACCAGCGGTCCCGGAGCTCTCCACCCGCACTCTAAGGGATGAAACTCCCGCCGAACCAGCCACCCCCGGGCGCTCAGTCCCTGTCACACCGGCAAACCTCGCCCAGCCTGGGGGGTGGGGGATGAGAGGGGCGGGCACGGCCAGCCCCAACCTCGGAGGCGCCCGGCCGCGACATCCCCCCTCCCCGCAACGGCCGCTCACCTCCGCCCGGGGCGCCCAGGAGCTGCCCGTGCCGCGCCCAGACGTGCGCCTCCAGCTCCTGCCCCGCCGCCTCCCCGCACAGCGGGCACCGGGGCAGCCCCTCAGCCAGCTTGGTGCGGCTCGGGTGCTCCGGGTGGGCCGCCTCGACGTGCCGCCACACCTCGTCGCGGCGGGGCTGGCGTCCCAGCTGCAGAGGCCGCTGCGCCACCGCCGGCTCCGAGGAGAGCGCCTGCCCGCAGGCCTCACACACCAACATGGCGCCGCCTCCCCCCTCGGGAAACGAAACCGTCGCGCTGCTGCCCAACGGCCGCCTCCACCGATGCTCACTCGTCGCGTCACATTACGTCACGCAGCGTCGCGTCACATTACGTCACGCAGCGTCGCGTCACATTACGTCACGCAGCGTCGCGTCACATTACGTCACTCTCCGTCGCGCTATGTCGCGTCACACTACGCCGCGTCACAGTACGTCACGCCAGCGCTGCCTGCTGGGAAGTGTCGTTTCCTGGCCTTAGGCGGGTGCCTGCGCGCGCAGAGCCTGCTGGGAACGGAGGGGCGCGCGGCGGGGCGGCAGCCGCCATCTTGGATCGCGCTGGGCCGCAGGTGCCGCGCTCCGCGGCGGAGCGGAGCGAGGTTCTCCTCGCTTGAAGGGCGGCGGGCGCCGCGCGTCTCCGCATCGATGGGTAAGAGCCGGCAGAACGCTAAAGAAGGCGGCGGGTAGGGGCAGCGAGGGGCCGTGTTCCCCTCCGGGCGGGGTGCGGTGCCCCTTGCTGCGAGGCTCCCCCGGCCAGCCTGCTCGGGGGCGGCTGGCAGCAGCGGGGCGTTGCCGCGCACGGCAGCTCGTTCCTCGCTAGGCCGGTGCTGGGACGGGGTCTTCCCCCGCTGTTTCTCCGCTCCAGCTGTAGGGTTGCCGTCCTCCCGCTTCCCTGCCCTGCTGCCGGCGGAGGGGGCTTTTCAGGAGACGCGGTGGGGAGAGCTCCGGTAGTCCCTCCGGGTGGTCACCCCGGGTGCCCTCTAGGACGAGGGGACTTGCGGTCTGTCCCGGCCCTGCGCCAGGGACGGTGCGAAGCCTGCGGGCAGCGTCCGGCCGCTCCCGGCGCTGGCAGGCGGGGAGGGGACGGTGGCTCCGAGCGGCGCGGTGTTTCGGGAGCCTCGTGTGGGCAGGGAGAAGAACCGTGGGTAGGCCTTAGTCCGCGCACAGCAAGCGGGCGAGGTGCAGGATGTGGTGGGTGGAGGGATTTAGGGTTAAAATGCGTGTAAGTTGTGCAGAGCAGAAGTGCAGGTTTCCTTGGGTGTAAATGTAGAGGCCGTGAAGCCTGAATAGATCAGGGACTGCCAGTCTTTTTGGTTTTGTCCTTATGGTGTCTATACCAAAACCCTTTTGGGGGGGGGGAAGAAGCTATAAATTCATGAGCTTTTCTTTTTGGAAACAGTTTTGATGAGAGCTTCTTCCTAGTTGTGTTTCTCTAACTCAGAGCTGGTGGCCTGAACAGGCTTACTTTGGATGCACGCTTGTTTTGTTTGGTTCCTTGCTTGCCCTGACGGTTTTATTGGCGCAACTGAATTAGCAAGGCATGAATGATTAAGAAGTGATGATGTTCTAGGAGTAATTAAGCCAGTAGTGTTGTTGGAAAAATGGTCTTAAATTGTACATCAAAAGTTATGTGACAACTACTAGAAAATTGCTTTAGACGGTGGCACGCTTTAGCATAGCAGTAGTTTACTAAGGCTCTTGTGAAGCAAATGTGTTTGGGTAAAACAGGCTGCTGAGTCCTTGGAGTGTCTTGTTGATGTCTGCCTAAGCCTGCAGTCTGTTTTTCTCTTATGGCTTGTGTTTATTGCTCAGCAGTCCTTGATACTGTTGATATATTAAAAAAAAATAAAAAATTAAAATAGTCTCAGCATGGAAGTTGATAGAGAATTATGCACAGCTCAAGAGCTGTAGTTCAGATGTTGTCTTGTTGTGGAAGAATTCTGGACAAGTGACAGTTCATGTAGAGTCTTAAGTCATATTTTTGACAGTTATTTCTCAGATGAAGGCTACAGTTCTACCTTCAAAAAGTAGCACCATGCTCTTAACAATCTTTGTCAGTCAGTCAGTTTGATCATTTCAGTGACAGAATCATGTTTTATCACTTGTATCTTTTCACAACTGGTATGCCTGAAATGACAGTCAAATTCTAATTCTCTAATCTATCAAAAGATGGATAGAGCTGTTAATTAGAATGAATCAATTATTTTGTTAGTTTAAAATGGAAAAGAGTATGCCTGAGTGGGTGCTACTGACCCTTAGTTTGTTTTTCTGCAGTTTTTTCTGCGTACAGTTTAGAAGGAAATGCAGCATAACCTTTAGATCCTATATTTGCGAGATAGTCATCTTAAAAAAAAATAAAGAACCAATGCAGTAAAATATTAAACTAAACAGTAATTAGCATAGACTTTCTTCTTGGATTTGTCCTCATTTTTTAATACATTTAATATCTCCTTTATGAGAGGAGGAAGCAAATTCCTTTACTTGCTGACAGAATCAAAATTTAACAACGTAATGGGTTTGCTTTTTGTTTCTCAGTTTGCTCATAAGACCCATAGTTTCTTTTTGCAGTAGCTTATGCCCTTTAATATATTATCTGATCCCTGAGACGAACTGTTAGTACAGGAATATATAGCTGCTGCTGTAGATACCTTTGTAGTACAAGAGATGGCAGGTTTGCCTTGCAATGTTTGGCCTTCTGGAGTAATTTTTCTTTTTTTAATAGACAACATGGCAAGCCCGGGTAAAGATAACTTCCGAATGAAAAGCTACAAGAATAATGCACTTAATCCGCAAGAAATGCGCAGACGAAGAGAGGAGGAAGGAATCCAGCTTCGGAAACAGAAAAGGGAAGAACAGGTCAGTATCCTGGTGAGCTGTTAAGTGCTTGTGAAGCTAAAATCAGATGTTTGAAAAGACTTGAGCAGAGTCATCCTGTTGAGCAGAATCCAGAGCACCACGTTGAATGTCTGTTCTCTATGCAATCTTGGGGGAGAGATTGGGGAGCACCAGGCACCTCTTGATAGGATCATAAAACAAAAAAGTGAACAGAAGCACTTTTAAGTCACTAGGGCACAGAGAGGAGAAACAGGTGTCTTAAGTTTAATCTTTAGTCTAGCTTTAAACATGCAAGACTGGGCTGAAAGGATACCCTCATTTCTAGTAAGAATTAGAAACCGTGCATTCTCTTCCAGAGTTTAGGCCAAAGTTGTTCTGCTAGAAGGGAGAAGGATTATTTTCATCTTTGAAGCCATACTTCAAATTGTCCAAGAGCTTTTCTACAATAACTTATTAAAGTGCCTACCAATTGGTGATCCCTGAACTATTGTATATAACATTTTCAGTTAATTGAATTTTTAGTGGGCACAGTACATGGAGCATTGTGTAATTGCACGGTTTGTGGTAGTTCCTTTTCACAAAATGTTTAGTAGTTTCTTGCCAGGAAAGTACAGAATGTGTTTTGGTTTTCTGCTTGGTCCAAAGTGGCTGAATTTGTCTCCCACACCCTAGATAGTGTTCCAGAGGCTGATTTACAGTCTTCTCTGAGGTGGGAGTGCTTACCCTTCTGGGAAAGTAGTGCCACTGCATGGAAAAAGAATTTAAATTGGTTGGGCCAGATACATAAGAGTAAGAAGTAGTATGAAGCTGGAGCGACCTGTGAATGGATAACTGCACTGCAATTCCTGCTGAAAGTTTTGTTTATGTATTTTGTAGTAAATACTCCCTAGATAAATTATAAAAATAACGAGTGTTTCTTCTCCCATGCTGACTGTTGTAACAATGAGGATACTGTTATATTCTCCTTGGTCTTAATTTGTTGGACTGGTGTTTTGCAGCTCTTCTAGAACTGGGGAGAGCAAATTCATGCAGGGAGACGAGACTGGTTTTGCTCCAGTAGAAGTTATAACTGGTAGACAGACCATGATCCTAAACAATAGCAGTTTATACATTTCAACCAAGAGTTTCTGTGTCCTTGTTGAGTGATAGAAATAATGGCCGTTCTTCCTAAACAGGAAAGTTGTTTTCTCTTCCTTTCTGGGTTTAAATGGAATTAAACCTTGCTTACGTCCAGGATTCTGCAGTTGTTTTGTGTCTAGGATTCTGTCCAGTCCAGAAGTGTGTTGAACAAGGGAGAGAATGCTTTGTTTTAGGTTCCTGTTTGAAATATGAGTAGAGGCATAGAGTTGCTTCTGCAGTTTAGGGTGTGTACAGTAGCAGAAATCTAGGTGTCTGAAGACACCTAGAGGACAAAACCTTCAGGATTTAAATAGGAGGTTTCATTACTATGCTTATAAGCAGTATCTTAGGCAATGGATTGAGATTCTAACATTGCTTTTTACAGAAACCAACATAATATTCTTAGAATTGTTAACTGCAGTAGTTATAAGTGTAGTACGTGAGTAAAGATAAAAATTCAAGTTTGATTTCTAGAAGAAAACAGGCTAATTTGAATGTTTTGCTTGTATGCCAGAAAATGAAGAGGCACTCATTAAACATCGCTTATTAAATACCACAAGTATGTATTTTGAGCATAGGAAGTGCACATAGCCAATTGTAAAGCAGTTTTTGGACATAGAGAATGTTTAATGTTATATAATTTGAAAGTTGACTGTGAAGCTATACTATTTTTTTCTCCAACTATATTAAAATAATCTTTCTGTTTTAATCTTTCTGCATTTGTATATGAAATACAGGTGCTGTTTACTTGTCATGCAAAGAAGGTACATAGATCTTAGATCTTCTGTTGAAGGGAGGAATACGGTGTGCTGAAACACAAACATTGGCTCTGTATTGTTGATATTAGCCCATAAACTAAAAAAGGAGAAAGTAACTTGTAGAATACTGTTTCCTGCTTAAATGCTAATTTTGAGGGATAAAAGACTAAAAGTAAAAAGATCTGTATGTTCTTTTTCTTACATGTGGAAAAATGTATGGATCTTTGCTAATTAAAACTTCAGTTTTTAAGTGTCTCTCTGAAGCTGCTTCAGACAGTGCAGTTTGTCAAGATGCAGGTATAGTATTTTTCTCCTCTATGTTCTTAAAACTTTCATGTAGAATTCCGTTTACATGGATGTGTAGGAGGGTGAGCAGTTAAAATGCTTTGACTGGTATTGGTGAAAGCATTTCTTCTTCAAGTGTATGTCATCAGTACCCATGCTATTTTAAGCTCTAATGTCTTCCAAAATTTTCTTCTTTGTTTAGCTGTTTAAACGCCGAAATGTTTCTCTACCAGGAAATGAAGAGTCTATGGTAGAAAGTCCAATTCAGGATCCTGATGTCAGCTCTACTGTACCTATTCCAGAGGTAATACCTGAGAGTGCGTTTAGAATGATATCTATTAATGTGCATAGTACTAGACATAAGAAATCCTTCTTTCATTTTTAGGAAGAAGTTATTACAGTAGATATGGTGCAGATGATTTTCTCGGATGATCCTGAACAGCAACTCACAGCAACTCAGAAATTCAGAAAATTGCTATCTAAAGGTACGTAAACATTGCCTGATTTTTTTTTCATTCCTTCTGTGTTATGAATTTTAGTGAGAGTCAGTTAACCTTTAGTAATGTTTTACTTTAAAATAGAGCTTGCTGAAACTTCTGTTCTGTTTATAGAGAAACCGTGCCAAATCTCTTCCGACCTAATGGCTAAATACAGAAAGCTTCATTATTCTAATGTTAATTCTTTCAGACAAAGTAACAAAAGCAAGGATATTTTGATGGAAGTGTCCAGGGCAGTAACTAACTGACAGTAACATTACTCACAGTACTTGTTGCAGTGATTCATTTTCTGGTTCTTGTTCTGTAATTAAGGGGAGAAAAATTATATGGGTGCCAGAGAATGTTTGTAATTTTTGTTGAAACTGTGGGAAATACAGTCTTAAATTAAGGTCAGTATTTGTATAGTGATAGGCAAAGGTATGCTTGCTTATTTAAAATAGTATCTAATCACAATTGCTCTTCTACTGACTTGAACTACCGATTGAGGGAACAGTGTTTTGTAATGTTTTACTAACATGCCAATGGGTAATAGCATATGCTACTATTATTATACATAATAGGGTGTTTAGTAAATTGTTGCGCTTTATGGAGATGATCTTGAAGCCTTCTAAAGTCAAAAGTTTAGCTTCTTCGTTTGACGTTAAAATGGCTGAATGGTAAAATTATTCTAAGAGCTGAGAATCGTATTCATGTTTTGTGTCATACTGAAAAAGCAATTTATTTGGTCTTTTATGTTAGACTTACACAAATATGTTTGTTTTTATTCCCTAGAGCCTAATCCACCTATAGATGAGGTCATACAAAAACCAGGAGTAGTACAGAGATTTGTGAAATTTCTAGAGAGGAATGAGAATTACACTCTGCAAGTGAGTTTGGTACTGATTGGGAGTTTGGAATGGGATTAGAAACCCTCCAAAAGAGCTTTGGAAAGTGTGTGACTATTTTTTTTTTTTAATGTATATATATATAACCAAATTTAATCATTTTTAATCACCAAAGCTGTAAATTTTAATTGTCAGTTTAGTTACCACCAATAAAATTGTGACTTGACTGTTGTAAATTTCATAGTAGTCTTTAGGGTTACGTGTTCAGCTGGTCAAATACTTGGGTGTTAAAAGCAGAACGTGTTCAAGAGGGTTTCCAGAGTGGTATATTAAGATCATCAGCACTGATGTGTGAGCAGAACCTGTTTTCTTTGTGTTGAGTATATTGTAGTACTTTTTAGTTGAAATCTTAGGAAAATAATAATAAAAAAAAAAGAAACTGAAAGGCTAGTATGAAATCCTTCTAGAAAATCTTTGGAAAAAAAATAGAGATAATGATAGTAGTAACCAGTTCCATCTACTTGTGGTAGCCCATGGAATGGCACTTAGGCCTCGTGTACATTCATACTAGAAGAATTAAGTTAGTATAGAGTAAACAGAAGGGATTTGTACTAGTTAATAGAGATTTGAAATCTTCCTTATGGTTAGTGCTGCAAGCGAAAACATAAAAATAATTCACGTAGTGAAGACTCTTATTAAATGGAGATTTTGTCAATGCCAATGATTTCAGTGTATAGAAAGTACAATAGTAGTAATAATTGCATTTCAGTTGAAAGGAAAAAAAGTTGGAAAATTAACCGCTGCAACTCTCATGTCAAACTGTTTTTCTTGAATTTAAGTTTTACTACTGAGTGGTTTAACTTGTTCTATTTTTGTGCTCTTCAACAGTTTGAAGCAGCTTGGGCTTTGACAAACATAGCATCTGGAACTTTTCTACACACCAAAGTTGTAATTGAAACTGGAGCTGTTCCGATTTTTATTAAGTTGCTTAGTTCAGAACATGAAGATGTACAGGAGCAGGTAACTGTTTTCTTGGGGTGTTTTATAACTACTTTAAATTCAGTTATGAATGTCTTTTTGGGGGGGTGTGGCTAGAGAGGTTTTGAGCCCTATTTGCCTACTAGCCCACGATCTGGCTCCAGGAAGATTAAAATTTACCTTCAGTGTATTTTTTTCCCTTGTGTTTTTTTTCTCTGATTCTTTCAGGCTTGTTTGAACCTGGCTTTTGTTTCATGTTATTGAGTAATTTGAAGAAAGCATCTCATTTCTATTGTGGCATTTACAGGTGGACAGGAATTAAAAGGCCATAATGGAAATTATATAGTAGAAGACAATGTGGATTTTTTTCCCCAAAGTTATCTTGCAGCTTTATTTCCTGTATCCTTCTGCTCTTCCATCTTAATATGTTACAATCTTCAGTAACATTTTCCCAACTTCAGGGTTTGGTTTTTTTGTTTGGTTTGGAGTTTTTTTGTTTATGTTTTAAGAGAGGCTGTAATTTACTGCCTTTTATCTAGCATGCTTGAAAGTTCATGTAGTGGAAGCTCATGATTTAACTTTTTTATTCCTTATATGTGTTTTGCAACTTTGAGCCGGTTTTATGAAACCTGTTACACATAGTGAACAAATGTAACTATTGAAAAAAGTATGTGAATCCTTTATTGAAAAGCATATGAATCAACATATTTTCATAACAGAAGACTTTCTTTCCTTGGAAGGATGACATCAAGTGTACCTAATCGACTTTGTGTGAGTTCACAAAAAATGCAGGATAGAAACAAGCAGTCTTCTGAAATACTATGCTTGAATGATACTCCGTTTTTTTTTTAATTGCATAATATTTGCTGTAAAAAATGTGTAGATGATCTGTTAAAGTTGATTTGCAAGCCTGTGTAAATTCACTTGGATGCTTTGCTTTTTAAGGCAGTCTGGGCTCTTGGTAACATTGCTGGTGATAATGCAGAATGCAGAGACTTCGTTTTAAACTGTGGAATATTACCACCCCTCTTGGAGTAAGTATTGCAAATTAATATTATAACTACAGTGTACTGGTGTACCCAACTGTAAACTTCAATTTAAAATTTATTTGAAAAGAATATAAGCTTTTTGCTAAATTGAGAATGTTTCTTTTTTTTTTATTGCTGTGAACCTAATACTTTGGATTACCTGAGCTTCATGCTTATCCTTAATTAGTCCACGACTGTAAGTTTTCCAATGCTTGCAAAAGGAAAGAAGTATTATTTCACAGGCATGAAGTTTCTCTATTGTGCAGAACTCTATGTTGCCGGAGTTCTGGATATATAGGGTGGTAGAGATGATTTAATTCACACTTGCAGTTCTGTGATTCCAGCTGGCTGGACAATAGACTTGTTTCCTGACCTTTGTCAAGTAGCTCCAAGCTCCAGTCTTGCTATCCATCCGTTTCCTTGTTGAGATGACCTGGCAGAGTAATCGTTATATGAGCTGTGTGCCAGCAAAAGACTTCTCTTCACTAGGAATATCATTCTTGCATTTACTATATGCTTCTGATAGGGTGTAACGTACTTTCATCAAAGGGAAAAAATTTACGATGGCTTAAAGCGTTTGTGAAATAGCTTAAAATAATAGAGTAGAATGTGATTGCCTTCCTCAAGGATTTTAAAGATGAACAGTTTTAAACATTTTGGTATGTATCTGAAAGTGAACCTGATTTTTCACACGTTGAATCTTTTGTATTTTATTCAGCAAAAATCTATTCAGATTCAATTGATTCTAATAGTTGCAGCATGTAAACTATAAAGAGAAATAAATTTAAACTAGTGCCCAGTGGTAGGATTTCTTTTCCTGTTTTGAGGTACTGTTGGTAATAATAGGTATAAAAAGATTTAGCTTTTAAATAAGAAATGATTTTTTAAATTGTTGCCTCTCTTTGACAGACTATTAACAAATTCAAATCGTCTTACAACAACTAGAAATGCAGTTTGGGCTCTCTCAAATCTCTGTAGAGGAAAGAATCCACCTCCAGACTTCAGTAAGGTATAATAAAGTAGTTGTTTTGGGAAATCAGAAAGCTGAAGATGACTTATGTTTGCAATATGTTATAACACATAGAATCTTTGAATTTGGAGGTAGACTCAATTTTATCTTTTTAATGTAATCACACATTTTAATGTAATCCATCTGTTGTATCTGCACAAATAATCTACTTTGACACTTACCAGCAATAAAATTAAATTACTTTAAAACCTGAGATTGTAGTTAGTCAGATGCAAATAGTCATTCAGTGGTATGAAATGATGGACAAATAATACATTCAGCACTAAATCCCCTGGGACTATTTTCTCCAGATCTGCTTTAGAGGGTATGAGTTATGATTGAAGCTTTTTAAAATTATTATTTTTTAATTTGTGTTTTATGATTGCAAGTGCATGCTGCAAGAATAAAATTTTGAGTTTTCTGCTCTGTCAGATGCAGTTAAATCAGACTATGATGACAGATGTGATGTGCCTGTAAGCTCTCCCCTTCACTTCTTCCTCTCTCCAGTGTGTGGTTATAATGACAGTGAGACTGTAGAGGCTAGTGGGAGTATTAACTCCTTATTTTGAGTATGAAATTAATTTCTGGTAAGTTTAATGACATTAAAATATGGAACTGAACATTGGATACTCTGATAAAGGAGACTGAGGTTAAATGAACATTAAAGATAATCTGGAGAGAATTTACGTGTCTTGAAGCTTACCTCATGGGGTAGTAATTACTGTCATTGCTACTTAATAATTCTTGGAGAAATATTAACAAAAAGGGGGTGATTTCCGATGTTAATCAGTCACCTCACAGTTGCTCTGCCTAAGTTATATCCTTCAGTAGTGTTTTGTTCTGATAGTAAAAGAACAGCAAGATATTTTACTGCTTAAACACTTCCTACCTTCAGCGAAAAAGGATGTCCTGTAGGCAGCTGCAAATAAGAATAGCTCCTTTGCTTTTTGCGATAGGACCAGTTGGACACATAAAGGAGGCTGAAATTCATAAGTGATGCAAGATAAAGAATTAAGTTCTACAAAGAATATGAAATTCCCAAGCTGTAGAACTGAAACCTGTCAGGTTTCAAGTGATGTTAAAGTAGTCTAGTTCATTTGGCTCTGTATGTGTGGAACTTGTAGGAAATTAAGGCCAGAGGCTACAGTTGCAGTGAGAACTAAAGTCAGCCATTGCTTGTTTCATTTGGTTCAGTGAATGTTGAGTCCTCGGGGAATTACTGTGAGTTTCTTTGTGTAAAGCAATTGTAAATTGATTAATACAAATAACCATCAGTACTCCTACAAAGACAGTCATATGAAAAATGTTACTGTGAAATTATGTTCGCTGAGTAATAAGAAAAAGCATCAGGAATTCCTGGTCATCTGGTTACATGTAAAAGCAGATATTTTTTGTTCAAGCTGAACAATTAAATATCTAATATTATATCTCTAAACAAATAGGCTGTGAATCAGAATTTATCCAATTTGCCAGTTTGACTTGGATATCTGCTTTGATCAGGAAGTGTTCTAGCTAGGTCCTGATTCATTAATGAGCTCATGTGCTTTGGCAGTAAATAGTTTTGCACCTTTATGCCTTTGCAGAATGTTCTCTGAAACTTGAAAAAATATGAAGCATCTAATTTTATGCAATATTTTTCTTTAACCTAGGTTGCTCCTTGCTTAAATGTTTTATCAAGACTGTTATTTAGTAGTGACCCGGATGTATTAGCAGATGCTTGCTGGGCCCTCTCTTACCTTTCAGATGGTCCCAATGATAAAATTCAAGCTGTTATTGATTCTGGAGTGTGTCGAAGATTGGTAGAGCTGCTTATGTAAGTCTTCTCTTCACCAAATGAGTGTCTTGCAGTACTCCTAATATTCATGAATTCAAATTGATTTGTTTTTTCTCGCCTCAAGTCTGAATTTATTTTGTGAGAAGTGATGAAAATGTCTGAAACCTCTTAAGTTGCTTGCTAGGTTGCTTGGCTTCTGCGATTTTTCCTGAGATTAACAGTGAAAAAAAAAGTCTTCTCTAAAATACTGCTTTATATTCTTTAAAATTTAATGTAGGATTTAATTTGCATGGAGAAATAGAAAGGTGAAGACTGAAGACCAAGCTTGAATTGTAATTAATTTCTCAGCTTTTTATTTTGTATTTTGTTTTCTTGCTTTCTAGGAGATGTAGTTGCAATACAGACAGCTCTTGGACTCGCAAAGTCCAGAGACAGGCTTGTGCCACTTTTGAACTGTTTGAGTATGTTTTGTTTATGGTTTGTTATTTTCCTAGAAAGAGAGACTAATCCCTGTGTTCACATGGGGACTGCAAAGTAGGTCAGGGATAGCAGTTCCCAGTGCTGACAGCTCAGCACAGTTCTCTGTGAAAAGTTCATTTGTATAGCTGTCAGGAGAGGGTGAGGTTGCTTTATCTTTTGTAAAAGCTTCAGGACAACCGAGTAGACTTCTTTCACCTATACCTCAGGCAGTGAATATGGGAACATCAGCTTCATGTACTGACTTCTAGGGTTATTGACTTACAAAAGGCAGAAGTTCACTTACAAAGCGGGGCTGCTGTATTTTATATACAGCTAATAACACCCCTGTGGCTGTTGAATGATGCAGGTTCCAGTGTTGTATTCAATAATACTTGAGCTGGGTGAAATGAACCTGCTGGACAGATAGATTGCTCTAAGTTGTGTTTTTCTGTAGAGATGCCCTTTCCTTGAATCAGCAGTTCAGCTGTGGGCTTGCAGTTGTCAAATGTAGCTAAATAGGGGGAAAGCATAAGGAGTAATGCAGTGGTTTCTATAACTAAAAATTTAGCAGCTGAAGTAAAGCATAGTTCACTGAAAATGCAAAATTACACTTTAGCACTTGGTAATATCAACCAATTTAATATTGTTCTCCAGGCATAATGATTACAAGGTGGTATCCCCTGCATTAAGAGCAGTTGGAAATATTGTGACTGGTGATGATATCCAAACACAGGTAAGACTACTTGATTTAAGAAAAATGAATTGGCAGGACAGAATTTTGTAAAAACTTGTGACAAAATACGCGCCCTGTACAGGTATCTGCATAGATCAGTGGAGGAGGCTCTGTACAAACCTGAATTGTTAATTTGACAAATTAACAATAAAATTGTTACATTAATTCGAGTGTAATTTTTCTTGTCTCAGTTATTATCAGTTATTCAGATTCTTGCCTTAAGCAGCCTTATTTAGTCTTACTGTTGTTGGTCTTCTGGTCTGAGTTTAGATGAGGGCAGATTCTTTCAAGTTGTTGGTTTGCCTGTTCACACAGTACAGCATTGAACAATAATTTTGCAGGATGTTATCTATGAAACTTTGTGTAATACAAATGTGTTGCAAAATCTTCATTTGAATTAATGTGTAAAGTGCTTTTACATATATATGTATATTGCACAAGCCAATATTTATATCTGTGTGTATGTTGTACAACCCAATTTTCGATTCTCAAATTATTTTAGGTGATTCTAAACTGCTCTGCATTACCCTGTCTCTTGCACTTGCTCAGTAGTCCCAAGGAATCTATTCGAAAAGAAGCATGCTGGACAGTTTCTAATATTACTGCAGGAAACAGAGCCCAGATTCAGGTAAAGCCTGTGTGTTTGCTATTTGGTTTGGTTTGTTTTCATTTTACTAGTTCACTCCCTTTTCCATCACAAGGAGAAATAAGTCAACATCAACAGTTGTTATTTTTCCCTGTGGGAGCATCCTCTACTGGTATATTCTTTTGTCATTTTGTTTTGCATTATAATATACATGTTAAAGTAATAAGCAATTTTTCTTTTCTAAAAGTTGAAACAAAACACCTTGCACAGATTAGTCCAGCGGACTACCTTTACTGATTTGCGAGTGTTGAATGTTTTGCTTGGATAAAAAACCTGCATGATGTCATCAATACGGAGTTGTATTCTTGTGGGAACTACTAAATCCTGACTAGGTGTCTGGAGTTACTTGAAAAAAGGTTCTGGTTGATAAAAATGAGAATTCTGAATCAGAGTACATGTTTCAATATGATTCCCTCCCCACCTTTAATCAAAGATGAAAATGTTACTTCTCTGTGTCATTTAAAATATATAATAAGCCTCTGATTATAGGCACAATCTTTCCATGGAGACTACAAACCTGAATAAAATGGACAGAATGAAGTTTTGTTCTGAGGTTTGATCTCCAGTTCAACAACTTGGGTTTAGTGCTTATGTCATTTTTAAATGGGCCTGTCCAGTAAGCAGTATCCTGTCCACCAGAGACAGAGAAATCAAAAAAGCTGATACTCTAATGGCTGCTGCAGTGCCATGTTGGAATAGTTCGGTTTAGCGTTTCTAGTTAGTGTGGTGGCTTCGAACAGAACATTTGCTTTGATATGAAGGCATCACTGACTGTTATGGTGAAGGGTATTAATGTTCTTTGTGTATACTAAATCTTTATTAATGATTGTAAAATATTACAATTTAATCTCTTAGGCT
>JAOXJK010000023.1:70456829-70468854 GCA_025774025.1 Xenus cinereus | reverse complement strand
TTATAGATGCAAATATTTTTCCAATATTGATTGAAATTCTTCAAAAAGCTGAATTTCGCACCAGAAAAGAAGCAGCATGGGCCATAACTAATGCAACATCAGGAGGAACCCCTGAGCAGATTAGGTAAGTTTGTATGTGTTACTAATTTCTCTGCCTATCTTCTATCTTCTCTAATGCGTTTTTATTTCTGCATTTGAATCTTGACAACCAAACCCTAGCAACAAAACCCTAAACACAGCTGTAATGTCTTGAAACTGTCTGTACAGGGACATACAGAAGTTCAGAAAAAAACAGTGAAATACATGCAGTAGATTTAATAATAAATGGACCAACACTTTTTTTCATGCTGTTACACCAAAAGCTTTCACAGGGTTATCTTCCGGAGTTGATACTATATTGTCAAACACAGTTGGAGCAGTTAATGAGTTAAAAAATGGAAAACTTTGGGAGAGTTGTTTAGAAAACTTGTGCAATGGAATTTTATTTTTTGTGGAGAGACTTCAGGAATATCTAAGCTTTTTCAAAATTTGATTAAAATTTTACTGTCAGCAGCTATTTATGTGCTGCGAAGATTGGGCTTCTTGAATGACTAGAATAAAATACTCCCCAGTTTCTCTGAATACTGTCAGCGTAGCGATCAGTTTGAATCAGTAGTTGATAAATAGATAAATGACAGCACGTTACTTGGAAGCCAGAACTGAAAGCGATGGGAGAACTCTTCCAGCACATTTAGGAGATCTACTGCAGTAAGTGCAAGCTTATTTATTTAAAATGTGAACAATCCTGGTTTTCTTAGAACCACTAAATGTTATCAGAGTTAAGGAGGGGTTTTTGGTGAGTTTTTTGCTATTATTTTGATTGCTTGCATAACATCTTAAAATCTAGCATATTTTAAATTTTTAATTCAGGATAGTAAACATGCACGTAGTATGATAAAAGTAGCTTTTTGTCACAAAATAGAGATATATTATCTGTGTTTAGTCTTAGTTCTTTACTGTCCTCAAGGTACTGCTGTCTAACTGCAGGATAATTTAAAACCACTAAATAAACTGTATTTAAGCAACCTTTTGATGCAGGCAAACATTACTGTCTTCATTTTACTTACACACTAGAAACAAGAACACAGGTTCTGACTTCCAAAAGTTAATACACAATATGGTGTAAAATTGGAAAAAGGAATAAGATACTCAGAATCCCATTATTTTTTTAGATTTACAATTATGTCCCTCCCTTTATAGTAGGTAATGCTAATATCTTAATAGACTACTAGTGTGGACTGTGTTAGCACAGAGCTGTGTCCAGTGTTCTTACCTGTCTCTAACATGTTTGCTCAATATTTTTGCCACTACAAAATTTCAAATGCTTCAGAAAAGAACTTACTGCTAAAACAAACCTTTTCTCTTATGTTCAGTTAAACCCAATCTGAAGATCACAAGTGAAAAGGAGTTTAAAAAACTACAGGTTCCACACTCTGGTTAGGAATATGCATGTTAAATTTTCTTATTAGGATAAATTAGCATATTTTTTTCAATTTCAGATTAAGCTTATTTTTGTGTTGTTGCATGTTTTAGAATTTCTTCTGTTTCATCCACTTCTTTTTAGTAAAGCTAAGGACCAATAGTCATAGACTGGCATGTCAGAATAAATGTGCTGGATTATCAGTCCTTTCCCACCCCTACCCCCTTCTGTTTTTCTGCTCTTATGAAGGTATTTGGTAGCACTAGGTTGTACCAAGCCTCTTTGTGACCTCCTGACTGTGATGGATTCAAAAATAGTACAGGTGGCTCTAAATGGACTTGAAAATATTCTGCGTCTTGGAGAGCAAGAGTCTAAGCAAAATGGAATGGGCATTAATCCTTACTGCGCCCTTATAGAGGAAGCATATGGTAAGAAATTTCTTCTTGTAAAACTACATACCTGAACTTCCTTATTTCAGGCTGTCAAAACAAAACCATTGTGAGCCATTTTGAAATTTGTAGGTAAGTTTAATATAGCAATTACTTTGAGCATAAGTGGACATTACAGTAGCATAAATTAAGTAATGTAACATTGTGGGGAAAGTGGTTAAATGCAGAAAACCTGTGGATGTTTGTCTGATCAGTTTATGAAATGTCCCTCTAGAAAAACATTCTCAGAAATACTTAACACACAAATGTCCTAGTCTGTTGGAGCTGTGGTTTGCATAAGTTTCTCAGCCAATCCTGAACACAATTTTATTACTTTATTATATAGTTCTGGCTGGTACAGTTTCATTACCAATAGTGATGCAAGATTGGAGTTTGTTTTACATACTCCCAAAGTCAGATCACTTTTTAGCGTAGTAAATAGCCATAATAGCAGAGTCAACTTCAGATCATAAAATTAAATAAGTTTGAACTTAAGTTTGTGAAAGTGTTTTGTTCTGTTTCTTCTTTTAAGGGTTGTTGAATTAAATCACATTTTCAAGGCAGAGTATCGAAAAAAAATATTTTTGGAATTTTCAGACTAGATGCTTTTCATTTAACAAAATTATGTTAAAACTGGCTTATAATGAATATGGCGTTATCTGTGGCAGGTTATCTTTTTGTAGCTCTGACAAAATTGGCAGACATCTGTGTTTCAGAAACGGCTAATAACAATTCTAGTTGACCACATTATGTCTGAATAGATGGTACTGACTTTTCTGTAAAGCAGCCTTTCAATCTGAGTTCCGTGTTACAGATTTTCATTTCTAAAATCGAGTACATACTTGGAGCGTTTACTTTGCAATCTAATGTGTAAGAGGAGTAAGTACTGAATACTTTAATGAAATTTATTCTGTTCCAGATTTTGAGTCCTTTCATAATTTCAACTATTGAATGTCTTAGTTCTTTTTTTTCTTTTAACAAAAGTGTAGGCTGCTGAAGCTGTAGAGTGTAAGTAGGGGAAACAGCTAATTATATCACCCTCATTGGTTTGGCCTCTATAGTCACAGAAGGGTTTGTGAGCTCTTCCTAATCCAACTTTAGTGAAAACTGAGTTAGCTTAAATAGTTAAGGAAGAGTTATGAATCAACTGACTGCCAAGCATGTAATTCTGCCAACAGAGCAGAGGTTATGTCCTCTCACTTGCAAATGGGTAAGACTTTGGAAAGATGTTGTCTTCAAATCTTAAAAGTAAATTTGAAAAATCGTAACAGACTGTGTCCAGTGAATACTCTGTACTAGAGGATAGAATTTAGAGTGGGGGAAGACTGAAAGAGTAAAACTAAAAGAATTGGGGATATTGGAAATAGTTACAACAACCAGTTCTATGCTATCCGAATTCTGTACAGATTCAGTTTTTGTAGGCATAGCATATTTCTTCATAGATACTACAGCCTCCTCCTTCTGTGTTTAATTAATACAATTAATTATTTGGACAGCAGAAAATGAAGATTAGCAATACATGGGTTGGGAAAAAAGAATCAACGATATTAGATGATTCGGGTTTGCATTTGTTTTATCTAAGAAGTACCGCTGTACTACAAGCTGGTTTGATTTGAATTCATCATTAATTTAAGCAACTAGATTTTTAAAATGTTTTGTTTTGAATTTAGGACTTGATAAAATTGAATTTCTTCAGAGGCATGAAAACCAAGAGATCTACCAAAAGGCTTTTGAACTCATAGAACATTACTTTGGTGTCGAAGAAGAGGACTCCAGTATTGCTCCTCAGGTGGATGAAAGTCAGCAGCAGTTTGTGTTTCAACAGCAGGAGGCTCCAATGGAGGGGTTTCAGCTGTAAGCTATTGAAGTGAAGACAAGCATAAAACGTAAACGCTTGTAGGGTTTTGGTTTGGTTGGTTTGGTTGTTTTTTTCCCAGAGGTCTTTTCTTTATGGCCAAAGTTAGAGGAAACTGTTGAATATGTTTTGCAGAAATAGATGAAGCAGCAGCTCATGCACTTTTATATATAGTGTTAGATACAACTGTTCTTTGTTTTGTATTTGTGTTTTTCGATATCTTTTATGTACAGAAAACGACTGTGAGTAATCATGTCTAAAGTAAAGCATTAAATGTGATTTAACAAGAACTGTTAAGCTAAGACTTGGTAGGGTTTTAGGTAGTGGTTCTGAGTTTTTCATGTAGTCTCAAACTGCATATCAGCAATACAGTTACTGACAGTTGCATTTTTGCAGTAGGCTTGACTTGCCCAGTCTCTATCAAATCTACCTCTTGTATTGAAGCAAAAACATTGCTTCAGAACTAAAGCATGAAATAAAGATGAGCTTGTAAGAAGCTGAATTGGAATGTGAAAAATATTTATTTAAATTGTGAAACTTTTATGCATTACTTACTTTACAACACACTGTTGGAATTTATTTATAAAATGTATTTGAAGTCATAATAGATATACATATATAATGCTAATTACCTAATATAATATTGAATATATGAAAAAGCTTTCTTTGAATTATGTGGGAAGAGGACTATTTCAGAGGTTGTCTAATTGGAATCAGCAGAGAGCTTGCTGGTCACTTGGCTCTGAAATTAAAGCTGCTAAATGGCACTAAAAGTCAGCCACAAACAGAGTACTTCGCAGCGGAAGCAGTTGCTGTAGTTACCACAAGAATGCTGCGATGATGAATGACAGAGATGGGGATTTGCACAAATTGCCAAGCAGATGGTTTACAGCTGTCTCCTGTCAGATTGTGGTAACACCACTTAAGTTTGAGAAACATCGCAATGTTTGCCTTTCTAGTACAGTAGCTTCTTAAAAGTTTAGACAGTAGGTGTTATTTTTTTGACCAAATACGCTACCGCCACTTGAATTGTTCTTTAAGTTCACTAACTCAGTTTTCTGTTGGTAAGACAATAGAAATACTGCAGTGGAGAATGAATGGTGAATCGCTCCTTTCCAGCTGAAGGAGAAGTTTGTTGTACTGTAAATAGCATTAAGTATGTGGACACCAAAACTAACTAGAAGTTATTGTCATCTAAATATTTAGACTCTGCGATATACAGTGTTTGCTGTTAAACACTAAAAGAAATAGAATACTGATATTTATATTAACAATTTTGAGTACAGAAAAATGTATGTTCTGCTTTGAATTGCATATAAGTAGTGTTTCTGGTTTGTTAGTAGTATATCTCATTTGGAGAAGTACTCTGAAGTATGATTATTTTTTATTACCTGTAACTAATGTATTAACATCAAACTCTTGGGTTAAGTGAAATCTTTGACATAGGAGAGCATTTCATGCTTCATAAAAAGCTGCAATTTAAACTACAAATTACTTATCCCATGGCACTGTGCTTGTCACTAAACAATATTTTAATGCACTGAAAAATACAGGTTAAAGGTGGTATCATTTACAGTACCATTTTTATATTTAGATTTTGTTTTTACATGCAAGTTAAAATTCTTAGATGTTTCACTTTGATGTTACAGCAATATATACTATATTGTAATTGAATGTGGGACTTGAAGTGGATTTTCTAAGATTAACGGTCTTAGTTTTGACTAAGATGTAACTGGGAGGGAAGAAACCTCTTTTTGAAGTCTTTTTAGTGGAAGATAGAAGTGTAAGAAGTGTATATAGAAGTGTTGTTACTTTATGAACTCTGAGTAATGAAGATATTTTAGCAAATGACACTTTAAACCTAGATTTGTACAGTACACAACAGTTTTGAATAGTGTGATAAATATTGAGTACAGCTGCCAAATTTTCATATAATGTTAGATGATTGTATTTGTGCCCTTTTTACTGTCATAGTTTTAGGTTTTCATACACAGACCTTCCTTCTTTCTCCACCTACCCCATCTGTTCAATGTACAGGGTAACAATCATGGAAATCTGCCAGGATTACTATAAATGCTGAATTTCAGTGTTGTTCTAGTGTAAGAAAATTATTCAGGTAACAGGGTATTCCATTGTTTCTAAAAACCTTGTTTTGATAACACAACCAGCTGTGCCTGCTTTTTATTTGGAGAACCCTGTAAAAACTGCATTTATAAGCCTCTCTAATTTAAACCAAATCTGAACTCTAAAAAATCTTGATTAAAAGACTTGAAAATGAAGAAAAGAGGGGACATTTAAAGTATTATATTTGTTTTGAAAGAATGTCTTCAGTTTTGTGAATATATTATTCTATATGTATGAACGGTTAGTGACTGCACTTTATGCATTTAGATGAACTATATTTCATGCCTCTGATACATTTAAATGTAACAGTTTAAAAGGGAACTAAAATTGATGGACTTTAGCTAATGAAAGTCATATTTAAACTCAACATTTGGTTTACCCTAAAAACATTCAAAAGTAATAATGAAAATTCTTTTTTAAAGGATAAACATACAAGATCGCTTCTCCTATTTTATCACTGGGTTTACATCACACTTTATTAAAAGCATGTAAATGAACAATATAAACCCAGAGATGATGACTTAAGGTCAGCTCTGGTGTAGTCATTTGCAGGTAGGGGCATGAATATGATGATGGTGCCAGTCTGGAGACAAAAAAAAAAAAAATTAACTGAGAGAAGAAAATCTCTTTAAGTTTGTTATTTTAATGGAATCAGAAATGCCCCATCAGTTAAAAAATCCATCTAAAATACAGGCTTTTGGGGTTTGTCCTTTTGGTTTTAATTAAACGGGTACCATTTGTTCTGCTTAAATGTGAATACTAACTAGCTGATCTATGCAACTATGCAAAGCATAAGATTTTTTTCAGTTCCCTACTCTTGATACACTGAATCATATCTAATTTTTTCATCGTTGCACTTTTGTCTGAGGACTGGTTCATACAGCTTTTTAATTTTCTAGTATTTGCTTTAAACACCGTTGCTAGCAGCAATCGGAAAATAGTAATAATGTTGGCACAGAAGTAAGCTAGCTGTAGAACAAGTTTGCAACTGGAAAATATTTATTGTCAGGTCTGTCTTTAAAAATAAAAAAGATGCACTATTGTCTTTCTTCCACGGTTAGTTCCTGGTTGGTTTAAATTTATTAAATTGTACAACAGGATTTTTGTAACAGGTCTGCCAATTGATATGTGAAGTTTAACTGTGACCTCAAGAGTTCACCAAAATCTGGAACGAGAAATTTCAGTTACGTATGGCACAATATCTTCATATAATGTATGGAAAGTCAAATGCCTGTACTAACTTCAGGGAGCGATAGTGCATCTTTACATCCAGGCCAAAGGCCCATTACTGTAACAGAACACATATGAGTAGTATGCAATATTATGGAATGTTAAATCTCCAAATACCATACAGAAACCAATAAAACCTATTTTACAGATGTTTATTGTATTTATTTAGTGGTTCAATAAGCGTGGCTGCTTTAACTAGAGAACACAAATGCCAGCTTGAATACAGCATTGAGGCAAATGGATTCAAACTGGCTGATTTGTGCGCTCTAAAACTATGCACCGTCACCAGACAGAAAAATTACGGGTTTTAAATATGCTTTGCAAATATCTAACCAAACATATATTTGTAGGATGATCATCACAGCCCTGACTGCCTACAGAACTGACCACTTGTTTGGGAATTCCCATTAAGTCTATACGGCCTTGAGAATTTGTGGGGTTATCAGACCATTTCCCCTCAACTCACTTCTCCAAACCTTCTCATTGTTTAAGATTTGTAATATTTGAGCTGAGTACAGCTTGTTCTTCACATAGAATTGCAAGAGTGAATTACATAAGTCTTATATTTTTGCAGTTTCCATACTTGGACTTCACTAGTGCCTGGTCTGTGCTGTATTTAACCTTTCATTGAAGAAGTCAACTGGTTTTTCTGTAAGGAACTTGTAGCTGTACAACAATGCAAGGTCAAGCCTGAAAGAAAGGTTTTAAGATAGCGGGAAGTTGGCTCCCCCCATACCTGACATTCTTAGGAAACGACCTCACCTCCTTTGAAATTCATTACTGCTTGTAGTCACGTGCAAAAACGTTCTAACTAATTTTAATTATACGCAACCGGTGCATTGAGTATCTCTCTGACAGAAGAGACCCTCCCTTTCTTTTTGTGGTCGTGTAACTACTCCCGTCGGGCTCCCCTCTCTGCAACGCTACGGTTACCCAGTTATTGGTGAAGTTCAGTAATCGCTCTCGGCATCAGTTAATCACGCTCCCGCAAGGACCATCCAGCAGTTCCTGTGAAGTTACTTCGTCTTCGCCTCGGCCGCCAGCGCAGCCTCTCTGCGCCACCTGGCCTTCTTTGCCAGGTTCCAGCTCGTCAGGGACTCGTGACGCGCGGCCGCCTGCGGGCGAGAAACCTCTGGTGAAGAGCAGAGCAGGGGGAGCACCCTCGGGGAACCCCACTCCTGCCCCCCCAGCGCCCAGAACAGCCAGTCCCGGGGGTGACGGGAACACAGGTTACCTCAAACCAGGGCTTGTTCAGGTGTGTCTACTTTTCACGGAATTCCATGGTTTTTTAGGGCTGCTCCGTGCTGGAGCGGTTGTGCTCACCTTCTTAGCCGAGGCGATCACTGCGAAACAGGCAACGACGGAGAGTCCGATCATGATGTAACAAGCTTTAACTCGAGCTTTGTTCCTCGCCCTGTCCAGCATCTCTGGCCTGCAATTAAAGTTATCGAATTGGGTGGTTACGAAACTGTACGCTTGTCTTCGAAGCCCAGCAGATGTAACGCCGCCATGAAAAATAAAACCGGAATCGGTTCCTAAAAGAAGCGCCCTCAGATTGCCCTGACTGGTTTTGTGCCACCCAAGAACTTTGCATTTTCTGACCCTAATCTCTTCCCAGTGGGAAAGCAACATTTCATGAATTTAAGATAATTTTTTTTTAAGCTAAAAAAAAAAAATTAAAAATTGCTCATGCAATAAATATTTGCAGTTAAATACTTGGGGTGAATATGCAAGAAATCATACCTTAAGCTCTATTTAAACAGTGAAATTGAAGGGGTTTTATCTATTTTAAACAAATGGAGAAGTATATGCAGCGTCAACCAGATGTGGTGAAGGAGAGTTCCTCTTACTCAAAATTAACTTTACAAATTAATTGCTGTCATATTGCCGTTTAGATGGCATCCTGCATGCTGTAGGCTGAGGACTTCACATGCTTGGATAGGTGATTAAAACAGTTTGTACAGCTACAAGTTTTTAGTTTTTCTAGAAAAGCAGGCACTCTATTTAAAAAGCGGGCAGCTGATGTCAGCCTTCTCACTGCTACGGGAACACACACCTAAACGAGAACAATCCACGTGATTATTTTCGCTGGTAATTGAAGGCAAAAGCACTGGAACTCCCTCCCTGCCTTGCTGCCGGAGGGGCACTGCGGGGCCCCGCTGGTTCCGCTCCCCTGCCCACCCTCCGCCGCTCCCAGAAGCGGCACCAGGCTGCCTGCCCACGGGAACCGGCACAGGGAGTCTCCCTGTCACCGAAACAGTCTCCAAACCTTCACCTCAGTCATTTTCTGAGTCAGGCGTTACCCTCGGGAATACCCTTTTTAAGCTCTTCATTCTGATGCTGGCTGTACGCTTATCTTCCTTTCATAAATCACATGGGAACGCTTTATATGTATAAACATATTCATAAGGTACAGAATATAAATACACATAGTATACCGTTATGTTTATATAAAAAGGATAGATGCATAAAGAATTGATTTTACATTGTAAATAAAGATCTTGCAATGATCTCTTCCCCTCCCAAACACCTGTAGCCTCACTTTAAGGGAGGACGAGTGGTGGGATGGGGCAGAGCTGGAGTTTTCCGAGTGGAAGCTGTGTCCCTGGGAGCATGTCCCAAGGCTGAGGGCCGCAGTGCTGCTCCCAAAGGCTGGATACAACAGAAGAGGGGAGGGCTGAGGAGCAGCCATGGCCGTACCACCCCCTTCCTCCCAACACACGCACGTGTGTGGTACCCACCACGGTTCTTGCCGATGACTGACACTGCCCGCAGTTCTAAGTAACTGCTTTTGTTCTGTGCGATGGGAAACATCATCTTTAAAACAAACCGCACATCAGACCAGCACATAAAACCATCAATCCACTAATCCATTTGCAGCAACAAAAGCAAAACCCTAAATGTTATTAGTCTGGCTGATTAGCCTAATCATATTCCACAACGCACTAATTGAAACTCTTCTGAAGCAGATTTTCACTTTCTTCCAGCTTTCTGCCTCTGCTTTCAGGAGAACAGACCTGATTATGTTCTTCCCTAATTGCACATTAGGGCCTTTGCTACTCAGTCATTCATCAAGGCTCTGGGTAAACCTCTGCTGAAATCAGTAACAGCTGTTTAAAAAAAAACAAAACAAAAAAACCAAGAAAAAAAACCCCAACAAAAAAACCCCCAAAAACCAACCAACCGAAAAAAAAACCCCAAAAACCAACCAACCAAAAAAAAAACCCCCAAAACCACAACAACCTTGACTAAGGACTGCAGATTTCACCCTTAGTACAAACGATCCTCAGCAGCCAGATTATGTTCACAGGTAACAGTGTCTTGCAATTATTTTTTTTTTGTAAGTTAAAGGAACGACACAGTTCAGCTTTGTTGCCTCACTATTCACTTCCTCCAGTATATTATCATTTAAAATCTCACAGTTCTGAAAAGACTTTGCCCACCCAGCAAGCCCAAAGTGGTGACATGCACTTGGCAGGCCAACTACTGCACAGCAACGAGGGACGCGTGTGCGTACGTGGATGGAGTGGCAAATGTCTGTGTCTTTACAAACACCTCCCCATGACTTAATCTTCAGAGCTTCTGGGACCTGTCTGAACCTTTCTCTAGGGGAAGATGGTGGGACTAGCACAGTGCAAAAGAGATGGGACCCTTTAGAAAGCTGCTGCCCAGGTCAGCAAATGCCAGTGACACTGTCAGGAACCAACGGGAGCAGGCAGAGGATGTACCCTCATGTTGCACGGCACAGCTCTGCACCCTGCTTATGCCCAACGTACCACCCCAGACAGGGACACACTGTGAGGATTAAAAAGTAGTGTCCTGCAGAGAGACGTGGAACATGCTATCGAACTTCCTCAGAAAAAGGCAGGGATTGGCATTAGGAAGGTTTGATGTGATCAGTGACTGACTCCCGGGGGGGACGCTAACCTTCAGGCGGTCAGAGAACCACAGAATCAGTGTGGGTTTGGGTGCGAAGGGACCTTCAAAGATCATCTAGTCCAGCAGTTCAACAACAACGGCAGGCTAAGGCTATGTCAAATACTCTTTTTTTCTTGGTGGGGGATGTTTCTCTTTCTCTATTTTTCCTCAAATTCTGTAATAAATCATAATTTGTTGGATGTAATCGTTCAGTGACAGCTCCCTTAGAAGTGTTTTTGGGAGATACAAACAGAAAACAGTGTTTACCAATAACATCCTTCTTTGATTGCACATTAGGAATAAACAAAATAAACAACCCAGTACATAAATGTAACTGGGGCTATCTACTGATGGATCCAGTTCTTAATCCCAGGCTCTGGGGATTCCAGTATGGAACATTTTTTCTTCTTAACCTCTAACCAGGACAGGAAATTCTCTTGCCCTCTAATTTGTTTCCAAGATTTCAGTGTTCAAAAAGCGACTGGTTCAAACTCTGCGGAAAAGCTTTAGTTCAGGATCACGCCACCACTTTCCCTTCAGCTCCACGTCCCCCTTAGGAAAGAGCCGCGCACTTACGGGATCCTCAGGGGAATCTCTTCTTCGGTCTTGAAACGTCCGGTCCAGAGGAGGATTTTTTTGTCAAACTTGGAAGGTTTGTAACTTGCAACCACCTTGTGAGCCTGCTCAGCTTAAAGACGAGGGGAAAAAAACCACTTCGTCAAGAGTCAATGGATGACTGGTAAAGGTGGAAGGGGAAAATCCCTGCCCGTCCTGGTTGCTAGAAGAGTAACTCGGGGACCGAACTCCCGGCTCTCCACCCCTGAGCGCCCCCGCAAGCACTGAGTGTCCCTGAGGGTCCGGTTCGACCTCCCCGCAGCCTGCGGGTGCGGGTACCCAAGCCGGCAGAAGCCCGCCCGGAACCACCCCGGCCTCCGCGTCCCCCCGCCGGCTGCTGCGCGGACCCAGCCCCGCTCCGAGCCCGCCTCCCGCCCCCAAACCTCCCCTCCGGCC
>JAOXJK010000023.1:70359898-70450705 GCA_025774025.1 Xenus cinereus | reverse complement strand
TTCAGTAAAGAAATATTTCCTAGTATCTAACCTGAACTTCCCCTGGCGTAACTTGAAGCCATTACCCCTTGTCCTATTGTCCTATCGTAAATGATTTCTTAATGACCCTCTGATGTTACAGGTCTGCTTGCAGTTCGTAAGACTACACAAGAAATGTGTATGTTCTCGAACATATCATTAACCCCTGCGGGTTTTGTTGTGGTTTGTTTTTGTTTTTTTTTCTTTTTCTCATTTAATCAGTGCGATATGCCAGGTTAATATACTTTCCACTCAGGTTCATACACGTTGTCCCGAAGAACTCATACACAAGTATAAATCTATACTACCTGGCTTTGGCTGCAACTTCTTTCCTTTCCTGGAAACCCAATGAAGTCAATATATATTCATGATATAATCCAATAGAGCATGTGATTAACTTCATGCTTTCACACCAAAGGGAGTATTCACATACTTCAAGTTAAATAGTGTTTGTCTTGACTGTTGAATGAATAAGAATAAAATTTGAAGTATTCATTAAATGAAAAGGATAAATATCTTCAGATATTTCTGTTGTTCACCCAATCAGGCTTACCTGTGAAAAAAGAACTTTTACAATCCTTTTTGTTTTACAAATATTGTCATCCTGAGGAAAAAGAATCTCATCAGTAAATAACATGTGAAGAAATTGTTAGTTGATTATAAGACAATTTTAACATACTGAAATATCTTAAATTGCTCTTTCCTTGTCAATCAGTCTTCCTTTGTGTGCTATGTGTCTATAGTTTTTCTTTATGCCTGTGTACAGGGTAGGAAGGAGTAAGCTTATGGATAACATTCCTTTATGGGTATTCATCATACATCACATTAGAAAATAACAGTAGATAGCCACATGTAATCACAAGTCTTAATGAAAAGTATCATAGAATAGAATCACAGAATCATAGAATGATTTGGGTTAGAAGAGACCTTAAAGATCATCTTGTTCTAACATCCCTGCCACAGGCAGGGACATCTTCCACTAGACCAGGTTGCTCAAAGCCCCATCCATCCTGTCTTGAACACCTCCAGGGATGGGGCATCCACAACTTCTCTGGGCAACCTGTTCCAGTGTCTCACCACCCTCACAGTAAAAAATTCATCCTTATTGGACTGGGCGTACTGCAGAAACACAGGGAAGCAAGACTATTTTAATGAATCAGTCTTACTGATAAACCAGACAGACTTTCTATTCTAATGAACAATAATGCTAGTCACCTGGAAAATCTAATTGCTTTATGTTTGGTCTTCTAAAAAGCATTTAAACCAAGTTTTATGGCTGAACGCTCATCTTTGGGAAACCGAGAATGAAAAAATTATTATAACCCCATTCCAAAATTATACCCAAGGTTTCCAAGGCACATTATACGCAAACATACAAATTGTATTGCTGTCTAAATAAACCTTTATTTGGATCACAATTCCTTACCTGTTTGATTGCTGTAATGGTTTTCTGGGCAGTAAACACACTCATAGCAGCATGTGTGGGGACTTTCTGTAACCTTTTTCATCTGGCCTGGCCTGCAGTGCTGGGAGCACGTTGACTGAACCTTCTGCAGTGTGCAGAGAACAAAGGAAAAAATCAGCTCATGCCAAACTAATTAAAATAAACCTCCAGTAACTCTGCAATTTGCACTCTCTTTTGGTACCTAACATATTTTAAGGGAATCTGAAAGTGATGCTGAAAAAAGGCATTGCAGGATCTATGTTTCTTGTATTTTCTCCACACAGTTAAGTGACAGGATGGGACATTATCTACCCAACAATTTTAATTTTTGGCCCAGAGTGCCAATCAGTGGAACTGTCTGTGCCTTGAAGATTGAGATCAAAGTGCCTCATCCAGCTTTGAATGTGGGATTTAGACTTCTGAGGATCAGCTCCAAAGAAAGCCTAGAGGCATCTGACAGGGGATTCAAGTGGACTGCTTTGCAAGTGGGATCCCAAAACCCTGCTCAGCTGCTCTGAGCCCAGTGGAGACACTTCACCTCGAGGGAGACACTTCAGCTCAGTTGGGACACCCTGGGGACACTTTGGTGGGCTCTGCACTGCAGCTCCAGTGTTCCTGACCCTTGGCAGCTCATCCCTGAGTCATGAAACATCACTCTGGAGGAGAGTGATCTGGGCCTTCTCTTGAGGTCTGAGTTCAGGTCCTCTTTCCAAAGACAATTTTTTTTTTTAATGGAGAAGTAGTCCTGAGGGACTGTCTTCTCCCTCCAGGATGGTGCTCACAAACAAGTGGAGATATTTCCTTGCCACCACAAAGAGGGGCAAGATTTGAGGTTTTCTTCTGCCCTCAGTTTTTTCTATCAGCTGAGTCCACGCACTGAGACTCGAAGACAGCCCACCCAGTGAGCAACCTTTCCCTGTCCGCTTAGTGGTGAATACTTTGCAGCACAGAGCTGCACGATGAACCAAGATCTCCAGCCATGCACAGACGAGTTTTCCATCTGGAAGTGGCCTGGGTGACCCACTAGTCTGGCAGTGGCACCACCAGTGCTAGGGGTCCTGATGGTGCCATGTGCCTCAGACTCCTGTAGTCATGCTGACCTCAGCTCTAACAGGAGCAAATAATCAACAACACTTTTTTCCTTTTTTTTTTTTTGACAGTAAAGTCAACAGATATGAGCCTTCATGCACAAAATAAATGGTGGTGTTACATAAAAGAGGGAGCTTTTATACACAGTCATTTTTTATTTTAAATCCTCTTTTCAAGATTCTGGAATAGCGTCCTTAGGATAGACATAACTTCTGATTTGCTCATCTTAGGAAACTTTCTGGGAGCATTCTGGAGAAATAACTTAATTTCAAATCACTGAGTCTGCTTACAGGCTAATATAAGGTACATGAAGGTGGTTGGATAAACCCAGAGAGGATTCTTTGCTCTAAAAGGAGAACATGAAACTACAAGAGAGATTTTTATCTGACACATGCTTCAGTTGCAAATACTGGAGGGAGAAGAAAAACACGAAACAAATTTTACACGTTATGTCAAAATGAAAAGTTACCTTTAAATCCAGAAATTCTTTTTTTTTCTCCTCATCCTCAAAGATGAAGCCGCCTTTCTCTGGGTCATATTCTGCCATAGTGGTGATTTCCATGTGGCCATCAATTTCTTTCCAAAGAAGTACATCGTAACCGGTGCTCAAATCTCCGTTGGGGTCAAACTTGATTTCTTTATCATCATCAATGACTGTAACTTTTTTAAGCTCTTCAAGGAGCTGAACAGAAGTATAAGGAACAATAACATACATCAGTGTCATGTCAGTGTGCTAAAATCAATAGTTTAAGATCTCTATGACAATATCAAGTTAAAAAGAAATGTTGCTTTTTAGGAATAAAAGAGGCCTCAAAATTAAAAGTCATCTTTATAAGTGTTTAATTTCACATCCTACACAGAATTACATTATTCAGACAATCCAGTTGACCTTAAATATCTACTAATAAAAAAAACCCCATCATTTCTTAACTCTATGCAATGTGTACAAATACTCATGTAAGTATTTTTTCCTAGCCTTGGAAATTTTGGTACAATCATGGGAAAGAAAAGATTTTTTGCTTGCAGGAAACAATGGCATTTTAGAACTCTTTTGTAACTTCTTGCGAAGAACAACTGGGAATGGTGCTTCTGTTGTTACTTTACTGTCACTGGAGTCAATCTGGACAACATTTGCTTCCAAAGTAACCTCCCCCATTGTGTCTGGAAATATCTACTCTAATGTCTTCAGCTTTGACTCTGACTGATATTGTCAGAGACTCATAACTGTTATATCACTGCAAGATGAGACTCATAACTGTTAAATGAACAATACATGCCAGCTTGCTCAGACGAAGTGTTCAGTGACACAATGGCAGCAAACAGCTGGGCCGTAACTGATGGACCGTAGGAAGTATCAGAACAAGCATGACTTGGTCAGGCAACTGTCCAGCTCCATACTGCAACCTGTTCTGTTCAACAGAGTGAAACTTCTCTCTCCCTTACCCCAAACAGCCAGATCGAAAAGTTCTGTGCAAATCTAGAAAAAGACAGGTTGAGGCACATATAACCCACTCCCAATTCATGGGGAGACCATACGAGGACTATCCTTGGTTACTGTGGTTCTTAATTGAAGTTAAGGCTTTATCCCGTTGCAGGTCTAACAAATCTTGGCAACAGGGATCGATTAACAAGAAAAAACCCCAAGATTTTGGTGAATTTAACAGCCCTTTGTAAAGCACACTCTTACAGGGAACTTTTTGTGATATTTGTAGCATTTAACCAACATACTGACAAGTATATTACTTCAAAAGGCTCTGGCATATACATGTATATATCTGTGTGTATAACACACATAACATATATAAAATGTAACTATTTCATGTATAATGTGTCATTTGTTTCAGACTTCATATACTCTCACTGGATCTCTACCAATTATGAACAATTAAAGTATGCTTCTAACCTATATTACATCTGATTTGGATGTTGCAGTCTTGTGAGACTGAATAGGAAGGGGTTTTTTTGTATATACTTAGGCTAGTCATTTAATCTTTCCCTTCTCCACTTTTCTAATTTCTCTAACAATATGGGAACAACAGAGCTTTTGGAATACATCTTGAGCTTCAGGCAGAAGGGACTAATAATTATCAACATTTTGATTTAATTGATGGCTATTTTTGCAAAGGCTGTAGCACTAACACCTCTGTCATTTCTCTCTATATAGAGATGTGTGATACAGATTAGTTTCACCCTAAGCTTTATGTATATATATCCATTTCTGGAGGGTTTAAATTCAGTGTAGAGGAAAAGTATTATGAAAATAGCACAAGGAGAATAACTCTCTTTTGGTTTTCTCCATAAGTTCTTAGCCTCCTAATGGGAATTTTAGTTTGGGATTTAATTCAGCAATGATGTAAATGCAGCTCCATGAAGCCACATCCCCTGCAGAGCTGTCCTGAATTTTTCCCATTTGCATTAACAAATTCATGTATGAGTTTGGTTGTTACTGGGTTTTTTTTCCAAATCCCCTATCTTGGTTTGACCTGCCCTGACCTAGCATAAGAGGTCAGAGCAAGTCAGAGTGCGTCAGTGGTTGTTTGACTTTTAAATGAACTTTGTTTAATCCTCTGAGTAAAAGTGTGTAAAAGTGAATACTCCTGAGCAGGTTCTTGGGTAAAAGGTCAGGTCAGGTTGATTTGTCTGATTTTTCCCCTTCTTTTCCCACCCAGTATAGTTTGATAACAAGTACCTCTCCCATCTTAAAGATTGTGTCTAATTGTCCTACCAGTCACTTCAGCATAAATCAAGATCAGACAGAGGAATAGTCTGTTGCATTTTCACCTTCAAGTAAAGATTCATTATAGAGGAAAATACCCAAATTCAGGCAAAACAGAGACAACGCTGAGAGAAAATTAAAACTCTTTGGTGAATGCTCCCATCCTGCAATATCCTCATATCTCAAGAGCACTCATTGCTGTGTATTACAGTGTTTTCAGCAACAGGACCAACCACTAGGAGCTGAATAGCTGGTAGTGTCAACTGTAGATTGACTATACATTTTATTCTGTCTCACATGAGAAGCTAACAAGGTGTTCCAGCAAGGAGCCTGCAGACTGGAGCCTTCATCCAAGCTGCTGCCTGCTCTGTGTGCTCTTTGAGGGTGATGGGGAAATGTTAGGGTAACTAATGAACACCAGTAGCTAAAGATCCCTTCTGCACCCGTGGAGTCACGTGTTTGCAGCCATTGCTATTGTACCTATGAAGGACGAGATGGTAGGTATGCATTTACTCACAATCAGTTAGCTGCCTGTATGTGAAATACAATAATCATTCTGTATCTACAGCAGATCGTAGCCATGACTTAGCACCAGGAACTTCTGTATCTACATGAGCCAAAAAAAAGGGGCAGTAAAACTGAATTCTAGTTCTCAGCACTGCTGCAGTTAGATGCTGCTGCTCTAGCATGTAGTCTGTGGTTTTGTTTGGTGAAGAAAGTCAGGAATAGGAATAAAAAGTCACTTAATAAAAGGACCAAGCTAGTAAATCCAGAAATGTGGGAGCAAAAATGAGATGAAAGTTTTGCAGAGAGAATGAGATGTGAAAGAATTAAAATCATACCTCCCAGGGAGTGAAGGCAGAGGGATCCTTGCAGTTTCTGTCTTTGCACTGGCCTTTAATGGCATGAGCAAGGGCATAGACTGCAAGTGCAGTACTGTGGATAAATCCTGGTTCAATGTTAGCATTCAAAAAATCATCTTTCCAGACCTGATATTTTTTTTCAACATTTTGCAATAGATCGTCCTGGGATTGGTTTGAAATGCACATTTGAAAGTCGTAGTATTCCAGGTGTGCACAGACCGACAAAAGCATAATATATTCCTGTAAAAACTTGTTGTTGTCAGTGGGCTTTTCATGAAGGTTTCTCAGAAAATCTTGGAATGTCGAGATGTCTCCGCTTTTAAATCCAAATCCCACAACGGTCCCCAGCTGTCTGATATTGGGAATTGTGCTGATTTTGACTGCAGATGACCAATTATCACTTGCAATCCAGATTTTATTTACATTCCTCTCAATTGCCTTCTTAAATAGTTTGAGCACATGGAATTGTCTCATAAAGACAACAATAACATTTACTCTGGTTTCCTTGACAATCTTCTCAATTGCATGATCAACCTTGGTGTGAAAGGTGTTGTCAGAGAGATAGGCAGGCAGCATTTCTTTAAAAGCTATGCAAACATTGTTTGCCATGGCCTGGACCCCAAAGCTCTCCAGAGCTAGCCGCCCATTGTCATCATCAGTGGCTATTACTCCAATCCAGTTCCATCCAGACTCACAGATCAAGTGGGCCATTGCTCTTGTCTGATGGAAATCACTGGGGATAGTCCTGAAGAAAGAAGGAAACCGGATTTTGTCACTGAGGATTTCAGCTGATGACACGGGACTGACCTAGGAAGAGCGAACAATTCAGTTACGGAGGCGATCTCCTCCAAAGGACACCAAGAGATCCAAAGCTGCCATGATTGCTCCTTCATCCAGCCTGACCCAGGGCTCCCTTTTCCTGTGAGTGAACATCAACAAGGCGCAGCCAAATGGGGCAGGTTCCCTCGCCCTGCTATTCGGATGCAGACTCATGCCCAGTACCAGTTCCACTATTTTCATCCTCATCCACATAATTACTTCAATGGTACGACAGCAGAAGATAAAACCTTTCAAAATGGATATGACAATTATGCTGGTATAAGGATTTTGGTTTACTCTGTTCAGATACCACCACCATGCTGTTCAAAACAATATTTAAAACACTGGAAGCACCAAATATTGTTTGAGTTACTATTCAATTTGCTATTACCCTTACATTTTGCAATTTTTTTTCAATCACTGAGTGCATCAGTATGGTTCACCCACATATATATTTCCTCTGCAGGGTTTAATTACTATATTTTTTAGAAGGATCGTGTCTGTTAGAAAGACCTCTCATAAAAACAAACAGTAACCAACACTACAGAATGTTATAATTCTTTCATATAAAAGATTTATTACCTTTTTCTTTTGAGTGTAGCTAGAAAAACATAAACAGAACATTTCTATTTAAATCTCCCTAGTTTTAATCCTTTCGTATTTGTTTGTAGGAGTTTTTTTCCCCCTACACTTATATTTCCTACATTTCTTTTGTTAAAAAAAATAAATCTAAGCTTTCCAAAATGACAGTCACCTTTCTGGAAGGGTCACCAAATCTTACTGATGTCAGAAGATTGCAGATGTTATTGACGAGAAAAATATGCTGGGTCACCTTTTCTATCTCTATGTCCCAATGCAGATTTGTTTTGTCACTTGCCTCTCAATTATGTTCAAGTGTGGCATTTTAATATTCATACTTAACATAACCCCTGTGGTGAAGCTGGAGGCCATAATTACTTCCTACCATTGAAGAGGAGAATACTCAGAAGTTATTTTTAGTTCAGATTTTATGTCTTTTCCATGTGTTTGGTTACTCTGTTGCTACTTTGCAGTGAGGTAACTTATGTCAAATTGACAAGCCCAGGATGCAACAGAGGATGGTGTGGATCTCTTTTTATCTTGTCGGTCCTGGCCTTGACCCCACTCTTTTGGAATGGTGAAAGAAGAAGTGGAAGCACCAGCCTAAGTGCAAGGTTGGGACCGTGCTAGTCCTAGAGAGGTCAGAAACAGAGAAGGGTGTTTTGGGAAAGACCAGTGCAGTGGGAGTTCTATTCCCTCTTTTCTACAACTGCTTGAAGAGTAACACAGTCAAACTGTGTTTTAGACCAATACTCCTCACTTCCCTGTCCACAGTTATAACAGACTCCAACATCTAATTTCTCTTAGGCAGGTGAGATTTTCCAAATTTCTGGCCAAATTTGAATTATCTTTTTTTTCAGCTTGAGATTGAGGATTGTCATATTCACCACCATCCAGACAAGAGTGCAGTGGCGAGTGTGACTTTTTTTGCCTGAGCAAAATCCTCAAGTGCCACCTAAGGTACACTGGAGTAACTGGCACAACCATGCAGGACTGATTACTCACAAGAGCCAGGCATCATCCTGAAGTAGCACTTGGAGGCACGTGCCTCGGGCATATAAACTAGTCCTCACTGCCTTTGCTTAGGCAAGAGGATCAAGCTCCACATTTGGAGTGGAATCACAGCCCTCCTGATGTCCTTTGATTGAGACAAATCCTGCCCTGTAGCAAACATGTGGCTTTTGCAGTCCCTATAATCAGAGCCGCACCTTCATTCTAAGCATGGTAAATCTGACCCTCTGTCCAAATGACATAGTTCCCTCGAACCTACCTGTGGGATCAGTTGCAAGGCCAACAGCCTTGAAACCGCCATCGAGACCTCCGAGTAGCTGGCTCCAACGACTGCCTTGATTCTCGGGATGTAGTCTGAGTAGTTACACTTGAACTCTACAGCACCCTCAGAAGAATTGAATTTAGACAGAAACCTCAGAGCAGATGCCATGGCTTTTGTAACTTCTGCACATGTGTCATAGATTTCATAGCCCAGAGTAACTCCAGATAACAGCGTTGAATTGTTGATCGTTTCAATAGCATGTATCATTGCAAGGGTCTGAAGAAAAATTTGAATTTCGAAGCTGTCAGGAAACACAGAAGTTTTATTTTAGAAAAATACTTTGTTGGGAACAAGGCCAAACCAAAATTTGTTTTGAGCATATCCTTTAGAACTTGATAACTATGGGAAAGAAAGAATGGATAGCATGTTTTGTGTGATTTCCTTGGGTTTTAGCATACAAAAGATTAGAAATCACACATTTTTGCCTCACCAAAATGGGGGATTAAACAAACTAAACACAAACTTTAAAATTAATAAAAATTATTTTCTGAAAAAACAGGTACTAAACCTCAAATTTTCATGATATATGAAAAATTACAAGTGCTATCTTCAGGAGGCATCTGTCAAAGTCAGTGGGGCTGTTTCAATTTACTCCATCTGCCAAGTAAGCTTTTTAAAAATGTATTTGCTGTCGCCAAAAGCATGAAACAAAGGGAAGAAAGGACTAAATATTTCAGAGTAGAAGAAAACATTTCAGAGGTTGAGGTCTTCTAGTGGTTGCACCAACATTCCTAAAATCCTCTCTAAACCTGATGAAGTGAATACAGCTATTCCCCTTATCTCCAGTGGATGTCATAACAGATATTTAATCAGAACTGTGCCAGCACAAAATGTCTGCCATAAAACCAACCCTCCTCTCAGGGAAGCTTCTCTAAAGTTCCCAAATCTTGCAAACTAAATTAAATTTCAAATGGACCTGAAGTAGTTTATGACTTCATAGAAAAAGAATGAAAGACTGACAAAATTATCAACTTTAGATTCGGACGTAGGATTATGTTACATGTAAAATTCAAAGAAAAGTTGAGGATTTGCACCTGTATTAAAATTAAAAATAATGCATATTGGAATTCCTGGGCTCAGAAAAGCTTTATTATATACTTAAAATGAAGTTCTTCACCAGATTTCTTTTGCATTCTTTCCAGAAAAATAGTTATTTCAAGCACAATAGGATTTGGAGTCAACAAAATAAATATTCTGATTCACAGTCTGAACCTGAATGCATACACGACATGGTGTTTATATATAGTCTCTCCTATAATATAATACCACAACTATAATTCAAAGTTTAATAATGACAGTAATTATAACAATAATTACAATCTAGTCAGCAAGGTACTGTCATAGATTACAACTGAGCTGCCCTGTGAGGCAGGGGACATACTTTAATATGTGCTTAGATAAAATGGAACAGTCTGCCTGTGTTCAAATCACGTAGGTGCAACCCCGTAACAAATAACAAACAACTGCATAGCAGACTTCAGACATATAGCAAAAAATTAGCATTTATATGGAAATTAAATGATTCTTCAGCACAAACCTCCAGGGCTATTTGATTATATATGAAGACTGCAATAGGATCAAATGCTCATTCCTTTCCTCAGGCAGCCACACTATTTTTTACTGTAACTTTGCCATATTTTGTCATCCCATATTAATTTACAGGGAATTTATGTGATGTCCAAGGTCTTTTTAAAGACTAAGGAGTGCAAGAGAAACAGATTTTGTTGATCGTAATATAAGAAGTGCAGGCCTGATGTCAGTGATCTCTTCTTTGCTATGTATGTAACTTCCAGTATTACTCACCCAGCACAATTCTGAATTACTGGCTTGATGGGGTATTCTTCTGGACGCAGCATTTCGCTATGGACTGCAAACAAGCCTCCAATAACAATGTCCCCCGGAGAACTGGCACCCACGAAGTCGTCGGTATTCTGGCAAGAGAAAACGATATCAGTGCCGATCACAAAGCAGGGGATCAAAAAGGTAACGAATGCCATGTTTCTGTTTCACTTGCTCACTACCAGCTTTAAGTCAATTAAGCGAGTGGCAAGGCCAACGAGGGCTCCTATGTCATCTATAAACAGCAGCAAAGGAATAGGGCTGCCCTCAGAAGTCAGTCACACCTCATAAGGTGCTCGTGTTTGCTTCACTGGCTGGGGCTATGTTGTTGAAGGTACTACAGCAACGCTACAACGCTGGCACATAAAATGTGAGGGCACAGGGGCATGAGAGCAAAGAGGGAGGGAGAAAGATAAAGGCACTTAAAAGGAAATGTTGGACATAAAGTCTGTTCTGCTGTGTTCAAAGTTTATTACAGCTTATATGAAACACATAGCAAATATTTTGGTATAAATTTGGGCTTGGCTTGAATACCTTCCAACTGCACACATGGCGAGAAGAAGCAATTGTAATATGTTAGTGATATTGCTGCGACCGTTTTTTAAGGGTCTAGTCCAAAGAGTACTGAAAAAGATCCCCTTGTCACAGTGTGCTTTAGATCAGACTCTTCCCCCCAAAAACCACCCCAAAACTATCAAAAGACTGTTTTTCTCTCAACCCTTTCCTTTTTATTTTCAAAATATTTGTATAAAAGTAGTTTGGATAAGCTAATATTCATGGTTCTGATTCACACACAGGGTCAGGTTCTGCATTTACAAGCCAGGCTATGTCTGCTAAACATTATGGGAAAACATAATATTAGTCCTAGTTTTTTGACAGGAGGGAAGCATGCTCTCTTCTGCCTCTGTCTGAGGACAGCAGCACATGGGCTCCCGTGCTGTGGGAGGACCGGGAAGTAGCTGTTCTCAGTGCCATCATTCCCCTCAGATTTGTAGGAATTGGATGCCGCGCCTAAAGGGAACTTGGGGGAAAAGAGAAGCACCATCTGGACTCTCAGCTTTTAGAAACTGCAACCATAAACACCAAAGTGAACCTCTTTAGGACAGAAACATGACTGGTGCTACTAATTAACACCAATTTACGTAAGAGATACAAATTTGACAATAATCCCTTTCTGTTCTTGACATTGGCTTGTTTGTCTATTTTCTTATAATGACTTCTTCAGATTTTGCTTATTTTGGTATTATGCCAAAAGATTCTCAGAGGAATGGGGTCAGTCGTAGTGTTTATTGTCTACGATTGTACTATAAATAAGGCTGGGTTTTACACAGAAAATTTGAATCAAGGATTGTTTTCTGGCAAGCAAAAAAGAGAAATGAGATGTCTGTTACATATTCTTTCTGATAAGCATAATGCATACCAGATAGATTATTTGAATTATTATATTTTACTTTTTTTCTCACTAGTCTCTTTGTAGTTAGAGTATCCATTTACAACAGAGATGTAGCTTGCAAATGCAAATGTAACAGACATATTACTTGCAAATGCAAATGTTAATCCCCAGTTAAGTCACCTTTCAGCCTCTTCTTTGTTATAACAGCTTGTTTTTCTTTCCTCGACCTTCTTTCTTTCCATGTGGCATTCTCACTGCCAGGTCAGGGCTTATAGTAAACAGCTGCCTGCACTTTCTTTAATGTATCTATCTGATCACATGCATCTATGGGCAGATGATGATACCAGTTTATTCTGCTTCTATACTGACTTGGAATAATTCCAGTTATTCCAGAGGCTTTTCTCTTGACTTATAGCAGCGTAAGGGTACCTGGACTCTGGCCCTGAGTTATGAGACATTCAATTGCAAATATTCCTGTAGTCATTTCTTTCCATCCAAGTAACGCACCTTCAAGCCTGGCTCTGCATACTCTGGTGTTTCCTTATTCCTAACTTTGCATATAACTTTGTGTACAAATATTGTGTATATTTTATGTAGTTAAAGTGTAAGGTTGGAGCCAGTCATTTCCTTAAGCAAGCCACAAGAAATACTCAACCATATACCTCTAGTATAAAATGTAAATTTTAAGGACCTAAGACTAAGTATTGCATTAAGGATTCAATGGAAATACAGTACTGATAATTTGAAATTTCATATTTGTTATAATTTATGATTAGAAGCAGAAAAGAAACTACTGTGACCAGTCTCTGAAAAGTTAATAATTTCTATGGAAGAGGATTTTACCTACAAACAAAAATCCTTACTTGGTCACTTCGGAAAGTGGAAGTTGACAAAATAAACATCACATATAAATGGTGCATAATTTCATGTTATTTATAAAAACACCACAAAATGAGGTGTGCTTCAAATTCAACTACATTGAGTACATCCACATCACAGAGTAGAGACTTTTCACAGTAAAGAGATTTTATTGTTGTTGTTTGTTTTTAAGCCCTATACCTCATAATTACTGCTAGTGATGAGAAGTATTTAGAAGTGTTACAGAGATAGCTCAGCCAAACTGCAGAATTAGCTGTTCAAAAATACCCTTTTTCATTGAAACTTAAGTACCAACAGAATTAAGCGTATAGCACAAAATGTTCTTTGCTTAAAATTTAGTGACATTCCTGGGGAAGGCATGAGCTGCAAAGAAAAGACGAGACAGAATTTTGAACTTAGTGGTTTGTTCCCAGTTCTGACACTGATTTTTTGTGCATGATCTGCACAGATTTCTGCCATGACTTCCCAACCCTAGTCAGGCATTCACAGGCAGGCTTCTGAAAGGCTCTACCTCTCTCACAAATTCAGTAGTGCCAAATGCCTTGAAACTGGACTTAACTTTCTTCTGATTCATATCATATCTGTGAAAAGGAAAACAATACTGTCTTTACATTCAGGTCATAAACTCTTTATAGGACAGAATAACTGCTGTCCTTCACTTATGGTGACCCCCCAGACTATACTGGATATTTTTATATAGGTAATAAGTAACATAAGAACCAGGCAAGAGAAAACAAGCTGAACTAAGCCAAGTCCGAATATAAATCAGTGCTGCAATAAAGGAACATACCTTCTATGAGGTGTCTGTTTAAAAACGTATTACTTATTACATTAACTGAGTGCAGCAATACTGTAAATGCTGTTGTTGCAAGAAGCCTTAACCCACCAGGGAGTTGTTTAGCAGAAATATCTGTATCTGCTGCATTCTCCCTTCTACTTGAGAGCTGATACGGTGTCCCATTGCTTTGGCCAGGAAGCCACCTCTCCATTTGCCTATGTTTTGGGGCAGTAAGCAGCATGCTTGGAAGGCTCCAAGGCAGCCCAGCTGCTCCCTCGTGATCTTACTGAACTCCATGGGAGCTGGTGCATCTCATAACCAAGGCTAAAAGGCCATTTGAAGGCTAATCTCCTGCAAAGAAAACCAGAGACTCAAAGTGTGAAGCTCACTACATATTGTCTATGAGCAGAATTTGTGAACACTTCATAAACCAGAAATACCAAGGAAAACGCGTGTGGAACTGCTCTCTAAAATCACCAGTAAAAACACCTGTGCAACCAAAAGCAACCATTGTTTCCAGCAGGAAAGCCATTACCAATGAGTACACTAACATCCACTAGACCAGGAAGAAGGAATTGTCATTTATGAAATCATTTTCTTTTCCATGCAATCAGTATATGGAGCCATTTCCTTTCAATATGATAGACTGCATCTATACTAATTAAGACAGTAAATAGTGTTGAGGTCAAAACATTAACAATTGGATTGCCAGTTTTCTAGACCATTAGGACCATTGTGTTTAGACCAATGACTTTGGATTACTGAGTTTCTTTTAAGGAAGTTTTAACAATGGAGCAAAACCAAAAGAAGCAGGTATTGCATTGCTTAATTTTAATTATTTTCTAAAAAATTCTTCTATTTACTGGGACCCTACATAGCTTAATATTGAATACTAAAATTAAAGATCGGGAAGGAGAATACCTATTATTTTGATTTGTAGTCTGTTATTAAAAAAAAACCTGTGTAAAATTAAAAACACATCAACAGTGAAAGGGAATTTGGATGGAAGCCAAACAGTCACATTAATTCCTGCGAGAAAAACTAACTCAATTTTCAGGTTCATTGGGTTTGTCCTCTAGAGCGTGTCAGCTGAGCTGCATGATGGAGAGGACGAGTCCTGTTTTTCTTTATCAGGTCACAATATTATAATGTGCCTCCTTATGTTCTCTGAAAGTTGAATTTACCCCAATGCAAATGGCCTTGTTGGGATACTTCTGGTGGAAAACTAAGATGCTGGAACATCTGCCTAGAGGAGGGCTGTGACAGTGCCTTCAGCCTCCTGCCTAGACTGCCAGGACAGTCCTGGGCAGCCCCACAGTAATTTCTGTTTCAGAAAATGTTTAAGTCAATAGTTAGTGTTCCGCATATTCAGTGCACCTTGGCTATTTATGCTACAGTAGAGTAATAAAAAATTAAAGTAGAGTTGTGAAGGGGGCTATACAACCAATTTCTATGTTTTGTTCAGTTCAGAATAGAGATGCTTCTTTTATTTAGTTTCTTTCTCTGATATTTTAATATACTTAGATTAAATGTCAAGTCAAATACAATTTTGACATGAAAACTCATGCATTTGACTTTTGTGATGTTGAGGAAAAATATTTTTTGTCATTTGAAAATGGAATTTCTCTTTAAATGAACTGTTTTTTTCAAAATAATCTAGCAAGGTTGCTCCTATCCCACCCAGCTAAGAAGCCAGGTATCTGCAAGAAAGTCAGGCTGGAGATCATCTCACATAAAAATCCTGGTGGAAAACAGGTACAAAGTTGATGTAAAATCTCTCAGCATTATTAACACTGAACACACCTTCAAATAGAATTACATTTATAGAGATTTTAAAATATAAGGCGTTATGGTTTTTGGACATCTCCAAAGGAATTGACTGTGGGAATCTGAGGACATTAACTTTGAATATAGGCTGTTAAAGAGTAGATACCTAAATCCAAATAGCCATCTTGGTGACCTTGAGCCTATTCTCATTAAATCACTTCTGCAAAATAGTACTTAGTGATTTTTTAACTCTTACAGTACTTGTCCCACATAAATTCCCTTTAAAATATGAGAGATTTTTCTTCAGTAATCTTGAAGCTGAAAGAGAACTGGTAATATTACACAGTAATTAGAATAAGAGAAATGAAAAAAGGTTCAGTTTTGGGAGCAGGGACTGAAAGAATTCCCAACTCTTAAGGGAATGCCTTCATCACTAAAAGATATAGAAATATTCCCTTTCTGGCCCAAGCCTTCAATTACCCTGTGCACACATCAGCATAGGAAAGAATGAGAATTCATTTGCTTCCTCAGCGTACTTTATCAATAACACTTTTGGAAAACATGGATTTAAACCTCTACAGATAGAAGAGAAAATAGAGTCCATGTCTCCCAAATGTGCTGGCTGACAGGATCTAGAACAGCACACCAGGGAAAGGATTGGTTTTCACTTGCCCTAATTTCATACAAGTCCCTGTCTTGTCACTGTCTTGAAACCACATATGTGAGCAAGAATATATCTGTTTTATTCTCCCTGAACACTGAGTGATTGGACACAGAGAAAGATAATTTGGGATTGGACTAGATGATCTCCTGAGGTCCCTTCCGACTTCAACTATTATGTGATTCTGTGATAATGTTACTTCCAGTGGTGTTTTGTGGGGAAGGGATGATGTTCATAGGTGCCAAACTGTAGAACAGCTGAGTGGGATTTGAGGCTTCTCTCAGTACAGGCTACTGCAGGCATCCCCGAGCTCAGCCAGCTGGTCTTGGGGGACTCTGGTTTTGAGAACCTAAATCTCCTTATGTTCGTACAAGAGGTAAGCTGCTAGGAGTTCCTTACACAGCTGTAAGGTGCTCTGCAGGCAAGGACCAAAATTCCTGAAGGTTTTATGCCTTAGTTAACTCAGTTCAAGTTTGATGCTTAAATACATTTAAAATTTACTCTAAAAGTTTTAGGATCTTAGGACTTCAGCTCTCAACTTATTTTGTCACTTTTTTTTTTTGAGAATTGAGTCAAGGTTGTCATTGTCACCCTTATTCTTGACTTTTTTATTTATTTTGGTTTTCTTTTGAGATCTTAGAAGATCTCAGCTCACCTTACAAGGTTTAACCGATTGTGTTATAAAAGTAAACATACATCTGCAAAGAAAGTACAGGCAGAACAGGTGACACTCATAAAAATTCCTTTCAGATAAGGAAAAGAACCCTAAACAGCAAGTCTGCAGGAGTCACTCAGAGACTGACTTCAATCTTCAAAGACAGAGGAAAAAAAAATTCACAAATTAAAACCATTGGGAATGTTTTTTGCTGAAAAGTTCACTCTTAAATTCTTGTAGAATAACTTATCACTCAAGACACTTTCTAAAGAATATTATGCACTGCTGGTTAAGGAGAGCTCACATACAAAAAAATACTGTATTACTAACTTTGGCTAATGAGAAAATAAGAAACAAGACATTGCTTTAAGTCATTTCTGCTCCCTGACAAGAAATTGTCTTTGAAGTCATACTGCAAGAATGGATAAAATAATTAATCTGCAATTACTTCCCTGAGCATTCTGTTTATCCACACTTTTTAGAAATACAATACAGAGTAGTTAACAGTACATAAAACCATGATTGATAAAATTTCTGTCTTGCAGTGTGGCTATAACCATTTCATGAGCAGCGAGAACTGTCTGGAATCAATGAAAGAATGAAATGACAGAAAGAAATAGTCATTAGCTACGAGAATTTTTCAGCCTTTTATTTTATATCTCTCCAGAGCACATTTTCAGGCATTAAATTTCCTGAAATTTTCAGGTACTCCTATTGTGACCTATGTTGATGAAAAGGTTATAGCCACACTGCAAGACAGAAATTGCATCATTTCATAGGAAAGCAAGGAAGTTATATTTGAAAAAGAAAAGAGAAATGTACAGTTTACCTAGAGGTGTATTTAAATATCTGTATTTTTAAAAGGTTGCTTCCTTTACCAGTGTTTTCTGTTAGACAGATCCACTTTAAAATCTGAAAGGATAAGCATAAAAGCTTGTACTACACATTACTCTAAAGATTTCCCTTCCTTCAACAGCAAAAGGGCATTATATCAGCTTTATAATCCAGAAGGGCAGAGTGAAAAAAGAACTTCAGGAGTTTGAGGCCAGTGCATGTAGTGTTTTTCCATCTGTTTTGTTGGGTTTTTTAAATCAGTATGGTTTCCCTCTTTTCACACATCAACTTGTTTACATATATTTCCATCACTCATTGGGGAAGTTCTGTTTTCAGTTTATTCCTGGTGATAAGAAAAATCATTTTTGTGAGGCATCTCAGAAAACCACAACATAAACTTAAAAATAGTCTTGATTTTAAGGAAACTACAGCTGTGATTTCATAACGAATGGCTGCCATAGTTGTGCAATGAACTAATTAGAACTTTAAACTTGTTAAAATCCTTCATCTACCTCAAATACATTGAAATGCAGATACTATTTTCTCTGAAATTGTAGAATAATTGTTCTTATTTACATTGATGCAGAACTCTTTAACATACATTTGTCTAAGAAGCTGTATGTGGGCAAGAAATTCTTAGACTCATAGAATGGTTAGAGTTGGAAGGGACCTTAAAAATCAGCTCTCTGCCATGGGTGGGGACACCTTTCACTAGACCAGGTTGCTCAAAGCCCCATCCAACCTGGCTTTAAACACATCCAAGGATGGGGCATTCACAACTTCTCTGGGCAACCTGTTCCAGTGTCTCACCACCCTCACAGTAAAGAATTTCTTCCTGATATCCAATCTAAATCTCCCCTCTTTCAGTTTAAAACTGTTACCCCTCATCCTGTCACTACATGCCTTGGTAAAAGGTCTTTTTCCATCTTTCTTGTAAGACCCCTTTATATATTGAAAGGCCACAAAAACAGTGTTCTCATTGGTTTTGAGTCAGTGTTTCATTTTTAAAGGATAATGTCATTATTTCCACATACGAGCATTCATAAATCATCAACCAGACACAATAAAAACATGGTGATGATGATAATGATGATGAAGATGGTGATGATGGTAGGTAGCATTTCTATTAGTTCCCATTAGAGTCTGTGAATACATCTATAGGTTAATGAAAGGTGATTCATAATTTCATGATTTGAGGAAGTGAGGCAGTGAGAAAGGTCTCTGCACGGGTACCACATCTAGTCCTATCTCATTAGTGAGAAATTAGGAAACAGAAAACTAAATGATTTTCTGAATTACACCAGAGTAATTCACAGCTTAAATCTGCAGAGGTGTTTTGGCTACATTAGACTGATCTGTACCCTCCAGGACTGAACCACGACAGATCTCCAGATTAACTGTGAGACTAACATGTTTAGGAATGCACCAACATACCTTTAGATTCAAAACACAGTGCAATCTGTTAACTACCAAGGTCTTTGAAAACAGTACTTTTAATATATGGCAACGTAACAGACGCATTGCATTATTAAGATATAAATGTTAACAGAAGAACGAAAGTGAAGAAGTGGAAATGGAAATAGCAAGAAATCTGCAAGAAATACTAGCTTTGTATATGTACCCAAGTAGCAAGCAAAAGGAAGCAGCTAGATCAAGGAAAACAATTGCAAAATTATTTTGTTGTGAGTATGACTGTCTATTCTATCATAGTATTACAGACACATGGTTCAGTATATGTACGTCAAACAGTTCCTTATCCCTCCCATCCGCTGTCCTTGCACAGATCATGCATTTTTATCACAGGCTAATGTTCAATGCTCGCTGGTGGACTGATTTAAAACATAAAGAGCAGTAAACAATGAGATGTCGAGTTTGAATGCCAGTGAAAGACTACCTTGTATTTAAATATTCGAAGACTAAGATGACACCATTATTGTTTCTCATGCACAAAAAACCCAAACCCAAACCAAAAAAATTCAACTATAATTGCAAGTAAATCTTCTTAGTGGTAATTATTATACAGCCTTTATTTTGATACCTAAATGACCAGTCCACTGTTAAATAACAGGCAAAACAAAATCCCTTCCCTAGCGTTACTGACAAGAAGTGTTTTAAGAATTATATGGACTTGTTAATGACAGAACTCTTTTAAACAGTGCAGTGTCTGAAGGGAGGCAAAATGAAGAGAACACCTGAAAAAACTCCTTTATAATAGGATAAGGAAAACGAGTGCTCATCCTCGTCCTGTTTACTTCTGGACAGTTATGTACTCTAGGAAAAGTGAAATTCCCTACAGTAGTTTTGGACAGAAAATCCCAAAATCTGGCCCCTGGAGGTTGCCCATGGTTATGCTTCTCTAGGGCTGGAGTCATTCTGCATTTTCTGGCATAGTAACTGCACAGTAATCAGAAAATACGAATTGAAGAGACATTCAAAATTAAAGAGGATATATTCAAACAAATATTCACTTTAAAAATAATTTTATTCTGTGAGATAATAATATAGAAAGAGTACATCACTGGTTCGTGTTCACTAATTGGAAAATTATGTTTCAGGAGGCTTAACACAGATGCACTGCCACTGGCAATCTCTGTCCTAACCCCTTTTGCACATTAGCACACAGCTTTCTCTATGCTCACTTTACAGATAATATCCTTGTTTGAAGACTAACTTAGGCACAGAAATTTTAAAAGTACTTCTTCAAACTGCCTTTCTAGGACTACATTAATAGAGGATTTGAGGAAGTTGTTGTTATTTCAGTAGCCAGTAATGTGCCTCCTGTGAGCTATATAAAATATCAGAGGGAAAAAAAAAAAAATCATTCTCAAGTGAATATTTAAGTGTTCAACAGAAGTTTCATATGTGATTTTTAGAGTCAGAATTGTTTAATCCCATCAATTGAACACAGAATGTTTTGAAGAAACAATCTCCAGAGTTTCTCATAACGAATTTCATTCCCATCAGAGCTTACTTGTTCTCTCCAGATCTAGCCCTTATTCAGCCTGTTTTATTTATATTATTCCCCCTTTGTAAACAGTGCATGTCCAAGTGCCTTGGTTTTAATGAAGTGTAGCAGTAGTATTTGATTGGAATTTAGATAAACGAGCAGATAAATCCATGTCTATTTTGTGCAAGTTTATATGCATATACATGAAAAATTAAAAATGTAGCTAGATAAATACCAAAGGCTGGTCTTTGTTACCACATCTTATAATTTTTCACCCCAAAATAGAAAGTAATACGAGATCAACAATGTTTTATATGGGATTCCCTTTACTGTTGAAGTAAAAGTATTATGATTTAATCTTTTGTGGAATCCTTATAAAGAATACTAGGAGGGTTGCACGGAAAAGTCAGAAAAAAACTGCATATACTATCACTTATAATATTTCAGTAGTTTGAGAGGATCTGTACCATACTAGGCACATATATAATAAGAGACAGTTCTTCCCCCAAAAGATTTAAAGGCCAACTGAACCCGAGGAACAATTTAACTTTCTTTTACAGATAGAGCAGGTGACTTTTCCAAGGGCAATCAGACGTGCTGGAAGGAAGCAATAAGACCTGTCTCTTATAGCACCCTTTACCAAGTGCCATCATAATAAGCCACCCATCGCTTCAGTACACCATGAACTGGAGCACACATTAGTTCAGATTGCAGCGGGATGCACTGCTAAATGCTGCACAAATGTTCTGCTCGCTTATTCTGTTGATAAGACACACAGCAAAGACCTTGCTGATGTTTTCAAAACACGTAGCAGGTTGAACAGGTGGTGTTGAAGGTGTTCTGGGTAAAGGAAAGGTCCAGTTGAGGCTGGATGAGGCTGAGAAGATACTCACCCTCCTGTGTCTCGGTGCGTTAAGCAGAGTAGGAAACAAGCCAGCTTGTTAATTTAACACCAATGGTTTGGAAAGCACCCTGCCCACCAGGAACCTGATTGTTGCTGACCATATCTAGTATCCTTCACCAAGTAGCTCGTAGCAATGAGCATCTCAATCCTCTGTGGCATGTAAGGCTTCACACTGTGCCTTCCCAAGGGCACAGCTCGTTTATATCCCAATATCCAGGCATATTGTCTTTGGGCACTATTTACATTCAGCTGCTTTGAAAGCAACATGATCACTTTGTGGTTGAAGATAAGAGATCTTTGACAACAAGCAACATCGCTTCTCTTACACAGGTATCAGAGTCCATTTTCATCCTGAAGGGATTCCAGAATCTGTTAACAGAAAGAACCTGTGGTTTTACTTAGAGCACAATACTTTTGCCATTGTGTACATGTGACATGTGAACTTTTATCTATTGTTTACTTAGCAAATAATTACCTAATCAAGAACCTATTGAAGTCAGTGGGAAGAATACTGTTGCCTCTGGATCAGGCATTGAATTGTTCTGACATTGTCTGTCATTAAGTATAATACATATAAAAAATACCTTTAAAAATATTGTCCAAATATATTATGCAGAAAACCACCATACTTTTTTTTTTTTTCTTCTAGCCAAGAATTTAAAAATAACTGGCTGTAATATATCCATTTCCGGCAAGCACCATTGTGTCAGTGACAGTGAGGGACAGATGACTGCAAACACTTGGTTCCTAACCTTAGAAAATATATGCTGGAATAATTATAACTCAGAGACTACTTGGTGAATGAAACTCTCTCTGTCCAGGAAACTGAGATTCAAAGCCTCACCCCTGCATGTCAATACAGAGCATACACTACAAAATACGAAAAATGGTAAGCGGTTGTCTTTTTTTCAGGTTAAACAAGGGCCTGGGAACTTCCGAGTGAAGGCATTGTCTGTCCTTGAGGATTTCTGTAGACTAATGCCTACAGAGACATTAGCTACAGTCTTGTGGCTAATCAGTCTCAAGAAACAGATCATGTATGAAGATATTAAACAGTGAGGTTTCACTGTTTAATATCTTTGTACGCGATCTGGATGATGGGATCAAGCGTACCTTGATGAAGTTAGCTGATGACTCCAAACTGACTGGGAAAGTGGGCACTTCAGAAGAGAGCCACCCTGCAGGAAGACCTGGACAGGCTGGAAGAGTGGGCTAACAAGAACCTTATGAAGTTCAACAAAGAAAAGTGTAAGGTCTTCTGCCGGGGCAAACATAATCAGCACAGGCTGAGATCTACCCAGCTGGGAAGCAGGTCTGTGGAAAGGCACCTGGGGATCCCACTGGACAACAAGCTCAATGTGTGTGAGCAGTGTGCTGCTGCAGCAAAGAAAGCCAACAGGATGCTGGGTTGCATCAATAAGGGCATCACCAGCAGAGATAAAGAAGACATTATTCTACTCTACTCAGCGCTTGTCAGGCCACACTTGGAATACTGTGTTCAGTTTTGATCCCTGCTATACAAAAAAAGATGTGGACAGGCTGGAGAAGGTCCAGAGAAGGGCCACAAAGATGATCAAAGGACTGTGAAGCCTGCCGTATGAGGAAAGGCTGAGAGAACTTGGTTTGTTCAGCCTTGAGAAAAGAAGGCTTAGGGGAGACCTTATCACCATGTTGCACTATTTCAAGGGTAGATACAAAGAAGATGGAGACTCCCTTTTTACAAGGAGTCACATGGAAAAAATGAACAGTAATGGGTACAAGTTACTCCTGGAGAGATTCCAATTGGACACAAGAGGAAAATTTTTCACAATGAGAACAATCAGCCATTGGAATAATCTCCCCGGGGAAGTGGTGGACTCCCCAACATTGGACACTTTTAAGATTCAGCTGGACAGGGTGCTTGTCTAGACTGTGCTCTTGCCAAGAAAGGTTGGGCCAGATGGTCCTTGAGGTCCCTTCCAACATTCCAACTTGGTATTCTACAATTCTATGATTGGTAATATTCCTTAAAAGATGGAAAGTCAAGCCTGGGACTAAAAAAAAAAGAAAGAAAAAAAAAGGAAGTAGTTATACATTATAGAACTATAAATTTGCACGGTAACAGTGTGAGGTCACTTGTTCAAAGAAGGCTGCATAAATCTAAACAGCACCTTTTGCCAGATGCACATCACCCATGACAACTATGAATAGGTCTGTGATTCCACAGCAGTTCAGCAGATCTTAGTACTGCAGAAGTGAGAAAATCTTGCTCTCCTCCATTCTCACACATCCTCTCCCTCCTCTCTCCTACCCCAACCTCTTTGCCTTTCCCTTAGCCCCAGCTACACCATTCCACCCATATTCTGGCTCTCATCATTTTCCCTGGCTGATTTAACTCATACAAATGTCAGAAAGCTCTTCTTTGCTTTTGCCTGGTCTTGTTTTCTGTTATTTCAGTGAATCAAAGTGAGACAGAAGTGTCTGACAAGTGCTGAAGCTGGCAGAAGGTTAGCAGCGGGAGTGTGTGGCCAGCAATAGGGTGGACAGAGAGACACAGAAGGGGAAAACAACCTGTTTTCAGTGGTGGTGAGCTGTCTGTGAGTGCAGCACTTCAGGGAGCTGTACCCAACTCAGCTTTACACGAAGAGGCTTTGACTTTAGCGGTTTCCTTCTGTTAACACCTATTTAGCAGCCATTTGCAGACAGGCTAGGTATACAGGAACAAGTGTTGCTAATAGAGCCGGTTGGAGTATCTGCAGAAACTCTCAAAAACACTTCTTCAGGGGTGAACATATTCTCTAACCTCAGTGCTCTTCTTGGATCATTCACAGGGAAACTGGAGATGTTTGTAGAGCAGCTCAGTGAGAAACTCGACCGGCCTCCATACTTTTCTTTCCGTGGATGCTGCCCACCAAAGCACAGTGCAAATACATGAATAGTGAAGTGGCTGTTCAGTCTGCAAGCTTGTAGGAACACGTACTTATATGAACACAAACATTTTCTCCCAATTTGGCAAAGGAAAAAAGAATACATACTGAAAAATGACATTTTAAAATCAAGATAAGCAACCTGATATAAGTGTCTAACATCATCTCAAGAGAGAGGTAAGCATAGGGAATTTTTACTTCCATGTAGATACATAAGGTCAGACTATGAAGTCTCTACCTGCAGTTTACTTCGGCTGCCTACAGAGTGTAGAGTCTCCCCGTGGCTGTAGACGATGGAGACACATGAACTGTGAGGGGGTTAGTGTAACACAAATATATAATAATAGTTTATTTATTTTGAAGACTGATCTTTGGGGAGAAAAGCAGAAGCATCCACTTCTATACAGAACAGAATGGTTTTTCATTTAAAGATCGTAAGAACAGGAAATAAGTAAAATACCCAAATGCAGAGGGACAGACATGTCTGGCTTTATCAGCTGGAGACAGAGCAGGAAATACATTATTAAACATCACCATCTACTGGATGCCAGCATTTATTCCTTATAAAGAGAACCCTAAGCTTCTGTGCTGAATTAACTTGTATGACAAGCCTCTGCTTTTGCAGGTCCAACACTGTTTATATGGTTATTGGCAGGCCAAAGTTTGTGGAACTTTCCAGCACCAGGTTGGGAAAAGATTTTCAGCACTATGGAAACAAAGACCAAAAGTTCTCTGGGTCATATAATATAGATTGTGAAATTGTTAATAAGCCACAATAGGAACTTATAAAAAGAAGGTGGGGGTAGCCAGGCATGGGGCCGACAGCATCTTTTGAGCAATTAGTTTGCTTTCTTGCAGTATGTTTATGTAGAGACACGTACATACACACAGACGTACACAGCACAGACCTGCGTGGCTGCCCCCTGAGTAGCGTATGCTGATGGCAGTTCCATAGTTTTGATAATCTGCTCACTCTTTTGGCTCCACAGATCGTGTTCAATCATATTTATGTGATTTTACAGCACCAGGACTAGCAGTGGGGCTCACAGAGCTTGCTGAGGACGGAAGGCACCAGCGCAGGCTGCACTCCCCTGCTAAAGCTGCTGGGGAGTGACGGATGCTCCTTCCCTTCCCCACTGAGAGCAGAAGTCCCTGGCCCCACAGTGAAGGATGGCCCTTCGCTTGCCTGATGGTCACCTCACCTTGCATCTCACCCCACCTCCTTTTTTCTTCAAGCTTCAGAGAAGCCACAGCACTGTGTGGCAGCAAGGAATGACACAAGTATCCTCCACTGTGGAAAAAGAGACATCTAATGGAGATTTCCTAAAACCTTGAGGGCCTTCCTCTTCCCCTTTACTTTCTTCAAGGCTTTGTTTCATTGCACTCACACAGCCAGTGGCTCAAGCCACCAGAATTAAAGAAAATCTGTAGAGAAATTATTTAGAAAAAGTTTCTGAGATACAACCATCTTGGAAAGAGCTCCATAAAAAACCTGCAATAAACATGCAAAGGCAAAGAAATTTTCCTTGTAGTGAATGACGAACTAAAGCTGTTAGTTATCAAGAAGAACGACTGGATAATGACTGGAAACAATAAGCCCAAGATTATGGAGGATGCTTGAATGCTTTGACCCTTTAATTCACAGACAGATATTTCTTTAAATAAATTTGTGTAATTAAAAAACTTATTCCTGGTTATATCCTTTCAAAACACACTGGCAGTGACAGGGCTAAATGCATAGGGGCTGTTAGCTTAATGCACTGATTTATTTATTTATTTTTTCAAGAGCCAAATACTCTCAAAAAGTAAACACTGAAATGTGGTAAGGACAAAAAAAAAAAGGGGGAAAGTTGACTTTTTTGAACTGCTGGTAGATAAAACTGTTCCTTGTAATAAGTCTCTGGAAATCAGAAAAGGAGCTTTGGAAAGAGCTAGATTCACGCTATGTCAAGGCAAAGAGAATGACAAAGATTAATGATAATGGGAAATTTATTATTTCCTTGTGGAATACTGGTATGTACTGTTATTGTACTGCCAGCATATTTGGAAAGAAATAGGTGTTAAAGTCTACCAAATATATGAGGTGAAACAGTTTCCAACACTTACGTAAACATCACGAAGTTACACAGGAACAGATCAATAACAAATTGTATTTCTATTGCTGCATTTATCTTCCAGACCTTTTTCAGTTCCACACACAGAATCCCTCAAGCAAATCGTTGTTACTGGGAAGTCACACTGATACAAGTAAAGGTGAAAACATTTTGTTTCAATCCGCTGTGCTGGCAAGAACAAAGAGAAACATTGCAGCAAGATGACATGGTGCAATATCGCAGTCCTCGTATAAAAGATATTTCACATGTAAATTATGAACAAGAATTCTACTGTGCTGCAGAGCACATGTATTTGAGAATGCTCCAGGGTTTATAGCAGAATCTGTTGAATTTTGGTGAGATTACACCATTACAAAATTCGCCTAAAACTCAGCAAAACTTCACAGGCTCTCAGTGCAGACAAGGGAAAGAAACAGATTTGCAAGAGGGTGATTAGTTTCAGTGGGCATTGTGCCTGGCACGAATTATCCCTTGGAGACACCTTTTCTTCTCCACTGACTATAAAGGGAGGCTGAGGTGAGCAGATGAGACTCAGAAAACTAACTCTGAGACAACGCTAACCAAGATGTACCCCATGCTTCAAATACCGTGACTGAAATTAACATAGTGCAATTTTTGAATAGGAAAATAATAAACAGATATATGTGGATATACATCTTAACAGTTCTACTTCACAATTTAGGTTTCACTGAGTAATGAGCAATATTGATAGGAGATAGGAGAACTTCTGTTTACTGAAAAATCTCTTAAAATTATCATCAGTTTTAGGTAAATGAATTAAATCAGTGCTTGGCCCTTAGAAGGAACAGGAAGGGACTACAAATGGTTGTTGCCCCAGGGTGGAAATTAGCTGATCCCTGGGCTGGACCCCTCACACTTAATTAATCCCTGTGCTGGTGGTGGATAGAATTCATTAGCATCACTCAGGATATTCTGACATCCAAGCAAAGGAGAAACCTGCTTTTATGCAACAAATAACTACACGTAGCTCCCTATTACCAAAAAGACGATGGCAGATTGGATTTTGCTCACAAAAGATTAAACACAATCTATTAGCTGGGAGGTCTTATTATACCATAGAAATCCTGATCCTTGTGCGCCAAATTCTGAAGTACTTGGGTCAGCCAAAAGTCACAGAGAAGTCAGAGGGTCGAATGTGATTTTACCATAACTTCGAAACAGAGCCATTGAAACCAGAAGCAGAACTGTCCCAGCGAGTTATGCTAAAACCTGATGCACTGACAAAGTCACGTATGAACATAGGCAATAGGAAAAAGTCATGTATAGCATCACATATGAAGTAAGAAAGGGACATGGGAACAGTGAAGAAATGTTTGAATAGAGTAACCAGTAAGGAAGGAAATGTATTTTACACAGTCAAGGGAAGAGGTGTAAGTAGAAGCAGCAGAAAGTTTGGGCTAAATGCCATTTTTGACTCTCAGACTCTCTCACGGGTTCTCCTCATTTCTCAAGTCTGTCATTCATACTTATGACTTGGTTTTGGGCCTTTGGCAGATATGGGCACACCTGGGGTTTTGTTAAATACAGATGCGATACAGCTGATAAAGCATCTGTCTGATAATGCCTGGTCATGTCTGACAACGCATCCGTGCAGGAGTGGAAGTGGTAATATTCTGCTGCTTTGTGCCACTGGTGGGATCCACCATCTGAGGTACAACAGAAGATCAGAAGAGAGTAGGAGGAAGAACAGCTCTTCACAAGCTTTGTGTCTGTGACAGCCCAACACCACTTGATGGCTAGAAGGCAGCCTTTAAGTTTCACCTGATACAGCGTTTCAAGGCTGCTTGCCACCACAAGCCATACTACGATTTCCCAGCCCTCATCCGGCAGCAGCACGATGCCCAAGATTTTGCTTTAACGAGGGTGTGTTAAAACAGCGGGTGTTGCAGTGATCAGGCTAATTTTCCATCCTACTGACAGCTTTGCTCTCTGGAAAAACCAAGGACCACCTGTCTGTGACTGTCCCCCGCCATCTCTCTCGGTCAGCATGCTGAAATGGAGCTAAGCAAATACGCCTCTGCCAGAACAACGCTCTTTATTTGTACAAAAATCAAGATGTTTTGTTCCAGCACCCAGAAAATTACACCGGGGAGCAACGAAACACCGTCAGCAACAGGCAGTGCCCAGGAGAGTCCCACGGCCTTCCAGCCTCGGCCCCGCTCCCCCTCTCGGCCCTGAAGCCGCTGCGAGGAGCGGAGCCCCCGGCGGCCACTCCTCGCCCGCACCCGGCGGGGATGCGGGGACCCCCCCGCGGCCGCCCTCTGCCGCGAAGGGCTGAGGAGAGCTGCTCCCCGACGCAAGGGACAGCCACCGCCGGCGGGAGTTAATCATTAAGTCCCCGGCAGATCCGCTCCGGGCCGGCTCCCCTCAACCTCCCGGGGCCTCGGGCCGTGCCCCGTCCCCTCCCGGCCGGGCGCGACGGGCCTGGCGGAGCCCGGCGGGGAGGCGGGAGGCAGGGACAGGGGACACCTCCGGGACCCCGTCTGAGGCGGAGCCCCCTCGGGGGGCGCCCTGAGGAGGGGAGTGGCGCCCGCGGCGACCGGCCGCCTTCTGCCCGCCGGGGAGCCATGCCGCCTCCCGGCAGGGCGCCGTAGGGCACCCCCGGCCCCCGCCGCCCCCGCACCGCCACTTCGGCCCCTCCCGCTGCCGGCGCCGGCTGACACCCTCTCCCGCCGAGGTGCCGGAGCCCCTCTCGAAGGCCCGGCGCGGCCCATGCCCCAGCCGGCGCCCCCCGCGCCCTAAGGCCGCCGCCACCCCTGGCCCGTCCCGTCCCGTCGCCTCCCGCCCGCCCATGGGGCAGAGCAGGCGCCGGTGAGGAGCATGGCCAAGGGACCCGAGCAAGAGGACGCCTTCCTGCACCTGCCGGCGGCGCAGGCCGTGCCCTCCGCCGCGCAGGAGGAGAGCTACGCCGGCTTGGCGGGCCCAGCCTTGCTGCCCTTCGCCCAGGAGGGGCTGTGCGCCCCGGCGGGCGCCCAGAGGGGGGTCCCGGAGCCGGCGCTGCCCGCCGGCATCAAGTCAGGTAAGCGGCGGGGTGCCGGCCGCCGCCCCTCGTCACCCCGGGGACGCGAGGCCGGGCGGGTGCGGCGGGGCCGGTCCCCTCGGGCGGTTAAACGGGCTCCTGCGGGGCCGCGGTGGCGTCGGGAAGGAGGCGGCGGGCGCTGCCCGGCCCGTAACGATGCCCTCGGGCTTCTCCTCTTGTCCCCTCCCTCCCGGCCCGCAGAAACGCGCTGTGGCGGCCAAGCCCTCTCCTCGGAAGAAGAGGATGCGGACCCCGGGGACGGCGCGCTAAAAGACCGGAGCCCGTCTGCCAAGAGGAGCATCACGCAGATCATGAAGGACAAGAAGAAGCAAACGCAGCTCACCTTGCAATGGTAGGGCTCCGGCTCCGCACCCGGCCCCCGGGGCCGCTCGGCGGGATCACCCCGCGTCTTCCTCCCCCCCCCTCCCCGCGCTGCCACCGGCGGGACCCGGGCGGCGGGTCCCTGGGGCCCGGGGGGACAGTTCTTTAAAAGCTGAGCCGGCAAGGAGGGTCACGTCCCGCCGCTCTTTTAGCAATAGCTGTCATTTGCGGGGTTGTGGGATGTTTGGGTACATTTTTGTGGGTTTGTGTTTGTTTTTGTTTTTTTTTTCTTTTTCCTGGGTAAATCTTGTCTATAAATGAGGACATCCCCCTCTGAACGTCTGATTATTTCTTTTTAATTCGCAGAAGCTTATTAGTGAACAGAAATCTCTGTCAGATTCTCACAGCACATGGCTATGGATGAAATGTATCGAAGAAAATGTAGAAATGAAACATTACTTAAGAAATTAATTTGTGTTAATTATCCTGTCTTAATTATCCTTTAGAGCTAGAAAAGATTTTCACTGGTTTGCTATGTATTTTTTACATTGTATCCATCCATGGAAGTCCTAAATCTACCTCATTCTATTTGGGAAAAAAATTACCTAAATAGAGGTCAAATTCTGCAGTCATTAATTGATAAATGCTTCTACTAAAGCACACTTGAAATTAGGGAGGGGTACTGTTGAATTAAATGGGAATTTAATTACCAAATGCAGACTGTAAATCTAGATATTTTTCTCCTTCCAGCTGCAAAACGAGAGTAATCCAAATGAGCCAGTTTATTAGGCTAGTTTACATCTGGCTTCTGAGCATAAATTGTAAGGATTTGAGTCTGGTGAGTCAGTGCAAAATTATTCAGTATGCAGCGTTTACTACATGTTATTTTCTTACAGATTTGTGTAATTTGAGAAATAAATTTATTGCAAAACATCCCAGGATTGGCAAATACTGTAAATTGATAAGAAAAAAAACTGGACAACTGAAACAACTCAGCTGTTACTAGTTCAGCTCGAGTGAAGACAGCCAGTTTTTTACTTCTGTTTTTAAAATTTTACTTTAACATCCGTCAGTAGGGACTTGTATTCTGTAAATGGATTGGGAAGCTGCATAAAAACGCACCCCCATCAGAAAAAGCCAGTTCTTTGCTTTTCAGTGTGGTTCAGTCAAGAAACAGTTTCAGATCGAGTGTAGAAATTAAAAAGCAAAAGTAGGAAAAAAGAGACATTTGCCCAGGTCTTAAAGATACAGTGGGACAGAAGATGCAAGTTCAAGCCTCAGGTGTGTTCAAAAGACAGACTTAAGCCAAAGTCATTCATAGTCTCGTTGGTGCTCTTATTTTCAGAGCAAGGCTGGATTTTTGGTGGTGATTATTTAGTTAGTTACATAAAGCAAAAAAGTCCACACATTGAAAAAGACTCATTAAGGAAAGGGACCTGGCCCCAGGTGTTCCATATTCTGCAACTAACCTAAGCACCAAGTGTGGGGTCAGTCTGTAGTGTTTGTCTTCTTCAGGAGAAACTCACCTGTGTGCTTTCATGGAATTCTTCTGTAATTTTTATTTATTTTTTTTTAAAAAGAGGGCAGTACCAAAAACCAGAAGGAAAATAAAATGGGGAGACATGGCATGTTGCTTCTTACTCTGGCAGCTACTTTCTCTGTACAGGCTGGAAGAAAACTACATTGTCTGTGAAGGAGTTTGTTTACCAAGATGCATCCTTTATGCACATTATTTAGACTTCTGCAGAAAAGAGAAGCTGGAACCTGCCTGTGCTGCAACTTTTGGGAAGGTAAAGAGTAAATGCCTTCATGATTTGTTAGGTTAATTCTTTGATAGAATCACGATTTAGTACACCTGTGTCAAAATCCCTCTGAAATTCATGTGTTTTCTACTGCTAATGTACATGGAATCAGACTAACTGCACTGTTCCATATGAAAGGATTTCATTACATCAGCTTCAGGAGAATGAAACTGAAATTCCCTTTGATTTATTGTTATTTCATTCAAAAAAGGCACTCTCTCCGAGAGCTTTTCTTCTCTTTTTCCTTTTTGATGATGACATTAATAGGACTCTTTCCACAAAACCAGATCTGACATGGAAGACACTTTTAATTACACTAAAGGCAGTGTAAAGTGAGATGTGAGACAAGAAGCAATACAAGAAGGGGAATAAAAATTAATAACACAAAGAGCTCCTGAATGAAAAATTGTTGATTCATCCTCTTTTATACCCTTCCCTACAATTAATCCTGAAATCATTTAATGAAAGGGAGATGTGAACTCTCCAAATTAAATCCTGAGTAGTTAGTGAAACAGGAAACCAAAAATGCTTCAAGGATCATCTTTTTTTAAACACTACTGATCTAGTCATTGTTCATGCATAGCAAAATGCATTAATTTAATTAAATAATAATAATGGATTTAAAATCCAGTTCATAAAATGTTCACTTAGTAATTTTTTCATCTTCAGTTGGATATACTGAGAAAGTGCATGTCTAATTTTCATTACAGAGTTTCAGTATAAATGGGGAAGACAATGGTTTTCTATTTAAACATTGTTTTGACAGTGATCTGTCTATTAGATGTATCTATTAGATCTACCTCTATTACCGAATTACTGTTTTACTTAATAAACCTTTTGAGTTAAGTATAATTTTTTACAGGAAAATTAGGATGCTTTTAGGGCACTAATCTCAGTCTCAGGAGTCCAGTGACAGAATGTTTTGCTTCACTTGGATTAAATCACGTAACATGAATTCTTTATGCGTAGCATAGAGCTAACAGAAACTTTCATAGGGTTTCAGTGAGCATAAATATGTTTAAGACTGTCCAGCACTTTGATAGTGGAGGACAGAGAATTACCATGAGGCAAATATTTGCTTGGTTTGACCATCAGATCCCACTTTTCAAATAATAAATTCATTTATTTTTCATTGTTTGCCTTTGAAAACAGAATAACTCAAAGCCAGGTCTTTTCCTGGTGCTGTTTAGATCTCTGAAGCAAAAGATGTAGTTGTACTTTAGGGACTGGAATGGGATGGGATTCTGGAGAAGAAATCTAGGTTTTATGTTGTAGAAATGAAAACAGAAAAGAAGAACAGGTGGGAAGGAGTTTGTGGGTGGGAAGACTGGAGGTACACAGTGAGATGCATGAGGACGGAAGGACCCCTGCAGTATAAAATATGCCTTAATTGTTTATGATGTGACATAAGTGTCATAAATATTTATTCAGAGCCTGCATTAGGCCCCATATTTACACTACATTTTTTTCCATTAACAGATTGCTAAGAAAGTAAACGGATGTTAGAAATTAATACAGTTATTTTCTCCTTAGACCATTCGCCAGAAATTCCCTCTCCTTACCACAAGGCGGCTTGGAACAAGGGGCCATTCAAAGTAAGGCACAATTATCTATGTTTCCACTTGCAGAATACATTCTAGGAATTACACGTATTTCCATCTTTCCATAACATATACTAATTGACAGGGGGGGTTATTCAGATGATAAGATGCAAGTGATAACTTTCATGTGCATCATGAAGCTGATACAGAGTTTGAAAACATTGCTGCAGGCATAATTTCTAAAATTAAACTGATTAAGCTTCTAAAACTTGTCATTATTTTTACCAAATCATGCGTTTGTTACAACTACATGTCAAAATGTTGTACATTAAAATCATTATATAATACATATATCTTGGATGTTCATCTTTCTATAAATAATGTGCAATTTAACTGTGATTTTATTTGCCTTTTGCAAATCTAACAACTTTCATTTTTTTCTCTACATAAGAATATCGATTAAAGACAGTAGAAAAAAGCATTGTCTTAAATTGAGAAGAAGGTATATGTCTGCTCTTTCTTGTGGATAATTTATAAATACTCTGAAAAGTACACAACCTATAGTGCAGTAATTTCATAAATAATGTATCCAATTAATTTGTATATTTGATCTGTGGAGTATTAGGCTGTCGGAATAGATCACAGATAATTTTATATCACCTGCAGTGAAATTTTTATTAATTCTGGTTCTGGCACTATGCTTTTGGCCATTTATTGTAAAACTGTGGTGGACTGTGGTAACAACGTATTCCCTTACATCCTCCCTCCCTCCTGCGTCCTGATATTAAGACTGCTGAGAAAGCACTGGTGAATTTTCCCCGGTCTGATTTTGTTTTTTAACAGGGGAATGCTCCTTCTTAAGAAAATGAAATACTGTGTGGTGTATTTTATTTCTTGACTATTTATTTTAAATAATCATTAATAAAAATAAAATCCAAGGGAAATACCTTCCCCTGCTTTAGCGGGGGAGTTGGACTAGATGATCTCTAGAGGTCCCTTCCAACCCCTACCATTCTGTTATTCTATGATTCTGTGAAATAAAACCTGCATAGAACATCATTCCTTTTTTAGCAGAGGACTGTTCTTACATAGTTTCTGTCATGGTCTTACAAATTTGTAATCTATTGATGTTTTTTCAGGAGAGAGTACACAATCTGTGTTGTAGGGAGTAAAACTGGAACTGAACTTCATTTCTCTTTTTGTAGATGACATATAGATGTTGCACGGAGGGATTTTGAGGAGAGTTACCATTAGAAAAGTTATTTATAGGGGAAAAGAGGGATTTCATATATTGTCTGCTGTGACGAATTTCAGCTTTGGTTACAGGCATAAACTGAAGTAGACTTAGCTTTGCAAATGGATGTTTGCTGTATTTAAGATTTTAGGAGATCTGGTATTCACAGTCTGTGCAGGCATATTTGACAACCTACTAATTCATCAATCCCTTGGTTAAGTATTAGGTTCATAACCTGACCTATATGGAGAAGCACTTTTGAGTTATAAGGAATGAGATAGTACAAAGGGAAAAGTCTCCCAAATGCTCATAGTATTTTTGATCTGACATATTTAATGAATTGATAAATAGGTTCCAATCAAGATCCAAACTTCTAAAACGTATTGTGTGTGTGTAGTTTAAAGCACAGTAAGTCAATGTCTATCAAGTAAAGGAGTATGTTTCAAAACTAGTTTTTGACATGAGAATCTAGCTACAAAATTTATTGTGTTCAAACATATGTCACTATATTCCCCTTTTCTCTAAGACATTTAACAGTATTATCACAGAAATACCTTGCGCCCAACATTTCTTTGGCAGATTCCATATCCCTACTGACCTTGGTGGTATTATGTGCCATATTTTCATATGGATTAACTGTTCTTGAACAATTTCCTCAAAAGGATAAGGCATCAGCAGGTTTTGTTTGAACATCTGTCATTTGTTTCTCCTTATTTTTTTTATCAGAGTTTTCCTCTGAGACTTTTCCTCTGCAATTCTCATTTCCACTAAGATACATTTACATTGTTCTTGCTGTGCAAAAAAAAAACCTCACAAAAGGCACAAGTGACAGTATCTCCAGTTCAGAGACTGAATACATCAGCAAGTAGTCACAGAGAAGTGGCAGTTTAAATAATAACCTCTGATTACTGGTCTGCCTCTGATGTTGTGGACCATTTCCCCTCAGAACCACAGACTCACCAAGTAGCAAATTCATTTCTGCTTTTGCCAAGTAGCAGTTAATCATACAGATTTCATTTACAGAAGTATATCCATTAAATTAATAAGCAAATTAATGGACTGTTCATCAGTTTTGGTAAATGACTAGTTACCCTCTGTTTTTATGTCAGCATGGACTCTAAATGTTGTAAGCTGTTTCTATGTTGAACAAAACTGTGTTACTGGGACTAGTAAGAGACAGTTCTTACTAGCAATTAAATCCTATTTTTTGAAGCGTGATAGTGTAGTGATATTGTTTTATTTCTGTTGTTGCTATAGCTGTCATTATTTCCATATCAAGTTAGTAGGAGCAGTAATGGTACTAACTATTCCTGACAGTGATGTTTCATATGGCAGTAGTGTCTAGGAGCTCTGTTCATTGTCCAGGATTCTACTGAGCCAGATGCTGCAAAGCATGAAAGAAAAAAGACAATTCCTCTCCAATGCAGTCATTGTTCATACATTGTAAAGAAAAGCCAGCTCCCCATGAATAAAGTGCCTTACTGGACACTGCATACACAGCAATGTATTGATAGAGTCTGCCTGTGGTCAGAAGAAAGCAAAGAAAGTTAGTTCCCTTTTCCGTCATCTTCAAGGTGGCAGAAATTTTTCTCCCCTGCTGAAATAAGGCCAAGCTCTTTCTAGAATTCTCATGAGCATGAACTGGATTTGAGAAAGATCTGCTGCTCTAAGCTGTGGGATAGATATACAGGTGTTAGTTCCTCCCGATTCCAAGCAACATTTGTCATCTCCAGTTCTGGGCAAAGGAGAGACTTTAAAAAGGGTCTAAGAAATCCCAGAACTTTGATACTCAGAGTGTCTCTCCGTGTGCTTGCATCCAATAACCCATTTATAAAAAAGTGTCATTACTAAAACACTCATTTAAATATCTGGCCAAGAAGGTACAGCACACTGGACACAATTTTATTAACAAAGTTCATTCATCTCTCGTGCCCATTCTAATCACTCCTGATTGCTGAATGTAGGGGATGTTTTCCATGTCCCTGCTGAGTGGGAGAAGACCCAGCACAATAAATACGTCCAGCTGCTCTAAAATTAGTATTTCATAAGCAGCAGTTGTCTGTGCAGCAGGTTCTGAATCCACTTTTTTTTACATAGCTAATGTTGAACATACTGTGGTGTGGTCACTGCTAGAATTTAGTTATAATCTTCACGGTACCTAAGTTCCTGGAGCAGCTAGTCAGGAAAACGTACATACTGCTCAGCCCATACACATGAAGGACTGTTTGAGCTCAAGTTACAATTTAATTTCTTTGTAGACTTTGATCAATGATGAATCTTAGCTTTTATCCATCATGTCTGAAAACTATTATCTTATTTATTAGGAGTGATTTAGTGGGTTAATAAAACTGATATGGCAGCTGGCCCCGTGATAACAAGTTATTGCAAGTCCCTGAACAGCTTAAGCCTATCATATCCTTATCAGCTATCATTTGTGTCACTGTATGCTAAAATCAGGGCTACTAGTTGCGTAGGAACATATGTTACAACAAACCACTGAAATTAAAAGAGGAAAGCAGTTCAGTTCAGTTTTTCAAAGGTTTGTTAAGAAAATTGAGATTTAGTTCCCTATGATGACTGGCTACCTTTTATTAATTATACAATAAAAATATAACATAGTAAAATACATATATACTGTACATACACATAGAAATACGCATATGAAGAGACAGAAAGAGGGTACTTGAAGTTGTAGGTTAAAGATGTTATTGGTGTGTCTGGGATGGATATCTTACTCTCAACAGGGAGTACAAAATAAGCTGCTTAGCTAATGAATTTGGTTTGTAAGAGAATAAAAATCTTTATTATTCTATGAAGTATTCCAGACAGAGCTTGAAAAGTACAGATTATAATTTTTTGAATTGCTTCTGTATCACTACTGGGAAGCTGTATTTTTTAGAATTGAAAATTAAACTACACAAATCACTGAATGAAGTTAGAATGATAACTGCCATGCCTTTAAGACACACTAAATAACAATAAATAGGTACTGAGATTGTCCATTCTCTATATAACAAAATGTGTCAATGGTAAATTCTGATATCTTGGGACATTCCAGAGCAGGGACAAGTATTTTTGCCTACTACTGTAAACATGGGAATCCAATCATACAACAGTTCCCATTTCTAGCCCACATATGTTAATATTGAATTGGATGTTGAATAATCTAGATATTGAACCCTAACTTTGTAAAGAATTAATGTTCCTCCTTGGCCTCTGGCCCTCTCCAACTTTAGCAGGAGGAAATTCCAAATTTGTGGTGAAAGTGTGAAGTTTTGTTTTCATAATTTAAAAAATGGCATGTGATTGAAACTGAGAGATTTAGGGTGTTGGAATGAGATGTAGGCAACTGCTTGCTTACATGGCCAATGACAAATGTGCAGATAACATTGTTAAAGAAGCAGTCACAGCTCTATTTTCTTTTGCATCCTGTTCAATGCACAACCTTTACAATGTCAAATGCTGTTATTTCAAAAAATCCATACGTGTATATTTTCAATACATCTTGTATCACACCTGAAATTACTTGATTTTCATGAAAGACGAAAAAATGTTCATGCCTTCAGCATCTGTTTCAGAACTCGACAGGTATTAGGAGTTTCCAGATCTTCGGCTCAAGTCTACCTGTTTAATACTCCTTAACCTAAACCAAAAGTAGTGGTTGAAAACCTTCAGGACTTTAATTCATAACATAGGTGACACACTATTGTATGTGAAACAGAGGACAACTGTCCAGCATTATGACATTTAATGAAAGGTCCCATTAGCATCCTAAACCACCTTGAGGTGTCACTTTGCTTTGATCGGCCAACTCTGACTGTAATGGCTAAAAAGGGAACTGCTATCAGCAGATAGTTCTATGTTTGAGCTTCTGAATATTAGCAGGTATTTAAAAATTCTCAGTTCACCACATCACCTTCCCTCAGAAAAACACACTTACCAGGCAAGAAAACTAACAGTAAAGAAAGAAGTGAGAAACTTTTGGCCTTCCTATGGGTTGCCAGGTACCTCTGTGATTTAGTGGTGTTATGTGGACTTACCAGTGTAAGACAAAGAGTAAAACCTGTGGGGTTTAACAGCAGCCACATTCTGTTACATTTCTTGATTGTAAAATCCTGAATGCACACAACAGAAATAGAATGACTATTTCAGCTGAGATTTTCAGAGCTACTTAGGCTAAGCAAATACATCATCCTAATGAACTTTTTCTTAAATATCATTTGTATGTAATGCTTTTGGTCAGCTTTGTAGACATAAAGCGTTTGAGGGTTTTGTTCTTGTCCGTGACAGTCCCATACAAGAACAAACAGTAAGATTGTGATTTTTTTTCATGGGCATCACCTGGAACAGCAGAGATGAGCTGAAAACTTTTGTTTATGTGATCTATGAACTATTTGCAGGGGGCTTTGAGTCTTAAGAGTAAATTTCTTCAAGCTTTTGAGACATTTCTGTGAAATTGATGCAATGTGTTGCAAAGCGTTACCCCTGTGTTAGGCTTGGTTTACGTGCTGTGTACTTGAAGGATAAGTGTTATTTCGAAACAGTTCAGTTAAACCAGCTGCCATGGCGTTTTCAAGCTAACTTTAGTAAAAAGCAAATGATCCTGACTATACTGTCCATAACATTCTTAGACAAATTTGTTTTAACACAATCAGGTTTAAAGTCTGTTGAGTGGAATTTATAAGACAGGGCCTATCACCTTTGACACATGAACTCAAGCAAACTTTGCTACGACCAGCAAAAAATAGCTGCCCCCAGTTTGCTCTCCTGCCCTTCTCCTGAAGGTCACTTCTTTTGTAGCAAAATCAGTGGAAAGCAGTACGTATCTACTGCATAGCCAGTTTTCTTAGCACCCACCCACCCTCTTTAGCTTCTTGGGTTAAGGCATTTGGCTCAGCACTGCAGAGGCTGAGCGATGGGGACGTTTCCTTCTTTGAGCTCTATTGGGAGCAGAAATCTCCAGGAGAGCAGCAAGAGAGACAAACGTGTATGAGAATGGCTTAAGCAGCTAAATAATTCAGCTGAGTCGGTCAGCCTACAACCTGAGAGAAGAATGAATGAACGATATGTTAGCATCTTTAGTCATAGGAAGGTGAACACTAATTTATAGGGTACACTGGTGAGTTATGTTTGGCTGAAGAGTGCTCTGTGGGACTGTCTAAATATAACAGTGATAAGTCTGCTAAAATAAAGCTGGTAGGTCAAACCCAGCACCCTTTCAACAAAGTCAAATGAAAGAGAATGCACATTAGGGAAAAGAGATGTAACATATTTATAGGAGATTTGCTGTTCCAGCTACATTCTTGTAAAAAAGAAAATATTTTAAATTTAAAGATCATAGACTTGAATTTTAGGTCAAATCACGACAATACTGTTTTCTATAAGATCAGATTTTGTTCCATGTCAGTGAAAGGAATCGGTAGATACTGTTAAGAAAAGTTTTCAGAAAGCATTGAAAATCAATTTGACAATTTGCTTTATGTGACATGTCACTCCTAAACACTCTTTTTTTTTTTCATAGGTATCACTATTATGGAATTGGCATTAAAGAAAGCAGTGCATACTACCACTCTGTGTATTCTGGAAAAGGCTTAACCAGGTACAACAACATAACTTCTGAGACTTAGACAGTGAAGATCTAACTTTAACCTCCCCTAAGGAAGGTATTTGTAGGACGCTAATTTTTGTTGATACCAAAGCTAGTATTGCTGCATATCTCAATGCAGCAAATCTAGGTATTCCTAGATTTAAGTAGCAGTTTTCTCCCTAAAGACACTGATTTTTATAGAGGATGATCTAGATCTTTTGCTAGTGTCTTCCAGTGTGGTCCAACCACAGTCAGTAGAGACCTGCATCAACTTATACCAGCAGAGGTTTTGTTCAAGTTTGTGTAAGGCAGCAAAACACCATTTCTAGAACACTTGTATCATTTTGTTTGCTTGTGTGTCACCCTCTGAGTTCTTTCCCCAGGACAGCTTCCCATTATGAAACGTCTGGAGAATGGTGTGAAGCTGGCACCTGCAGGCAGGAGGGAGGGGTCAGCATAGATTAATATTTACAGGTCCTTTGACTGGCTAATATCAGTTTAAACCTAACCCAGGAAGCTCTAATTATATTTATTTAAGGGACAGCTAGCAGGATCAATACGTTACGATAGCTGCCTGTTGGTTTGCCAAAGATTAATAGTTCGTAAAACAAATGTCTCTGTTCACATATGGCTTGAATGACGGCTTTCATTGTCTACAGCAGCATAAGTGGGGACTCTGAGAAAGGAAAGGAATAAATGAGTTTATAATCACACACAGAAAATTCAACCGCTGGCAGAATTAGGTTATATCCAAAGAGACTTTTTCCAAACAATAAGACAAGTCTAAAAATTGAGGACAATGTTCCCAATGATGCTTAAAAGGAGGGATTTCACCACTGCAGAACTTAAGGTATAATAGACTGGAATATACCATTTCTTTGTCCAGTATTTATCTAGATCTGTGGAGGTGTTGCTGGTACACAAGGTTAGGTTCTTTCATAATACAGAATTGTCTTGAACAAATTTCTCATTTAATTGACTAAAAGGCAGTTATTTTCATTTAAGGAAATATAATCACTCTTACTCTTCAGCTTTATGTCAGCCAGTGCCCTTTTCATGTAAAGCTTTGTCCTTGTACAATTTACCAGCAGTGAATGAGAAGAAAATGGAGGTTCTGCAAAATCCTCCATGGCTGCATTTCCGACAGTATACACTCACATAAAGATGGCATAGACACTCCAAGATTTTCAGGAGTACTCACTAGATTCACGAGATTCACTAGTTAGGAACCTTTTCTTTGTGTTGGGACTTACGGTCGCATGTATGAGGTGTTGAATTTTCAGGGTCCAGCAGTCAAATTATGTCCCTGGCTGATTTAGAACAGGAGCTCAAATGCTCGTTTTGCACAGTCTGGGTCATCACTGTGGTTGGATTTTTCCGTGTGAAGAGAATGACGCAGTAGCCTGGGGTTAAGAACAAGCTTCTGGGTAAGGAGAGTCAGACAGGGTAAGGATTCAAAACTGAGAGTGAATCTTCCAGGTGCTGGCTGCTGCATATAATGATCCATCATAAAATCTGTCCTTTGTCTGATGTCTATTCTGGTAGGTGAGCTATAGAAATGGTTCCTAGATCAAACTTGGGGCAGAAATACGCAGGGAATATTGGGTTGGTATCAGATCACACCGTGCCCCTGCACAAATATAGGCATATGGAGGCCTTTACCACAAGGCTTGCAGCTTGTCAAAAATTAGAAGGGGCAATGGGCCTCAGTTTAGTTGCCTAAATATAGGTTTCTGTTGCTATTTCAAACTTACTGGCATTCATGTATTAATATTTAGGTAATTGAGCTGAATACAATAGTCTTTAAATGCAGGGTTGCAGATGCCTGAATCCGTAAATTCCACTGTAAATTTGGCCTCCCGGTTCCTTTAAATATCAAGCCTTGCACCGTGAGGGGAGCACACCGAACACCAACAATGGTTACAACCCACAGCACTGTGTGAAGGGTAGCTTTAGCTAGCAATTAAGGCTCTGGAGGAGCAGTCCTAGAGGATGCTGGCTCATGTTTTTGCTGTACATTCCGTGTACATTTTGCTGCACATGTGGAAATCCACAGTCCATAACAAACACATCCAGCTATGAAGCTAATTAGCTTCACGATGTAATCAACTGAGTGATGCCTTCTTTCATACTCATCTATCAACAACCAAGGGAACTCTGCAGGTAACATGTGCTGGATCATCATGCGATGGGAGCTGTCAGGCGCTTGTGTCTGGCCTGGGCAGGAGGGATTCCACAACCACTCAGCCTCTGGTGTTCTGTCCTGCCAGCAGAACATCTCAACAGCGTGAAATCACAATATTGCCACTAATAATTATAAGACTTTTTGTTGCCCAAGGTGTCTTATCAGTTGGCAGCTAGCAGAACAGGAAATAACAATAATAAAACAACATTTATCATTATACTGGTCCATTAGGATCTCTATCACTACACATTCTCTAGTTTCGCGCTTATAATTTAAAATGTGTGCTTTCTAATTTCTGCGCTGAAGATTTGCCTGATAGTCCAGTGACTTCATTGAGCATCTCTCAACTGGACTCTTAATAGGACATGCACTATATTGCAACACATTTTTGACAGTTAATGAATCTTTGATCTCAGAAATGCATTTCACCTGCATCAAAATAATACTGTGGTGAAAAAGAATGGGAAATCACTATGATTTCTTCATTTGCCTGAGAAGTGTAAATTCTAGATATATTTTTTCTACTCTGAATTTACTCAGCTGTATGAAAAACTTTACGTATTTCCTCATAAAGACCTTATGGACTTGCACCTATGCTGTCCTTTTGATACTCATGAAGTTGCAAAGATCCAGAGAAAAAACTGAAACTAGGATTTAGACTTTATTGTTTGGTCAGTGATCTGAATCTTCACGTTTTAGAAGACATCAGTAGGTTTCCTGATATCCTCAGGCACTTTCAAACCAATGGAAGAAGTTAAGAAAAAAACCATGATTTTTACTATATTTACATTTGGAGAAATGTGATAATTTTCCTAATTGATCTATTTTATATACCTATTTTATATGTACATATACAAACTCTAAAAATGTTCTGTTTATGAAAAAATGATCAAATGTGTTTCTTTCCAAAGGTTCTCTGGAAGCAAGTTAAAGAATGAGGTAAGTGCTGTAGTCTTTTCTTTTACTTCTGTTATAATCCAAATATTATGTGACCTGAGATTTTCTTCACATTAATTTCTTTGAAAATTACAGCAGTATTTTGTTCATTAAAGATTAGACCACAACCTTTTTTCGTGAAGCTGAGTATTTGCCCCCCTAAATATTCAAAAGAAAATAATAGTGGAAGGCACCTTCTGTGGTTCCTGTTCCAATCCAGTTCCAAATGACCACAGAGGTTCATAATAGACCCTCTTAAGCAAAGGATCAAGCTCTAGCTTAATTTTTTGCATCCATTACTTTTGCAGGACCAGTTCTTCAGGCTCTCATTTGTCTGATTGGAAGCCAAAAGATTTTTTTTTTTTAATAAACTGAATTTTATATCTCATGGTCAGGCTTGTCTTTCTAAATTTTTTGCTCTTTGTGACATTTCCATGTGATATGTCTTTTCACTGCTTTTACTTGCTAGATGGAAAAAGCAGCCTTTTAGTCACTTCTGATCAGCCTTACAGCCTTTCACTGCACTTGTTCCAATTTGTATATCTTTCTAGGAAAAAAATCATACAGTCTTGTGAATGGCATGTCTCCAGATTCTATTGGAAATATCCCTTCTGAGAAATGCTGGAACTGCAGGGTTTTTTGGTTTGTTAGTTGTTTTTTTTTCCACACAGGTTGCCTACATTTTCCCTACTGTATACAACGGTATAGACACTGTCATTCTGGTCATATTTATCCTAAAAAATTATTGATAATTGTACATTAAGGGTTAAGGACTGCTCCCAGGATTGTTCTTTGACACTGAGTTCAACTGGCATGGAATAGCCTGCATCCATGTTATTAAAGTCCTGAACCTACAAAGTAACAAGCACATCTCAGCCCCATTGCCATGGAGAGAAGTTCCTGCCATGCAGCAGCTGGTGAAGCACGATTAGGACTTGTTTGGGAGACTGCTAACTGGCATGGGCCAAAAGACTCCCAGGGGCCAGTCTGAGTAATACTGTTCCAGGATTGCCTAGGAACATTCCCTGACACCATTTAATTTACCAGACTAAATATACCCCCAGTGATCAACTGATACACAGCAAGTCTTTTGCCTTTTTCATTTCCAGATAAGCAACTCCTAGCTGATAGCAGAAATTCTTATTGGTCGTTGAGGGTGTAGCTTTGCTCTATTGATTTTCATCCCCTTTATTGCCATTATCTCAAAGCCATCTAGGCCTTTCTACATGACCTCTTGGTCATTGTCTTTACTGAAGATTTCACTAGCTAATGTCAGCCAGTTTAATCTATGAAATGTTCAATGAGATCTGCCCCAAGCCTAATCTTTGAGAATCTTCACTTCAATCCCTTTTCAGCCCAGTAGTTTCCCTGTCAACACAACTTGTTAGCATTGCAGCTAGAGTCAGTTTCTTAAACATTTTACATTCTTGTACTAATCCCCATTCTCACCAGCATAACTAATAATTTCCCATGGTGACACCACGTCAAATATTTTAGTGAGGTTCAGATAGATTAGTGTATTCCCTGTTTAGATAATCAGCTATCTTATTAAAAAAAAAATAAATAGTACTATGCCATGGGATATCCCCAACATATTCACAAGCACGACTACAGCATTCGTTATTTCAGAGTTTGGGGATGGAAAATTTCTGGTTCCCTTGGCATAAATGAATGCACATTTACTTCCATCTCTGATGTGGCATCCCCCGCCTCCTTGGGAATTGACAGTCTCGTAAACCTGTCTTGTTTCCACCCCAAAGTTTGATACCTTGATCCTCCCAGAAAAAGAATCATAGAGAAGTTGGTGGAAATAAGTGAGAGAGGGAACATTGGTGTGAGTTTTTGATTGTCTAGCTCTGTGTTTTCTGAAATTATTCAACCAGGTCTTAAAAGAAAAAAAAAAAGGCTTTTACGGTCAAAACTGAATTTTAACAAACTCGGCAAACTGAAAATTCAGCAATACACTTTCCACTAAAGTGAACAGGTGATATATCCTTATTCATTTGCTGGAAAGTACATGCAATTATGTATTCCAGAAAGATTTACAATGATTGCATAAGGTGTAATTCTCAGTGGGAACATAAAGACATTGAAAAGATGTTAAAGCACTGATTGTCTAAATATACTGAGTAAATGGCATTTGAATGAACACTTATTGAGTGCCAGGGACACTGTTTACTTCTGGTATGTTTTATCACATTTTCTAGTATTCTCTCTGTAGGGGGAGATATCAGCAAATTCTTTTATCTAAACCAGTTAGTGCACCATTAGAGTCTGCATGGTTAATTAGGCAGATAATATTACTGTCATTATCTTAATGTTAAATGGCCATTAGAAACAGATGGCATTAAATTGAAAGGGCAAGTGGCAGTGGGTTAAAATGTTAAGTCTAGAACTGAGGCACAGTCATATAAGTCCATTAGCAAGGTAAAAAACATTGCAGATTATCTTCTCTTAAACCTCCCACCACTATCACTGCCTTCATTTAAATGCACTAATCCTGTTTAATCAGAGCTTTTAATATATTTCATGGGTAATTGCATAATAAAATCATTGAGATTACTCCTGTTATTAAAAAAAACAAACCTCCTGATACTGATAGGCAATTATAAAACTGCAAAAGTATTGATGTGAAGAAGTACTAATATTTCTAAATTTCTGCAATTTCTTTGACTTAGAGCTTTATATGTATATGAATAGTAGATAGCACAGGCAAAGTGTGTTTACCTAATGTGTGCTTTCATTCCTTGCTGTCTGTTTGGCCAGACATATCACCCTATAAAAATAGGGATGTATATATGGTGAATAAGTCAGTTAGAGCTATAGTTTTCTGAATTCAGTATTTGAGAGAATTTCAGTTGAAACTGACCTCTGCTTGGTGAGTCAACATATATAGGAAAATAGTCCCTTTTGCACGCTTTTACACTATGCTATATACCTGCTATTCCCGCTTTAGTGAAATCTGACTGTATGCAAAGGGGCAGGAAAAGGCCGAGCACCATTCAAATGCCTAGTGCATGGTCATAAATTCCATCCATCAGTACAAAGGAATCTGCACAGGAGTAGTGGATTTATTGCAGGAATTCGCAGAAAGCCTGCTCAAGGCTCCGTACACTGCCTTGGCATCAAGACTGAGTGGCCAAAAATGGAAAAAAGGCTTTCAGCCAGTCTTCTCTAGGTTTGAATGCAATCCTATGAGAATAAGTAAAATTCAATCAGTAAGGACAGAATCATAACACAGATTTCATTGCTTCTCTTGAGGGTGAGGATTTCATCTTAGTTGTATCATTTGAAAGTTTCATAAGAGTAATGTACGCATTATAAAAATAAGCATAGTAACACTATATCACTACAGATTGAGCTGCTGCTCAGCCTTAATGAGAAGTAGACTAAATCAGATTTTGTGAGAGTATTAGGTTAGGAGTCTAAAAAAGAGTTGACTTACTGTATATTGCTTCATGGTCAGCATCGACACATATGAGGCCGCTTGTTGTTTCATCCTTCAATCCCATCTCTCATAATTATTCAAGATCTTTTTGCAGTCTGTAACTAGTATAAGTGTGACTATGATATTTCAGATGTCACAAGCTAAATAGGCTTAAGAACTGCAAGGAACTCTCAGATAACAGAATTTAGGACAATTCAAGAGTAATTTCTCTTGTCTCCAGGTCAGCATTGACTGTCCCTCAACAAAGTAGCTGTAGAACACTAAATGACTGTGAATATCATTCTTACTGAGATATGAAACTGCGATCATATGAATAGATTCCCCCCCTCCCCTTTTCGTTTTGTTGCTAAAGAGTTATCAAGAGAAAAATTATTTATTCCCTTCCTTTAAGTCCCTTTGAAACTGCATTTCCTCTTTCCAGGCTCAGTCTGTGATCCCGGACTTGGAACTTTGAGTCTGAGCTTCTGTACAGGATTTTTTATATTGTGTAGACCTGTGACTGTATGTGCCTATGCTACCCAGCATAGTTTTATTCTTCCCTTATGGACTAAAGCAAAATGCTTCAAAAATATTCACAGAACCAAGGCTAGTCTCTCTGAGGTGAACGGCCAAACTCTCAGCCATTTCAAGAGAGCAGGAGGAAAGCAGCTAAAATTGGTGGCATTCCCCAGGAGGGCACACAGCTCAGTATCCTTCCTTATTCCTACAATTCTTGGTACACATGTTTATGTGCATATCTGTTTTAATACAGTAGGATACAGGACTGGAAGATGTTTTCTGGGCCTTCATGTCAAGTCTGCCAAAATTACAGAGAGATGTATAATAAATACATAGTTCAGAAGTGTCCGTAGACGCTATATATACCATGATGTCCATAATGCTATAAAATATTAACAAACTTTATGATAAACCAAAATAGTGATTACCATAGTAATCTACAATCAGTGTTGCCACGTTATCAGAGCAGGAAGACAGAGAGGGAGAACAATATTATCACCAGTACCCTAGATCCTTGCACTAGAAAGATACATATTAAATAAAATTTAGGGTCTCCCTGAGGATGTAACATTCCATACTGCAGAGGAGAGCAACAGACTGTATTCTACTTTAAACATAGATTAAATTCCAAGCTTGTAGAATTCCATGAAGTAATGCATCTCAAATGATTGTGTAAACTGTGTTTGGTGGAGTTCAGATCTAGGCACATATTTAATTACCTTCCTGAGCTGGAATCCAGATTTAGATAAGCATCAATATTTTGGAAGGATTATCTGAATGTAAATATTCTGGAACATTGAGAGACTCATGAGATATTATACATGTTTAGCATGAATTGTTGGTTTCAGTTGACTCTATATTAGCTATTTAAATGTTCCTGTGTTTTTTCCCTTCCATTTCAGGGTGGTTTCACTCGTAAATATTCTCTGAGTTCCAAAACTGGAACTCTCCTCCCAGAGTTTCCAAGTGCTCAACACCTTTTGCTTCAAGGGTGCATTTCTAAAGACAAGGTAAAATGTGAGCTACTTCTCTTCCGAATTGCAGACCAAAAATTACCACAGAATGTTTCTTCATATCTTTGCCTTTGAGGTATTGACATGAAAGAGCCAGAAATGTCCATAATCAAACAGAGGTGACTGATTTATAGAGGGGGCAAACCTTTACTAACACCGATTAACTGGCTTTCCACTGGAAAGGTGGTTGAATTATTTACCTATTAACTGACCTAGTATTTTACAAACTGATGGTATGTGAGACGAGGAGAGCAAAACAAACAAATAACTGAGAGTTGTATTCACTCCAAATGCCTTTGGATTTAAGGTAAATTTTGTTCTGATTAGATCAGAACAAATAATTCACAACAAATAATTAGTTGAACTTTACTGTCTTTCATTAATTGTTTGGAAAGAGACTGTGAACATCTGAGCATATATGTGTCTTTTTTTAAAGTAGTAAAACCCTGTTCCTCAAATCGATACTCAGTATTGCTCATCCTAAGGGTAACTGTTTAATTAGAAGTGTTGCTGGCATGTGCTTTACGTCTTTGAGTGCTTGTCTGTGTTGTTTCTGGTCACATTACTGGCTGCTACATCCCTGAACTGTGCTAGAAACCTTTTGGTACGCATTGTGAACTCTCCAGTTTAGCCTCCAGTACAGGTCATAATGGTGGCTGTCTTGAGACATGTTGCTTTGAAGCTTTTTGTTTTATGAGCCCTGCCTCTTAAGTTTGTTCTGTGAAAGTAGTGACACCTAGGATTCCTGTTGTGAGGAGCAAAACGAAAGTAGCCATCTGTACTACAGAGATCTTAGCTGGAAATCTTACAGTTTCTAAAGAAAGGCCAAGAACTGGTGTACTCGGCAGTCTGCATCACCTGCTGCTATAGGCTCCATCAAATCCAATTGACATCTCTCGTGTATAAGGCATTCTCATAACATTTAAATCTGAAGAGCATTTGAGGTTCCTTGCAGACCCAACACAGCAGTGTAAGCAAAACTGATTTTTACTGCTCCAACAATGAAGAAAAGGATGCAACTCATTTTGCCTTCATTCTTGGGTCAGCAACATGTAATTGCTCTGATGTTGGGACAAGATGAAAGGAGAGCCCAACAGGTGACTCTGTCTGGGGTCACTCATGGAGTTATGAAAGACTGTGGAAAGAGAGATGAATTTCTGTGTGTGGTCTCTCTTTCTTTCCTCACTGCTCTGTCCTCATTCCTTTTCTCTTATTTGCTATTTTATTTTCTTACTGTCTTTGCCCTCCTTCGGCTTAACTGACCAAGGGTTATTGAACCTAAGATATTTAGGTACTCAGATGAAGAGAGCCCATACACGAAGTTTGACTTCTTTATTAAATTCCTAAGAAATTGCATGCAACAGAAATCTCTGGAGAATCCATAAATGTAGCAGTTTACACTAAAATAGATTGATATATTTCTGCATTTTAAGTTTCTGAGGAAAACTTACCCAAATTTTAAACTTCCATCAAACCCTTCCAAAAACCTCTTTAAAATGTTCTTGAATCCTACCCTTTGCCATTTTTATTCAAAGATACTGGTCCGTTTTCAAAGAATCTGTATGCTAAACTTGTTGGAATAAGGTGATACTAGGTTCATTCAAAACCTGGTATTATTTTGCCAGAGAATTTCACAAGCTGTAACAAACTTCCTGTGATTCTGGACCATAAGAATGGTTTTGCTAGCATTTTCCTTTCCTTAAAATACTTTACAAAATTCCTGTTTTATAATTTCCTACAAATTTAAAAGTTTACTACCCTTTTTTTTGCAAAGTCTCTGCACGGTTATTAAAATAAGGGAACACTCCACTCAGATAAATTAGCCTGATGAGATGAAAGGGAGTTCTGCTTTTTAAAGTTCAGTTCGTGTAAGGCAGTGATTAAACTTTGACCAAATGACTGGCAGCTATTTTCTCATTTGTCCAACTAGATGATGTTTCAGAACACTCATAGACGCCTATAGTAGCCTAATGATTAACTTGCACTACTCTTTGGGATTAATCTTACCTTCAGAAAGGTGAATTTACTTTACCATCTGCCTGGCTAGTCTAGCTATTGCCTTAGCTATATCCACATTTTCACGGTGTATATACAGATTCAGACGCTACATTTGTGACAACAGCATTGAGATGTGAAGATGTCAATAAAAACTAGAGATGAGTGACCTCCTCATCACTTCTGGATATACAGACTGTCTGTTTGTAAATATTCATTGTAACACAATTTATATTCTATATTTAAATACTAGCTACAGAAAGCAGAAACCTAGATCGCTATATTAATGAAGGAGAGAGTTTAGAAACTCTGCTTAATCTTTCTTTCTTCCAAAATAGGTAGATACTCTTATCATGATGTACAAAACACACTGTCAATGTGTCCTTGACAATGCAATTAATGGGAACTTTGAAGAGGTAAGGCTGTTTGAACACACATTCTTGGTATATATGCACAGGGAGCCAAGAAAACATTATTTATGTTAACGAATCTGGTTCCTACTCCTTTAGATTCAGCATTTCTTATTACATTTTTGGCAAGGAATGCCTGACCATCTGCTTCCCCTGCTTGAAAATCCCATCATTGTTGACATCTTCTGTGTTTGTGACTCAATACTGTATAAGGTAAGTTAAACATTTAGCTACCTGGATAATCTCAACCCCTCTACAGCTTTTTGCTTGTGTAAAAACAGCGTTGAAGTTAGAATAACAGGATGACAAGACTGCTGCCTCCTCTTACCTGTGTAAATCAGCAAGGATTCCACTGAAATCAAGCACATAAAACTGACACACATAAGAGCTGAACTCCAGTCTCAGCTCTGCTGCACACTTGAAGTGTGACTTCAGGCAGCACACTAATGGTGAAATCCTGACCTACTTGCTTGAATGTAGCTAAAGGAAACGCTTGTGTGCTTCACGGACGAGGCTGACTAAGTTAAGCCTGGATGAAAACTGAAGCCTTGTTTTTACTTAAAAGATCATTGCAATTTTTACCAGCAAAGAGTCTGTGGCAGATCAGGGAGGTGATCCCACATGCGAATCTGCTACTTACAGGTTATGTCAGGCCATGGTTTTGTGTTACGGAGCTGGAACAATACTGGGTTAAGATATTCCTGCCTCTCCTGCCTTCTACACTTAATTTCTGTTCCTATGCTGCTAAATGGACCAGTAAAACTGCTGCGCTCTGAACTGGTTTGGGTCTTAAAAAAATAAAAATCTAAGGAACATTGGTTTTGCAGTTTTTTCTTTGATCCAGTTCATAGCATAATCACATGCTATGAACTTCAGGCAGCACACAATAGTTGAAACTAAGTGGAATTAAGGAGTATTGCAAGGTCAGGATTAAGCAATGCAGCACTGGGGAAAAAATCAAATAATGCCACCAAAGTTTCTTGAGTTTTTAATTTGGAAAACCTGATTGGAACATTAATTAAATGCTGCAAAGTACTTTAAGGTCTCTGATAGGACATGCCATATAAATACAAAAGGATTGCCATCCTCTCTGTAATACATTTCACAACCACATATTGATGCGAAGGAACAACCATTGGTGTAACAGTAAACACTGAGCAGTCAAAGCAAAAGACTTGGGACTGTTTAGCACTGCGTACCTTATTGTTACCTATTTGTCATTCTTAACAGTACAAAAATATGGGGGAAAATCCAGAAAAGATGAAAATGTGTATTTCTTAGAAACGTATCAATCTGCAAAGTAAGAAGAGGTGTTTTAGTTAGTAAAGTGAAATAAAGGCGATTAGCATCAAAGATCATGATTACTACCCTGGAGATGAGCCATTAAGTCTCATTTACTTGTAGAGGTCATATTGTACCTTGAGTTTATGAGTTTTTTCCTGCTCTAAATGTGCTATCCCAACAGATCCAATACTATCTTTATTTGTAATAAATATTCAATGTGACAGATGAAGAAATATTACAGGGGCACTAAATTATAAATTTAGTAAGACAATTTCTCAAAAGTTCATAAATTTACTATTATGCCTCTTCTTTTTCTCTCACTATTTCTCGCTTATAATCATGTTAGATGTTCTTGGCAGCACAGCTGCCAGAAAGAAGGAGAAATTTTATTGTGTTGTTATCAAACCATTTACATTAGTAGTGGAAACAGATTTTTGGGATATAGGCTAACTTTGCTCTCCTTGGTAACATTCCCAGAAGGCATGCCAGATGGCAGTGTTTTTTGCCAGAACAGTTCCACACCACAATTAGCTATAGGGGATTAGTCCTAAACTCTGAACACCTTCATTGCCACATCCAGCGTGACAGAAAGAAGAAACAAGTGGCTAATAGCACTTGAGAACTTGGAGGTGCCTGAGTGTGTGCTTTACTGAGACACATGGTGATGCTAGAAAAGATAAAGTGTTTATGCATCTCTCTTCTACTGATTTCCCTACTGTAAGACATGAGTAACAGCACTTGTTTTACTGGCATGCTGGCTTACATTAAGAATGGGAGCTATCTAGGTACATAAATATCTCATATGTTCCTATTTAATCACAATGGGAGAAATCTAGGTAAATAAACATCTGGACAATAGGTTGAATGGTTTTATTCTATATAACTTCCTATCTTTAGCACTTTGCAATCTAAGTAGACAAGAAAGAAACAAATGAATAAATGGCCAGTGGAAGCTTGATATAATTTTCTGTTACCTTTTTGAAGGTCCTTACAGATGTACTTATCCCTGCAACAATGCAAGAAATGCCAGAGAGGTAGGTATTTGGAAATAATAATGCTACATTCTGTTTGTTAGGCATATTCCAAGTAAATAGCAGAAATTCTATATCCTCGAGAAATTTTCTTACAGTATTTATGCTCATGTTTAGAACAGTAGGGTATGTATGGCAAAATAGCGTCAGCTCTGAGGACAGCTCTAGAACAGCCTTAAAATATGACACTGTATTTTAATGTCCCATTCTACTGGCTTGCTGGATATTTTGAAATAGGTATCTTCTGCACTGAAACTCTAGAATATGAAAAAAGACACAAATGTATTAGTGGTGTTTAAGCAGAAATAATTGTTACCTTTTCTTCAGAATACTTTTAGGGTTTGTATCCTACGCATCACCATAATATCTAAACACTTTCTCAACAAGATATTAATAAGAGGATTATTATAATTTAACTCTGAAACTTCTTATCTTTCATTTTCTTTCGTCTTGTTTGGGGTTTTACTTCTGACTAAGGCCTTTAGCTTCATATATCTCTCATGGTTCTTGGATTTCTTACAGTTTATTCTTAAAGCTACTGTTTTTCAACCTATTTAAATTGGCAGGTGGCTTACAATTTTTTGCAGAGCAGGTACAGATCAATATATAGTCAATTTTAGCCTTTTGGTTATTGGCCACTCCCTGTTTCTTTTTGGTGACACCTGAGAAGTAATTCACTGATACATCCCAAAATATGTTAATCATATATTGAAACCCAATTATTTAAAATAATGCAAGATAATTTTTATTGGTATTTCTCTAAACCACATTTTTTTCCCTATAGTTTACTGGCAGATATAAGAAATTTTGCAAAAAACTGGGAACAGTGGGTTGTTTCCTCTTTGGAAAATCTACCAGAAAACCTGATGGATAAGAAACTGCCTATTGCACGAAGATTTGTTTCCTCCCTGAAACGACAGACATCATTTCTACACCTAGCACAGGTAAAGAGAATAAAAATACACAACTGTCCTGGTTGCAGCTGGGAAAGAGTTAATTTTCTTTCTAGTGATTCCTGTGAAAGGAATGTCAATAATACCTATTGTTTTTAATTGTTGCTAAGTGATGTTTACACTATTCAAGGACTTTTTTCAGCTTGCCATAGAGGCATAGACAGAATGATGGGATGGCCAATGGAATATTCCGTACCTCAGATGTTATGCTCAGTATATAAATGAGGGTTAGCCAGGGGGCAGTAATCCTCAGTCACTGCTCTGGACAGTGCCAATTCACTGGGTGATGAGAGTGACCTCTGTCGTTATTATTATTGTTATTATTATTGTTATTTTTCTTTTTTTGTTATTGTTTTCATTAAACTGTCTTTATCTTAACCCATGAGATTTTTTTCCCCTCCTTTTCTTCTCCTTTTTTTCCCTTTTCCCCCACCATTCTTGAGGGTGGGGAAAAAGGAGGGGGGGGGGCGTTGTGAGTTAGCGGCTGTGTGGTTCTAGCTGCTTGTTGGGGTTAAACCATGACAACATCCAAAAAATTGTCAATTGCATTCAGTGCACCTTGCTGGCTATGCCTATGAGATATAATGCATTATTTTTTCAAGGTTCAACTTCAAGCATGGAAGAGTTACATCTTGTAGTCTTAACCATGCAAGAAGGAAGCAGCCATAAATAGATCTGACTGAAACTTCAAACTTTTGTAGGGCAAAAGAAAGGACCATGGTTATAGTGAACTACTATCCTGGGAACTTTTGGCAATCAAAGTGGAATATATGAGTATTTGTTTTAGTTCCAAATTGGAAAATATCAGATGATCCTTCTTGCCTAGGAAAGGTTTGCTGTCTCATCCATGATATCTTTTCTTATTGAGTTTTGACTCAAAGGAGAACACGTGAGTGAGAGGTGAGGGCTCCAAAGCTGTGTTGGCAGGATACAGGTATCTGCAATTAGGAGGCACCTCCATGTGATGATTTGGTAAATTATACAAAAGGATACAATGCATTTTGTGGAATTTAAGCGCTAACAGCTTGGGCTTTGAAGTAGTAGTCCTCATGGATAACTGCACATGCACCATATATTCATCTTGACTTAGTTTTCTCTTTCATAAATATTAAGACAAAAGTGGGTGACGTCTGGAAGATGGTCTCATAGGAAGGCACATAAGACAAGCATTAGAAGTTTAATGGAAGGGAAACATTATCTCATCTGATCTACAAAAAACCCAGTCATGACAGGAAAATTAAACAGAATGTGATTCTTCTCTGAGGGTTTATTCAGGTGATCCACAGGTGTGGGTCTGTGCTGGTTTTGGCTGGGATAGAGTTAATTTTTTTCATAGTAGCTAGTATGGGCCTCCGTTTTGAATTTGTGCTGGAGGCAGTGTTGGTAACACAGGGATGTTTTAGTTACTGCTGAGCAGGGCTTACACTCAGCCAGGGCCATTTCTGCTCCTCACACTGCCCCACCAGCGAGTAGGCTGAGGGTGCACAAGAAGCCGGTGGGGAAAAACAGCTGGGACAGCTGACCCCAACTGACCAAAGGGATATTCCGTACCATATGACGTCATGCTCAGCAATAAAACAAGGGGGAGGGAGATTGGCTGGAAGGACACTGTTCAGGGGCTGACTGGGCATCGGGCGGTTGGTGGTGAGCAACTGTTTTCATTTGCATCAATTGTTTTTCTCGGGTTGTATTTTTCTGTTTGTTATTATTTTGACCTTTTCTTATAATAACAACAACAACAATAAGATTCTTTTAGAAAAATTATTAAACTGTTTTTATCTCAACCCATGAGTTTTCTTACTGTTACACTTCCGATTCTCTCCCTCATCCCACGGGAGGGTGGGGAGTGAGTGAGCAGACGTGTGGTGCTTAGTTGCCAGCTGGGGTTAAACCATGACAGGTCTCAGCATTTTACCTTGCCTTCTCTTACAGATTGCTCGGCCAGCTCTTTTTGACCAGCATGTGGTGAATTCCATGGTGTCGGATATTGAAAAAGTTGATTTGAATAGTATTGGTTCTCAGGCGCTCCTTGCAGTCTCAGGGAGCACAGACTCTGATGGGGAGGTCTACAGTGAATGTAAGTCCATGGTGATATATTTGTAACATTAAAAGTGATTCTCTCTTCCATTCCATGCCACACTAGTCTACTTGGGGATGGACTGAGAAAAGGGACACGTAGGCATGGCATTCTCTAACCTAGCTCAGTGTTAACTTCAGAAAACCAATTTGTTGCCCTAGCATGTCCTACAAGAACAGAAGCTTGTGTTGGGAAGTCATCCCAATTAGATGACTTTAAATGGTTGTTGAAAAAATCGTTTACATGTCAGTTGCTAATCATAATAAAACCTCTTTTGAAGTTTTATCCTAATCATATGGGGATATTAGCACAGATATTAACATAGATCAATTCTTGAAAGACGTCTCAAAAATTCCGTATCATTATGGCTTAATTTAATGGATATTTGAGCTGCTTTACTTTTTTTGGGATGTATGAATAGATATATTTTTTTGCTGAAAAAGTGATCTTTGAAAAAATACATCATTTTCTATAAAGTGTAACACCTATTTTCATACACAGAATAGGGTGGGGTAAAGTACAAATTTTAAGGGTGTTAATATTCATATATATACCTGTTGTTGAAAAAAAGATACAGCCATTTTCTCTATTAAAATGATAGCTTTTGTCATAGGAACCATGTTGATCAGAGTTTGGAATGCTGAAAGGAGAGCAATAGCAATACGTTGTCCTCTATTGTTACTTTGATCATGAAAGTTTGTTCTCTTTGATGGTTCACAATCCTATTCACATTTTCATTTAAGTTGCCATTTTTCTGCTTTTTTCTGTAGTTTTCTATTTTGTTCTTCGCCTTCTGTCATACTCATTAAAAAAAAGAAAAGGGGAAGAGAAACAATTTGTCATTCAGGCACTTTTGTGAAAATGGGAATTGAGGAAGTTAGCTTTGCATTATATTGTGAGAAACTTGTAAAATATGAGGGAAACGTAAGACAGTATGCAGATCTGCCACATTACAGATAACGCTTTACTACTAAATTTAGTAATAGAAAGCTTTTCAATGCTGAATATTAAAAGGAATGGAAAATAGCAGAATTTTTTTTGCTGTTATTTTCTTGTAAAACTTCATTGTCTTACAACCTGTATCTTTGTAATGCTTAAGTAATTAAAATATATATGTGCGGTGGATGCACGTCTGCTTGCTTTGCTGGGGAATTGCTTATTTCTTCACTGCTCTAATTCTTTGCTTTTCCTTTCCATGCTACAATATTTTCATATGGCTGGTGAGTGGCTTTTTCTCATGTTCAGAATAGTGTGCTATGATATGTTCTCCTTTTTACATGGTAGATGACTCTATTACAGTATTCCAAGAACTGAAGGACCTCCTAAAGAAGAATGCCACTGTGGAATCATTTATTGAATGGTTGGATACTGTGGTTGAGCAAAGGGTTATCAAGGTACCTTTCAAATGTTTTGGCTGACTCAATACCAAATCCTACTCCCCCTACTCCTTACACAGTCCCTTACCTTTGCAGTCCCATTGATTTCCCACATGGGATTCTTATCTCTGCTCCCATCCCCTTACTGTAACGGGGGAGTTCTTGATTTGGTGTGAAAAATTCCAGTGCCGTTAGTTCTAATTAATTATGTTGAGTGCAGTTGATATGTGTTACAAACTAAGTATCTTAACTAAAACATTAAAGTCAGCACTGTCATAAACTGTACATGAAAGAAACCCATCCACCTCAGCTGTGCTTGCAGAATCACAGGGGTATTTCTCAGTAAGGTGGGCAAAAGTTGTTCCTTAGAGAAGCAAATCTTCTTTTCATGGTATTTGGATGGTACCATATGTGGTGTAAGTTAATGTACCAGATGCATTCAGAAGTAGCTAACCTGCAGAAGGATTTCTACAGACCAGGATGGAAGATATAGTTTTGTAGCTTTATAAGGTGCTTAATGTAGTAGTTGATAGTTTTGATGTGATTTTTTTCCTCAGTGATTTACAAGATGCTTTATAATCACAAGTATTTTATATGCATGTAGTTATACAGGAATGATTGCACTATAGCTCAGAATAATATGACCCTAATGAATGTAAACTAGCAGAATAAAATGTTACACGTTGCTTGCTAGTAGCTGAACACTGGTGTTCTCATCAGTTCTTGTTCTGTATGGAAATGCAATATCTTATCCATCATTTTAGGGAGCATCTTGGTATGAATGGATGCAAGAGGAGGAGACAGTGCAGTTAGCTTTGACTGGCTTGCAGAAAGTGACTCTGCCACTTACAGAATAACCATGGGCACGTCATTTTTCCTTTCTTCACCTGTTTTCCCAAATTTCAATGGAAACAGTGATAATTTCTTTCATTTTAAAGCACTCTGCTGTCATATGTGAGCAGCACAGTCAGAAGCTTTGGATGATTCTGGGCAGCAGAGCCAAAGCAAGTCCTCCTACACACTTAACTACACACAAAACTCTCACTCAAGCTGAGCAATCACCACTTATTTTAGTACCAAATGATTGTGGTTTAAAATTGATTCCATAATTTCAGAAGACAATTCCTGATAAACAACCCAGGCACAAAAGGTGAAGCACTCTCCCCTTCAGCATCCACTATGTGATACTGTATTATTGAAGTTAACAGGTATGGTTCCTAGCATTGTTTTCCTGTAGTTAAGAGTAAGAAATACCAGCAAATCCTGATATGAGGCTAGGTCAACTCAGCAGAAGCGAATCATTTACAGAACATGTAATCCTTCCATTGCTGTCTGCCTTCTGTTCATGCTAAAGAGTGGTTACTGTCAAACTCACAAAACACCTTCTTTCTGCTTGCTGTTTGAGAAAGCAACAGGGCGTACGTTATCACACAAACGAATCACTGCCAGAGCAAAGCAACAGTATGATATGAGCTGCATTAACAGGGTCAATGTTACGATAGTAAACATACCATTTTGTAAGAGAAAGTCTGGCCAGTATTATGCAGATTACATTAAAGTACAAAGACTAGTTTCTGTTCCCTGTTTATGTGGAATATCATAGTGCCACAGGGTGGAGGTTTTTTTGTCTTTCTTTCTGCCCTGTACACCTGTATATTTACAGAACAATTTGACACCTTTAGTAATAGAATATCAGTAACTTATATACCTTTAGGACACGGCAGAGCCCAAGCAGTGGCTGTTTGCTTCATCTAACATTGTCAGAGCTCTACTCTGGTTGCACTGAAAAGAGTGAATGCTGGTCTTCTTTACCACTTTAGGACACACATTGTGAAGACAGTTTGAATCAGGCAGGTTGATCCACCCTGCCACATCAGCCTGAGTCAAGGACTCCTTGAACTCTCAAGCATATTCAGTTCTCCTTTCTTCTCTCCTGTGTACAGAAAGCAAGTTAGTACACTTAACAATATTTTACTATTCTCTTTCAGGCAAGCAAGCAAAATGGGAGGTCATTAAAGAAAAGAGCTCAAGACTTCCTTCTCAAATGGAGTTTTTTCGGTGCTCGAGTGATGCATAACCTAACTCTAAACAACGCATCAAGTTTTGGTACCTGGGCTTTGTAAAAACGCTCCTATTTTGTACATATGTGCTAGCACTTAACAGCTTTCCACTATTTCTTGAGCAGAGGAACCTGTCCTAGTCTAAAGATTCTTTGATCAAAGCCACAAATGCTGTGTAATGGGTTGTTCAAACTAAGATTTCACAGTAAATGCTAGCAATATTTTGCTGGTGACCTGTGTCACATGTTCACTTTTAAAAGGTATTTTTCTTTTGAGTTGCTGCTTGAAACTGCTATTTAAGAGCTAGAAGCTCTGTTTGATTTGATATGACAATGGAAGTATAACTGCATATTTCAGTATAGAAGACAGAGATTTAAATTATTAATTTTACATGTGGATCAGTTTGGTAAAAAAATACTGCTGTATAGGTGTTCTTGTGCATGGTATGTTTTCATAAAAGCAAAATGAATTTGGCAGATCACCATTCATTTAACTCTAGGGTCAGTAGACAGTCAACTCAATAGTGTTTGTGGCTTTTAAAAATTAAGATTCACATGTCCACCTTTAGAAATGTTTACATTTTTGGGGACTCTCAGAGAGAACTTTTTATAAAACAGAAGATGGTAGAGCAAGTGAGACTCACTTTAAATCCAGTACATAATTTCCTAAGTTTAGTCATAAGTACATTGTCTAAAATTCAGAGCGTATTTGAAATGGTTATAAGGAGAGACACATTTTTAATGTGATATATCCTTGAAATGAGGTCAAAGACTTCACCAGTTATTGTCTGGTTATTTAGCACAAGGCAAACAGAAATAGAGCAGAGGCATTCTAGCAGACTTCGGCCTTATCTAGCTCCACTGTGTGCCCTCTTCAAGTATAAAGCATGTCTCACTTTCATCAGTATTTTTCTTTGATGTAATTAGTGGTCAAATAGCCTACAGGACAGTAAACAATTGAGCTAGGTGGGCCAGTGCAAAGAGAGATTAGAGCTAGAAGTTAGGCACTATTCCTTGTTGGTCTTGCCAGGTCATTTAAAGTCCACAATTATTTGTTTGTTTCGCTCGCTTCTTGTAGAGTGGTGAGAGATGGTCACAAAGATAACTCAGCTACTCTCTCTCTTTCTCCTCCAAAAGGTTCTTTTCATTTGATCCGCATGCTACTAGATGAGTACATCCTGCTCGCCATGGAGACACAGTTCAACAATGACAAAGAACAAGAACTCCAGAATCTACTGGACAAATATATGAAGAATTTAGGTAACTAGAGCTTGGTTCTTTTAAATGTACTCCTGTATTTTCGGAAATTGGCATATTTGTTTAACTTTAAACAGAAGCAGGTTTACTGTCTTCTTCTCCATGTGTAGTCATACGCAACTTTGTCAAGTTCACCTGAAACGTTTGTGACCATTCACTCAGCAATTCATTCCCACCTTCCTATTATAGTTACTTCATAACATTTTGTGGGAATGTGAATACACTGGACCACTGAAATTATCTTGGATGCAGCAAACACTTGTAGGTACATCTGAAGGGCTACAAGTTGAAGTATGGAAAGAGGTGTAAGTAGCAGAAAGGGCAGGAATTCCAAATCGTGTTTTTCTACCAAAGCTTAAATACGTAATTACACCTTAAACTAGGAATGTATTAAATGTTACCAAAATGCAAATATCTGTGCAAGACTGGAACACAATTTTGGAGCCTGTTGCCTATTTAGCAACTGTCTGAGGTATTACTATGTGAAAGAGAAACCAAATGAATTTAAAAAAGCATCCTTATACATTTTCCATCTACCAGGGTTCTTCAAGGTTAGGCAGTTTGAAGTCATATGCTCCAGGTCCTATAAAATGAATGAATATTGATTTGAATCGAATTCTGGTCCAAGTTAATCCCTAAATATCCAGTGAAACTTGACTGGGTTCTGCTGAATTATTTTTTATTAACATTAACACCAGCAATCAATTTTTAACTTTTTGGTTGTTGTTACTCTAAATCTGCAATTTACTCCCAGAAACTTGCATAGAAATTGTCTCATGGTAGATGCTGCGCTTTTTCTTTTAATTCAGCCTACAGGGAAAAAAAAATGTCCTATATAGCAGTGTCTTATCATTGGATACTTAGGTGAAGTACATGAAACCATAATGTAAAGTCATGGTTCCCACTGAAGAACAGCAAAATTTCCACTGACATTATCAATAATCTGCAGAGAACTGAAGAACTGCTGAGTATAACACATACTTTTCTCTAGATATCAGTGTGAAATAGAGTTCAAGCATTCTGAAATTGCCATTGTTAATTCTTTAGGATGAGCTGTCAAGAGCCCGAGTCACTCTTAGTGCAGTTTACTTGATGTGATTGCTGACTTTTACTTCAAGGGACTAAATCTGATTCATAGCTTCACTATGATGGCTTCAGTAAGGAGATGATACTCTGTGATGTAGACTAGGTCAGGGAATGCGATACAAACATTTCCACTAGAAAGATCAAGACTACAGCAATATTTGTAATAATTGGCTACATGCAAAATATGGAGGCTTCACTGGGTTTTAAAATAATCAACCAAAGATACGAGCAGCTCATATGCTAACAATATACTAGTGGTGACTTTATGGGCAACAAGCATACGTAACAGCCACCAAGAGTTTTCCCTTACTCTTCCAGATGCAAGCAAAGCCACCTTTACCGCATCACCAAGCTCTTGCTTCCTAGCAAATCGTAACAAAGCTGTTGCTCTGCCCAGTGACACTTCTGTCAAAAATGAGTGTCTGGCAGAGCAAACCTACGTGTCCTTGTCAGCTAGCCAGCCCAGCAGTGTGTCTTCTGGTCTCAACCCCTTTGTCACAGGAGACAGTGAGAATATGCAGCTGACAGGTATGTATCAGTTCTAGTTTCTCCTTCTCTTACTTGCTTGGTAGACTTTCAGTCCACAGTAACACGATGCTGTAGGAGCAGCAATGACCATATGCATTTATAATGACCTCTAGTAAATAACATTTCCTGAGCTCATCCTCTGTGCTGATTTACAGAAGGTAGCAATTGTAGAGTCCTGCCAGTAATAAATCCGCTTGGAACAATGGTAAAACTATCCTATACCTCTTGGCTTGGTGAGGTTCTTGTGAGGAGAGAATGAACAGTAACACCTGGAGCACACAGGTCTTGTAACTGCTGGTATTTCCCACTGAATGTGGCAGTCTCCAGGCTGGAGAATGTAAGTAGGAGGCTTTATAGCCTGCAGCCATTGATTAAAGAGTGTGTTGTGTAGGTGGGGGCCAACACACATCCTTTGTAAATGTTTCAAATGCTGAAGTACACTTCACTGGAGGGTTAGTGTCTTAACAGATGTGCTCTATTCAGCAGTACTGCAGTAGGAACTCTAATCACAGCTAATGCTTATTTATTCCAGGTCAGATGGAGATGTCTCAAAGCACTGGTCCCCTGATGACTCCACCCATTTCACCAGCCATGGTCAGCCGAGGAAGTGTTATCAACCAGGGGCCAATGGCTGTGAGACCTCCAAGTGTAGGTCAAGTGTTATCCACACATTCACAGTGCCCTTCCTACTCAGAGCCTCTTTATCAGACTTTGTCACAAACTAATCAGAATTACTATGGAAACAATTCCAATTACCAGGCTATGTTCAGAACTCAGGCCCATTCCACTTCAGGAGTTTACCACCACAGAGCAGAGCACAACCGATTCAATGCCTTGAGTGAACAGCAGTTCTCCAGAGACTACTTCAGCAACAGTTGTGCTGTGTCTCCATACAATGCCAGATCCCCTTCCAGCTATGGTCCATCATCCATGTCTCAGGACACACACAATATGCAGTTTCTGAATACTGGGAGTTTCAATTTCTTGAGCAACTCAGTGTCTACATGCCCAGGAGCAGCATATCCCTCTAATGCTTCCAACGGTATTAATTTTTATTTTTTATTCTGTTTCTCTGTCCTTGATGGAGTAAAACACTTCTCTGCTTCTTTCTATGGAAAATGTTTTTTGGCTCTTCCTTATGCCTTCCTGTTTTCCGTTTCTATGATGACACACAGAGATTGTAAAGCAGCTTAACAAGATACTTAAGGATTTATTTTCCTCTGGTAAATCCTCAGCTGACCTCAAACGCATCTGATGCACCTATGCTAATCTTCCTTTGGCACCATCACTGTGTCTTGTGCAAAGGAAGCAAAACCAGGATAACCTTGTGATTTAACAATCTCTTGAAAAGTCCACAAAACTTCTACTATGAAATAGAGCAGGCATAATATAGCTTACCTCTGGGACCAGCATAGTACACCATTCTAGTCACAGGGTCAGGATGGTCAAAGGAATCATAAAAATGTGCATTAATATTAGTTTGAGACTTTGGCCCTGATGTTTCTCATACATCAAGTTATTGCCTCAATCTGCTTCAGAGATATAGTCAGCAAAACCACCTTCTTCTTCTGGAGGAAAGACACAGTGGAAATGTTGCTTTTATATGGATTCATATATGCAGTAAATATGTATTACCATCCAGATTTTCTTTCCACATATACTTTCCTTGATTGTGAGCTTCAGGAGGGAGCACTGAACTGTGGATAGGAGTCACCATGGTGTCTCTCATAGCCACTGATTATTGCAGGCTGCTGTTTGATTCTGAACTGAGAATCAAAGTTCTAAGTTGATGAAGGCATGACTGAACTCTTAGGATGTTTTTGGTCCCTTGTTACTACCCCTCTTTTGGGTCTGTCACTGCATATGTTACTAAAGTTACTAGGCTGTATGTGTACATAATCTTATTCTCAAGGGATTCAGACAGTAACACTTACCTTTTTTCCCAGGTTATCACAGGCTCCGACCCTACCTTTTCTCTTCAACAGTAGTTTCACTCTGCTTTTTTCTAATCTCCTGTCAATAGGATATTATGGAAACAATATAAATTATCCAGAATCTCACAGACTTGGAACAATGGTGGATCAACATGTTTCTGTAATCAGCAGTGTAAGCAGCATTCGATCATTGCCTTCATACAATGATATACATGATCCACTGAATATTTTGGATGACAGCGGAAGAAAACAAACAGGCTCATACTACACGGAGTCCTCACCTTCAATTGTCTGTCGGACTCCTATGCGTAAGTACAGCCAATGACTGAGGAAGAGGTATGAACCTTTTAGCATCCTAACATCCTAACAAGTGCTGAGCATTGATCTGTGACTCCCATATATAGCATATGGGATGCAATATAGAGATAAAATAGCTCAGTACCTAGGATGCATCATAAGATGTGTTTTCCTTAAAATTGCAGAAAGTGGGTTTAATAACTCTTTGCTCCATAGGAGGACTATGGTCTGTTGTCCATGAGGCCTGGCCTGAATTGCAGAAAAATCCGTGTTAGGAAACGGATGTCTAGATATGTACTTCCTGTGGTATAGTCCCTTCCTGTCCTATGCTTCAACAACTTTGTGTATTAGGCAAAGCTCCCATGGACAGGGAATTTTAGGTGAAATTATTTAACCTCAAAGGGTTTGGTTTGGAATACACATTAAACAAATGGCAGCTGAGTTTGGTCTCGTATTCCAAAAAGGGTTGCATGGAAGATATAAACCAGGACACCACTGGTTTCTCCACAAGATTACCTCTTCCTACTACTTACCTGTTAACCTCTCACAGACAATCAGACATTACTTGCCTCATTAAGGCTCTGCAGGAATTCAGTACTCAGTTCTCTAAAGGATGCTGAAGAGGGGTTAAAAAACCCAGCACCACCACACAGAGACTGTGCCCATCAAGTATCTTCTGTATTCTGTGTTGATATGTGCCACTGTGGTGGTAGTGGTACCACCAATGAATATGGGCCTGAATGGTGCAAGATATGGAAAGAGGAGTATAGGGCACATAAATAGCTTTGCACAATTTTTACAGAAGATGGCTCATAGGCAAGCTGCAAACTTCAGGCCCGTAGCTGGATTTTCAGTAGCGTTCATTTATACATGAGTTTTGACCTATTCCCTGATGGCAAGAAGAACCACTGGAGAAAAGTTATAGAAGTATAGGTAAGTTGAGTGAAATATAGAAGTGTTGACATTTCTGTCCTTCAGATAGTGTGTCTGGTAGATCAGGGTTTCCATTAGATGAAATTTTACTGTGTTTTTTATTAAATTCAATAGATAGAAATCTTGCAATGAAGGTAACCTTTTTTCCCCACAGCTTCAAACATGCAAACCACATCTTCTTCCCAGTGTATGTATGGAACATCTGGTCAGTTCTCTTCTCAGGAAAATCTGGAGTCCCATGGCCCACCAAGCAGAGATATGGTGTCATCTTTACCACCAATCAACACTGTCTTCATGGGAGCAGCTGCTGGAGGAACCTGAACTGGGAGAGACATGTCAGTGCCTTAAGCTTACTTTCCAAATCCAGACATTTAAGGCTGTGATGACAATCCCCTTCAAGTTGGTGGAATAGAGAAGTATTACATATAGGTGTTAAAGGAGAGATATTTTAGAGATATTAGCAGCCCTCCACACAAAAAAATAGTTATATTCAGATTGGGTCCTGCTTGTGAATCACTCAGAATTGTTTTTACCATTCCACCTTCTCAGTCAGAAATTCAGGGTGAGCAGAAAGAGCCAGTGATTCTTGCAAGCAAGACTGCTGTAAAGAAATTATTACATCTATTCCTAATTTATTAAAAATGCTATTTTAGTCTTTCCCTTATATCTTTTTATATAAAAATGTTTATTTAATGCCTGTGTTGCTCATTATTTATTAGGACCACAGAGTAACTGTTTACTTTCTCTTATTTGACAGATTGTCAAATGTATGTATCCTACCTCCTATGGAAATGTTTACAAGGTCAATTTTTACTGTTTTAAATGAAACTAAGCCAAATTCTTAAGTTTTTTACTGTTGTGCTCTGGAAATTCAATTTCAAATGTTTAGTGCCTACTTGTGTAAGTGAAGTCCTCAGGAAATAAAAAAAACATATTATGGGGATTTTTTTTCTTTTAAAATAAACCACTTTCTCTTAAAATAGAACCAAAAAACCATGTAAATATCATAAGCTAAATAATTGCAGTAGCCTCCTACTGTGGCTGGATAACTGAAACAAATGAAACCGTGCCACAAAATGTCATGGGATTTCAAAATTACTTGGTGTATGAGCCCAGAATTTCTACTGGTGGAATATGACGAAAAAAATTGCAACCCTCCAGATCAGCTATTGTAATAAAAAAAATATTTTACAAGTGCCATGATATTCACTATATCAACATGCATTTGTATATGTTTCTGGAGAAACCAGGTGAAGAATATTTACGTATGGTATTAAAGAGGACAGAGAAGAGAACAGACTTACAAAACAAGCGTCTTGCTTCATGAAAGAACAGATGTCATGTTATAGTCAGATTGTCCCACCACCAGATTCAGATTAAGATTTTAATCCGGTCTTCTGAATCATTTGAGTCTTTTTAATGTTCATATTCCCATTCAGTCCATTGGATATTGTGGAATTAGATACTATGGTATTTTTGGTGGAAGAAAATGGATGATACCTTGATGAAGTTTTGATTTCTAATCCTGTATAACTTCCTTTAGTGTTTTCTATCATGAGAAGTCTTACTGCAGCAGAAAAGTAATAAGGAACATTGACTGGGCTGACTCATGAATAATCCCTGATATGCAGAAATGAGACACCATAGATGAGTATTTGAGATGTAGAAGGTTCCAGCTCAATTGCTTCCTAACTCAGAGTGAAGTCTTATGTTGCAACTGAAAATGCCATAATGATGCATGAAAGTTTTGGTTTCAACAAAAATTCCCAATGACATGTAGTGGTAATACAGGCTGTTTAAACAAGAATTTCTGGGGTAATGCTTTACATCGAGTGAAGTAAGTGCTGCAAAAGAGTTCTTTCATCATGATTACTCAGTAAAGAATATATTTTCTCCTAAAATTAGTCATATGAAAGTCAGGTTCCCTATTTAAGCAGGTCACATCTACAGTCAGTCAGTCTGTCTCTCTCAGAAGAGGGATAGATCCCTCCCATTCCAAGTGAGATAAGGTGGGAAGGGGATACGAATGTAAGGGATATGTCACTGTGGGAAGGGATATGTCACTATCCTGAAATGCTTGGCTCCCTCTGCTGACAAATGGCATAGCATAAATAATTACTTTAGCTGGAAACTTCCAGATTGTTGAATTTACGTGAGAGCAATATGTAAATTAGAGGAGGTAGGTAGCCAGTAGCAGGTAGGGTCTTAGTCCATCAGGCCCTACTTAAAAAGAACAGTTCAGGGTACATAGTGACTCATATATAATTTAGATGCATCATTTCCAGCAATTTTCTTTTTTTTCATGTGAACCATTTTGCATTGTGGTGGGTTTTTTTTGGTGTAAATTACTTTATCTGCACTGTATCTGAGATAAGAAACAATATTATATCACTAAATGTGCAGATTCTCATGATGGCTGCAAAACTCAGAGTAGCATGAAGTATGTAAATTGCAGTTCATTATCAACAGCAAAGAGCAGTAAAAAAATATTCTAATATTCAAATAGCCATTTAAGAAGACTGTCTCATGATGTTGCAGAACAAAACAAACCCATAATTCTAACTAGCAAAACCAAATGGGAAATTTCCATTTTATGACTCATTAGTTCAGTCAAATATGTGGTTTGATATATTCTGTAAGTTTTGCCTGTGAGAAATGCAATCATTCATAGTTTCTGTGGATACCTGATGGGAAGATTTTTACTTCTGGTAGGATCACAGTATTACAGTAAATAATATGAAGAATCAATGGAGTTAACACTTAGTGGTCTTGTATTACTCAGCTCAGTTGCATTTTTCTGGATGCATTAATATGTTGGTTTTAATATATATACACCAGAAAATATGTGATTAAAAATTATAGATATTGAGTACAATCAGTGTCAAACAAATATTGCCTAAAGGGGGACGAGAGGGGAGAGTGAAGCTATTTTTTTTCTGAGAAGGAAAGATGAAAAATGACATCCTTTTGATCCGTTTGCCAGTAACACTGACTTTGGTGCTGAAGCTGAGACCATGAGTCAATATGGGTTTAGACGTGGCCATCAAGCTCAGCTTAATGCTGCTGCTTAGAGGGACCCACATACTATACTTAGTTCTAGATAAAACAGAATGTAGGGAGACCAATATAGACTAATATTAGAGTTAGAATTAAAATTAAGATTTACTTGGACAGGAACAGGTGAAAGTGGGTTGTTTCTGCTTTTAGCGGGGGTTGTTGAGCTTGCTTACATGAAACCTACTGCCAGAGCAGGTGATCTAGTTATGATTCCTTCAAGGTCTAGTCCTAAGAGCAGACTTAAAGTTGATTTGAAATGAAAGAGGATGAGCCATTTAGGTTAAAGCCAGATCTAGAAGAAACGAGTGAGACTAATTTGAGGTTTTAAGTGATGGAGGCCACATTGTCAATCACAATTCTGAGGCTAGCTTTGGGGAATTTAAAGTAATGGTTGAGGTTCAGACCAACACGAAGCAATGATTCTGAACTAATTATGGATTTAAGATCTGCAAGGATCTGTGCTCATTATTGAAATCAGTAAGAGTCACTGACATAGTCATTAGCTTCAGCTAAGAGTTGGAATAAAAGGCTAGGACTAGGTCAGAAATAGTGTAAGCAAGGATCAATGCACATCTAAGTAGCCATTATCTGAAGTGTCTCTGACAGAAAAGAGATGCATCTTTCACAACCTAAAACAAGAATAATATCCTTAATGGAAAGACTGTAGTATCTGTAGCCTCTAGAGAGATGCTGCGTTATTGTTAATGATGAGACCTCAAGTAATCAACATTACTGGGATGGTGAGAGATCAGGAAAGTGGGAGATCCTACCACAAACTCTGCTGCTTTGACGGGCACCAGGCATTTGCAGCAATCACAGACTCAGCAGAATCACTTCTTACCGGGACCTGAGCCTGTCAACAGAGGCACGAGCAGGCAAAACAGGAGAAGAACAGGCCTGGGATCTGAAATGGAGGAAGGCAAAATATCGTGCCTATTGCATAATTTATGATACCAGATACCATTTCTCTACATTTTGGATTCTTTGTTATTTGCAAAGTTTTTTTCCCATTTAACAATGGCTGCATGTTACAAGGCTGCATGGAGCAATGGTTACACAATTGGAAACACATAAAAGATTATATTAGCGTCTGAACTAGGAAAATGTACTTCCCTTCCTTTTGGCTTAGTTGATTATTATCTTTGATCAAATAAAGGGCCACATGTTCATACTGACCTCGTGGCCTGGTTGCTACAGTAAAAAAAGACATACAGTGAAACTGTACATTCAGAGTTACATGCCTTTTTAATTCGTCATATTTAATTTTATCATATCATTCAGTTTTGTTCAGAAGGTGATTTTATGGGTTATTCACCTGTTTTGCACCAAGATAGATAGAGATCATTCAAAAATTAATTAAAATGACATGTTTTAGGAAATCACTACAGTAAAAATATCAACTGTATATAATAAAGGACAATAAAGAGACCTTCCTTTCTCTCTAATACAGTTTTTATCAAGCTTCATCTTCAAAGTATGGCCAGCCTTCAAAAACTAGCCTAGACATACAGCATCCTCTAACAGCATCTTTACTTTGACTCTAGACTTTTTTTTCACAAGTAGATGTGACATCCACTGGCTGATACAGTGGATCTGTCCTCCCAGAGAAGCTATGAGTTTCTGACAGCCCCCAGCTTTCCATTCTTGGGAAGTACTTTAGTCTGAGAGATCACATGGCCAACTTCTATGCATGCTTAAGATAGCAGTTATCCAGCTTCTGGCTCCTGAAAAAGAGCTGACGAACTACCTTCAGTGCCCTAGATGTAAGACTTCTCTTTCATTTCCATTTCCGAAACTACCAAAATACTCCTCATTGTATAACTGAGTGTATGGGTAATTTTTAAAGAATTTTAGAAGAGAATATAAAAAGTTACCAACACTTCCTTCTAAAATAGAAAGGTGAGTTTCATTCTAAATGAAGGGTATGTGGAAAATTCCAGGGAAATTAATTTTTAAAAGAGTAAAATATTGAGGATGAAACTGAAATGGACTCAGTCCACTGTACTGGGGATGTAACACTTTGCTTAAATAAATAAATATGAATCAAGCCACAAATTAGGCTTGATATAGAGCTATTCCAGCTGATTATGGTGTTTCCTCATTTGGAAGAAAAATCAGATCTCTGATACTGCTCCAAAGTTTACATGAAGTGGAACAATGGCATCAGAAGAAACTAGAGACATACCTACATAGGCACCCTGGTTTGCTTCTCTGCTTTGCAGAGTGGTCTTTATCTCCCAGTTATACAGTCCATCCCGTCTAACTATGGGAGTATGCCCTGGCTTCACCCTTGAGCCAAGCAGTTCCCTCTGCAGAAAAATAGTATAAATCAAAATTTTGTCCATTCCAGGGTCCACATCTACTCTACATCATTGATGCGAACCAGATTTTTCCCCCAGCCCTTCACAGTCTTCCAAAAGTAGGCCTGCAGGTCTCCTGCTTTCTTCAAGGAGCTGGGAATGAGGTTCATGCCGCTTCTGCCAGCAGTCAAGACATGATCTGTCACTGGAAAACTCAGACACAAGCAAAGCTGTACTATTTAAGCCTGGAACTGTGTTCCTCTCTCATCCACCTCCAGGCAACATGGAGCTTGGCAGGTGGCTGTCCCTGAGGGGTGCTTTTGCTCAGTGAATCCCTTTGCTTAGCATTTGCTGCTCACACAGATTGTAGGGTTGTGCCTCACATGGTTTCCATGTGAAACATGAGCCTCTCCACACATCCTGTGGGGATCCTAGTGCCTCGATTGAGGTTGAGAAGTCTGGTTGGCAACAGGACATGCAGTAGTCATGGAGCAGAGTACCTGATAAGCCTTAAGTCCTTTCACGGCTGTTGGCCCTGGAAAGTCTCTTTGCAGTCTGCGATGTCGGGGTGAGGTGTTTGTCCACCAGCTTGGGCTACACTGTGAGCTGGCTGGCTGGCTGCAGCCCTGCAAGAAGAGTTAACAACAACCTCCAAGAAATACTAGTCACTTAGCAGAGCAGATTGAACTGGGCGACACACAGCATCTCAGCTGAAACTGGATGACGTCCAGATAGTGTGCAGTGGAGAAGGTGTGTTTAATCAACATCTGACATGCATTGCATGTCTCCTGGGGGCTAAGCTGAGAGGTGACCAGAGAGGTAAGCTAACTGTGCCCAAGCATTTCTGAAAATGGAGTTTGGAGTTTAGCTTTATTAATGCTGATGGGTGCAGAGAGCTTTTGATACATACGAGGAGCTAATCCTTAATCCCATAAGTAATAGAAGATGCCTTCTAGAAATATCCAGGCATCTAATTTATAGAAAACTTAGTTCTATAGCAATGCTTACCTATCTGTGTTCAAAGAAACAGAACTTCCCCCTTGCAACGCCGAGCAGAAAAACACACGAAAACATGTAAAAAACCCATGAGGCTAGCTTGAAAATGCCAGCCTCCGTTCTTTCAGCTTATTGACAATTCGAAAGGTAAGGCAAGGCTTCCACATCTGCAGCTGGTTTCTCAAGTAAGCAAACAGTTCTTCCGAGGTGTTGCACACTCAGCAGTTCCTGCGGCCTGGCATTAAGGCGATGGCTCTGCCAGGCAAGTGCCTGCTGGGGAGGCACAGGGGGACAAAGCGTCCGCACAGCGGGGGTGGGACCGCTCTTCCCGCCTGTCACCGGCCTACGGTGGCACCAGGTAAAACACTACCCTTTTGCACAACTACAGCAGGGGTCCTTGTTTACTAAAGGAAATAAACAGAAACATGCCGTTTCTTTATACAGGGGACAGAAATTAGTGAAACCCAGCATCATTGATAAGGGCGGTTACTGCTGTCAGACGGGAATGAATTGAATGGAATTTCTCACCTACCCAGAATCACACTGCATTGACCGATTTGCTTTCAGCCTCCAGGAAAATTTGAAGAAATCGTTTTCTGAGACAGGTTCGTGAAACGAGCCGGTGGGACAGGCCGTGTAATACACACCAAAGGGCGGCCAGCCCTCTGTCTACGTGCGCAGATGCAGCCTCAGGAGTCCTGGTGTGCTTGCACCGCTTAACAGCAAAATCTGCCTCTCTCAAGCACTGCTTTATCTGCTGTCCCCAAAAAAAGCCAAACAAGCTTGGGCCGGGATCAAAGCGTAGGTCTACACAATGTGTGTGACGGGCGTGATACGCGGGACAACAATTGGATCCGATGTTTAGGTATATAGAATGTTTGCTGTCTGATTTAGCACTTTCATCTGTCCTGAAAGAAAACTTCTTTGGCAAACCAGAACAAGAGGAAAAATGTGAATTCTGCTCAATACAACTGAGAAGAGTCCGTGCAGCTTATAGCTCTCTCTTTTTTTTTTTCAATACTTCAGGTTTATGTGACAAGATGTGAGAGTGCATTTCTCTCGTGCACTGGTCAAAAGAGCTCTGCTGAGCTGACTGCCAGGAGACAATGTAGGTGAACATACAAAACTGAGGCACAATGAAGCAAAATTAAAAGACGTTTTTAAATAAGAGGTGCACAAAGCTGTGTGAGCTAGTGATTTGAATTCAGAGCAGCACACCAGGAATCAAGAATCCAGACTTCTGATTAACTTCATACGTGTAAAATAGGAAAACCCCTACATTACCTCAGCACATGTTCAGTGTGTGTTTGGATCTGCTGAAACTGCAGACCAGACCAGCTAGGCAGAACAAAACAAAACAAAAGAAACCCACACAACTGGGAGAAAGGACAGGATGCTCGTGTTTTACCGATTTAGAAAAAACCAGCCCAGGTTTTAACACCTAGCAGTATTACTACCGTAACTGTTACAGCGAAGATCATCTTTTTTGCATTGACTTAGTTACACTGGTAAAAATCCAGAATTTGGTGTTGCCAAGTGCTAATGCTTATTTTGCTGGGAATGCCGGGTCATTATACCCCCGGGATGGTTTGCTATGGTTTCCTCCATACTGGCTTAGTGCAATTTGCAGGAGTAGGCAAATCCCAAGGGGTTTGCCCGAGATTGCCAAGATTCCAGCAGGATTGCTACTGTTTGAGAAGCACTGAGACCTTCAGATACAAGGTGTTGGGTGTCCTGGTCAGCAAGGGAGACACACAGGTAGGTCAAGAGACACAAATAGCTTCACAAAATCTGGTGCTCTGTCTTCTGCCCTAATGCTTTTTTTCTGTTTTCTTATCCTGAGCACAAAGAGCTCAGTGATTCCCCACACGAGCAAACCCACTTGCCAGCCTCTATGCTGGTAGAGCTCAGACTCCATCCCTTTCTCTCGCTTCTCCCAGTGGAAGTCCCTGGCGAGAGCCGAGCAATCAGTCGGGAAAGGGAGGTGCTCCACTAGGAAGCCCTCTGCTTTCCCCCTGGGACCAGGGGCCAGGAGGGGCCAGGAGTGGACAACCTACGTGGAGCTCCCCTTGCAACGCAACAAGTGGAAGCTCCGTGAGCTTTTGCACGTAGTCTTAGAAAAAGGAAATTATCCTCATTTTCTCTTTCTGCCTCCGTCATGAGAGGGGCTTTGCAATTAAAAACATGATGGCGTTTTGTTCCCGGAGCAGAGGGGTGGAGCGGGGGGTGGGGAAATCGCCCATGTACCATAACAGATGGTTTAAGTACAGCGATTACAAAATCCTGAAGTTAAAATAGTTTAATTACAAAGTCAATACTGCCTCCAACCTCTGCTAAGCCTTCAGTGTAAAAACAACAGACGGCATAGTGCAAACGGTAGGACAATATTTAACCAGAACTTTGCATTAGCTACTGCAGTACAGCTCCCCATCAGGCCTTCAGCAAACGGAAGATCAACTGATTTTCCCAGCCTGTATTTGTTAACCATCTCTGCTTTAGTATCAATGGGCGGCTGGGAGGGAGCCACAAACAAACCGAAGGAAACAGACCGCAATACTATACTGCGAGCTGAGGCTCAGCAGCATTATCTGTGAAGTCCAAATGTTGCAAGCATACAACTGAGAGGGTTATTAGCGCCTTGCCAGGAACTAATACACAGGGAAAAAAGGGGAGCCGGTAAAGTTATTTATATACAAAATGAAAATATATCTTGGTGAAATAAGCAATGTTATATTTTAGACTATGAATTTTACAGAAAAACATAAGAGGACATGGGAAGGTACAGGGAAAGGAAAATTTGGGGATGATTTCGAATGGCACAAATCTGATCTTCCACATGCAGGGAAAGCAGCAACTCTCTCCAGTGTGTTGCAGGAAAGTCTCACTAAGCTCTGCTCTTGCAGCTGAGAGCCTGGGCCTTGGTCATTGCTGAGCGTGTACATATTCTATATATTCTTTAACAGTGGCAAACCCTCCCTCTGTTGGCTTGCCTCCCTTATAGACATCAACTCAAACATGGAGCCGGAAGAGTCCGAGGAAACCTGGCTGTGCTTTATTACCAACACTCTAACGGCTGATCCCACCTGCTTCCATCAGGACACAGCGTAGGATACCCACCACCCAGGCTACGTAGGAAGCGCTGTGAGGCACCGCTCTCTTATCAAGCAGGGTCTGACAAGCTGCTGATGAGAGATACGGACTCATGAAAGTAAAAGCAAAAACAGACAAACGGGAGATCATCTTCAATGCCGCTTCTCACCACTGACCCTCCCTGGCCCCAAAGAAAAATCAGAAGTTAAAGCAAGAGGGAAAACAGGCTCCAACAGTGAAACGACAACACGGAGGAGTTCTCACAATTATGTTACCCCTTTATATGTTTCTTTTTTTTGCAGAGTTTGAGAGATTAAGAGTAACTTTGGGTGTGTGAGATCATATTTGCTAAGTCAAATAAGAGTTTCTAGTAGCTAATCTGTTTCCCTGGGGTTCTTCATAAATGACAGTATTCAGGACAGAGAGCTTCACGGGCTAAAACAGGGAGAAGGGACACCCTAGTCAATCTAAAGGAAAATCATTAAGAGGAAGGAGAAAACATTCCTAGGGCCTGATCCTGCAGATTGCTGCATATTCCAGTCCTGCTTTTATTAAATTAATTTTACATATATGAGTAGATTAATTGACTTCCAATTAAGACTGACTGTGGGTTGAAGTGCTTCATTTCATTAGCATGGAACTGATCTTCTGTAATAACAGAAAAAACCATAAACCAATGTTCTGTTGGAAATCATAGCGTGACTGGCATAGCACTGACAGCACAAAAGCAATTTGAATTATTTCTTCATATGAAGAGAAGATATTTGTATTTTTTCCTAGAACATGACAATAAATAATTTTGTTACTATCTCTAATAACAAATAGCACTTTAGAGCATATTTTAGAGGCATTATGAATTTCAAGTAATTTCTTTTATTCTTATACTTGCTTCCCTTTTTTACCCTAAGTGCGGACTCGTAGCTAGGAAATCAATCCAAAGAAATAAGGCACAGTCATAGCATTTTAATAAAACTGGGACCAGAAGTTTGTATCAGACCTCAGCCTCTCCCCGTAGCGCATGCAGGACACAATTCCCATGTCTGCTCCTGGCATAATTTTGTGTTTAAGCCATAACTCTTTAATGACTGCTCTCACCTGGAACCAGTGGGCACCCAGTTCTGGGAGTGGGACTCTTCTCCACCTTGAGACAAAGATGATCCTGGGCACCCCTTACCTGGGCAGATACCTTGAGGGAGAAGTTGTGAAGTGAAAGCATCACCTCCTTCTCCTTCTGAACCTCAGCAGGAACTAAGGACTGAAGAGTTAATTCCTACACCCTACTGGTGTGCATTAGGTAATTCACATACGTAGTGATGCATAGGAGTTTGGGTACCTGAGGTCCAGCTGGGGTTTGGTACCTAAGCTCTCCTCATCTCTTCCGAACTGACACTTTACAACTGGGTCTGACTCCGGTTTTTTTCGCCCCAATATCACATCAAGTGCCTGCTCTTTGGAAAGCGCCTTGTATCCTGAGAAGGACACAAGAAAGTAGGGCGATTCAAGTGATTTCAGGCTATCATCATTGCTAGAAAAGCACATCATCAGGAAAAGCATTTTAACATAGCGGTTATAATGTTTTTCAAGAAACACAGATTTTTGGAAGAAAGTGCTCCTGCAGCCCAAGTATAATAGTGCTATTAAGTCAGGCTGCCTAGCAGTGGCTCTTTCACACGATGCACGTTCAGGATAACCTCTGTGGGCCAGCTAGAAACCATGGCATCCAAAACCTGCCTTCCTCTGCCTCGCCAAATTCAGTAGGGATTCATGGTTAGCTCTGGCAGAATTTGGTCCTAATGACAGGAGCATTGCCTTCGCACACGAGACTATTCCTGCAGCAATACGTCTTTGTAGGAGCACTCTGAAGACGGCTGGTTTCACATCGCGTTGGTCGGCGAGGCTTTGGGTACGAATTGCTGGCACAAGGACTATCTATCGGTGCTGTCACCACTGTTATCGGTGCTCTCAAAGCACTCGGTGATGCTGCCGGGGATTACAGCCCTGCTGTGCTGGCGGCTCCTCGGGTGCAGGGAGGAGGAGGAGGAGGAGGAGGAAGGCAAGTTGCCGCCACCCAAAGCTCACCCTCTGAAAGGTCTGGAGGTAAAAGGGCAGCACAGGCTTGTCCAAGGCCTCACCTAAAAGCAGGGGATCTGACTTCAGCCCGAAATATACCTGTGTGTTAGAACACAAAATACACTCGTAATAGAGGAAGATACGTTTTAAAAGCTAAGCTGTGGCAAACCTGTTGTTGCAGACCTGACCTTTTTTTCTCCCAACAAACATTTACCTAGAGTTGTCTCATGACTGGTCGACTTTTGTAATCCATTAGAAGGTGATGCAGTTGCATGACATGATCAAACACCAAATGCAGCAGAAAGGCCGTAACGGTATCTAAAAAGCCTTTGCTTTGTCAAAGCCTTTCACTAATGCTGGCAACAAAATTATTGAGGTCTATAATAAGCTGCTCTCTTGTCAAATAAGCCTCCTTACGAGCAGTGTTAAACTTTATATCTGCTTTTAAATTAAACACTTTGGGTTTATTAATGTTTCCTTTCCTCTCCAAATTTCTTTGTTGAGAAGAGGTGCCAGAGGAAATGTACTAGCAACAGTAGGATGTGAAGTATAGTTTAGAATACATTAAACATATGTTGATGGGGCCATTAGCAGAGTTTATAGATACCACCACCTGTCTCTTATTCCACTTGCCATTACTTTAGTGACAGAAAACATACTGTAAGAGAGCTGATAGGCTACCATTAAATCTTTACTCCTGTATTAGAAGGAACATAGTAGCAAATTCGTGCCTTATTGCTAAAAAGATTTTCCAATAATGGCTCACTTATTGAGATAAATAAACCGGGATAAATAAGGAGGGTAGGGGCTAAAGAATAAATACCACTCTGGTTTTGGATGCCATTATAAGTGTACAGCAGGTCAGTTAACATTTTAATTGTTCCTTTCGCGTGAGCAAGTGCATCCCTTAAGTCACTACTGCAAAACATGCTCTTAGACTTAGCAAATGAAGGTAGGGGTTTTTCGCCTTCAGGCAAAACAAAACAAAACAAAAGAAAACAAATAAAATAAAATAAAATAAAATAAAATAAAATAATAAAATACGGCAGCTAAGCAGGGCTATGGCGGCCGCCGGGGCAGGTGACGCCGCCTCTGTCCTGGGGCGCCCCCTGGCGGGTGCGGCGCGTCCCAACGGGGCGCTGGCGGCCCCCGGTGCTGAGCACGGTGCGGGGCGCGGTGCGGGGCGCGGTGCGGGGCGCGGCCACACAGTCGGTGCCGCGGAAGAGCCGGCGGAGGGGCAGAGGGCGGGCTCACGGCCGGCAGCGTTTTTTTCTGAATCAGTGATCAAAACTGTGCCCCACTTGCCATATTACCTGCCATAATGCCCGAAAAGCGTCCTTGGTGTCACGGGGAAAAAGGACCGTGCCACAGCCACGCCATCGCTCCATGAGAGGGAAAGGAGGAGCGTGAGTGGCGGGGGGGCGGCTGGTACAGCATCGTCTGTGTGTGGGGGGGAAAAGAGCGGAGGGAAAGGAGGAAGGTGAAAGTCCCAGTATTGAGGTGGGGAGAGGGGAGGAGATCAGGCAAAGACCCACAAGCCTCAGGTTGTACCTTGGAGGTGGGCAAGTAGCGAATGAATCAAAAAAGGTGGGTTTGGACACATCAAAAAAACCCCTTTTCTAAAAATCTAGGTTGGATTTCTCAAAAACTTTAATTCAGAAAGTGTTCCTCATCTTCGCAGAATGGGCAAAGCCTTTGCTCAGCCTCTCCTGTGCCTGCCGGGGCAAATGGGGGAGAGACCCCTGAGCAGGAGCATCTCCCGGCAGCTCTGGTCCTCCGAGGCCAGCCTCAGTGCCCGCTGCTCCCGGGCATCCTCTGCAGAAATGTTCACGCCAAACAGGGGAGGCAGAGGAAAGGGACGCGGTTCCTCCCAGAACAGGTACCGGCACAGCTCAAGGTCAAAGGCCATTTACTCTCTTTCTGGAAAGAGAAGGAAAAAGGTTGCTAGACTTCTTCCCGGCCAGCTTTCAGCAGGGGAAGCCTCGGGTTCGATCAGGAGATGGCAGCACAGCCCTGGAAAGCTTGGAAACCTCCCCCCAACATACATCCTCACTGTTAGCAAAATCCCAGGAGGCTCAGGCAAGCAAAGCACTGCAAGAATTTAAACAGGAAAAACGTGCACATGTCCAGTAAGAATTTGAACTGAATTGCAAAAAACCCAGTTAAAGATCACAGCTGAAATTGCATGTGCGCATCACACGAGTCCTTAAGCATGGATGCTGGCAGCACACCCTTCTCCAAAATGTTGCAACCACCTACAAAAGAAAAAATAAAGGGCCAGAGATACCACTGTAGACTTCATTGCTCCAGTGCTGCTACCAGTTTACGTGGAAGCATGCACATATCATCAAAAGAACCATAAAGCTTCATAATTGAATGATAGAATTGTGGAATTTCTGTTCCCCATTTTCCAGTGTTTCTTCTAAATGGGTGAAAAACAGGATTTAAAAATCTGCCAGCCTGTGAAGCAGGGCTTTAGCTCAGACTCGCAAAGAATCTGCTCCCTGATGCACACAGGGCTGATGCAGTTTTGCTATAATCTTTGCTTGTTTCATTCCAAAAGGAAAAAAAATAACAAATCTGTAGAGAACACAAAACACCTGTAGGAAGCCTGTTGCTAAGTCAAACAAACCTGAGCAAAACTAAAATCACTATAGGCAGGCTGTTTCTGGCTTATTCCTTGATGAGCTTTCAGTCGGAAGCGGCAGGCAGAGGTATCATTTTCAAGCCGTGTGGTTTGTTTCTCTCTTGCCCCAGACTCCAGACTTGCTCAGTCTGTGGCTGAGGAATTCCCACAGACCTGCAGGTGTTGCCAGGAAAAAGCCTTGCAATTCATTAGGTGGTGCTGAAAGACTTTGCTGGAAGCACCGTCCTGTTGACCCTGTCAGCGTTTTCTAGAGCTGGTCCACCTGAGAGCTCAGGGAGGGGAGATGGTATTGGAAAAGCTCTTCGGAGTTAATTTGGCACCAACTCTGGCATCCTAGCCAGATTCAAGACTTTCTGGTATTCAAGACCTTTTGGTATTCACTGAATATACAAATCAGTGCATGTGACCCCTTTTTTTGCTCTCCAACATATTCATAGATCCACCTCATTTTTTGACACTTTATTTAGTGTTGGAAGCATTCAAGGAGCGTAACAAATGGAAATTTAGGGTTTAGCCAGATTGTATCAATTGTTGGTATTGGAACATCAGTGGAGCTCAAACAAGTTTCACTTGGCAGGACAACTGCACAAAAGCAGTTGATGTTGAATCACAAGCTATTTTCAAGGTTCATACACACAAAAAGGTTCAAATATAAGCAAATTAAATCATCAATATTAATGAAATATGTTTTCATTTCCTTTCCACTTGCCAAATATTTAACCTGGTCAGGAGACAAATTCACGTGGGATTAATTCTATGGAGCCAACCTCAGATTCCTCCTGGGTTTCCTTGAAATGAGGTATCCTTCCCTTCGTATCCTGCACGTTTTTGTAATGCAGCTGCACATTGTTGAAAAATTGCCACAATTCATGGCGGGGTGGCCGCATTTCAGCAATGAGAGAAGTTATTTGGAATACATATATCTTTATTTGCATGCTTGTGAAGCTTTCGTGTCTGGCTTGTTAAGCTCTAGGAAGCTCCTTGATGGACAACACCATGATAGACAGTGGATGGCAATTAAGCCATGAACCCGAGTGAAGAGAGGCTGATCCTCATTCAGCCCCTTGAACTCCAAGGGAACGTTAGAGTGGTTTGTAATTCAAAAGGGTAAAGGCTCTTAGGAGTGGAAAAATGTGTACAAGATGAAGAAGAGGTGAAAAATCCTCTCCACAGCCAGTGACCCCTGCGTGCTGAGCAGTCTGGGGATCATGCCTTAGAGCCTGGTGGTCTTCTGTCTTTGCACAGTGCACCAGCAAGAGATAGGACCATTACCAGTGGTGGCAGCTCCTGCCAACACTCCAGCTCCATGCCTCTGGGGCTGCCCAGGCCAGGCCAGGCACTGGGGGGCACAGGGGGGAGCACACTGAACTGGTGTTGCAGTCATTCACTCATTCTTCCAAGACTTTAGGCTCACTTGCTTCCTTCTTTCTTCTGACATGGGATAGAGAGGGAGTGTTTGGCCTGGCAGTATAAACACCTCCTGTTTTGGAGCAGGATGACAAAAGGGGAAGGAGAAGCAGAGACTGTGGCTGTAATCTCAGCGCTCCACTCTTTGCCAGGAGCTGAAGCACGTGCCTGCACAGGTGCCTCAGGAGGGTGGTACTCGGTGGCTGCAAAGGGCTCAACAGAGCCTGAATGGCTTTTGCTGCTGCGCATAGAGGTGTGATGACTGGGAGAGGGAAGAGATGGGGCTCATTCAGATCCTCCCTGGATTAACTAAACACCTGTATCTGCAAACCAAACTCTCAAACCACGTAGGCAACAACACAGGAACACGAGCAACAGATTTGCTCGGCAGCCAGCTAACTGGGAATTGGAAAAATGTCTCTTCTTGCAACACATAGTGGCTGGCGCACTTGGTCTTTAAAGAAGTGTCTTGTTGCCTCCCAGACGCACCCGTTCTGTAGCACTTCTGATGTCCTTATGCCTACACAGGTCCTGAGAAAATCACAGAGCAGAAGCCCATGCTTTTTTCCATTTTTTTTATTTAAACCCAAACTATGCATCCAGGGACGTTTTTTAGCTGATGTGATGTAGTCTTCCTCCAAAAGCCCAGAGGGAGGTGGGCACAAAGGCCTGACAACGCTCCTGACAACCCTCTCTCCATGGCACTGGATGCAGAGCAGACCCTTTGCATGGTCCCGGGTTGGTCCTGGGCTCAGGGAGCGGCTGAGTAGCCTCACTAGCTATCGGCACGGAAGCTGGGAATGGAAAACAATTTCGACATTGGCAGCCTGGAGTCCTGCCCTTCGCAAACACATTTGATGTTCATACATGGTCTCTTGGCTGCTGCTGCTGGGGACCATCTGTTGGGATGGCTTCGTGCCTGATCAAATGGTGGTATGCCAGTTTCACTGGGACATGTAATAGATGCCAAACAAAACGCGTCTGGTTTTACTTCTATTACTCTGAATTCAAAGCACATGCTAATACTAATCCCCCTTTTAACACTCTTGTGGTGCCAGTTAAACTTTCATTTTTTCCCACTATCTGCCAGATTTCTACCACGTATTTAGGCACTTAACAAAATCCAGCAGAAATCGGGGCCGTTGATTTCACACAGGCAGGGCAGTGTTTGCAGGGGTTTGGTGAGAGGTGTTAGCGCTAACGACGGAGGTGGACGCGTGAGAGTTTCCTATACACGTAACGCAGGAGCCTTGAAGGAGCTGGACTAGGACACTTCTGTAAAAGTTGCTCCTGAAACCACATCCAACTATCATAGAATTTTCTCCTCGATGGAAATGTGACTTAGCCATTTAAAAATGCTACAGTACACTAGTAGCATAGTTTTGGGGTTTGTTTTTTTAAAAAAGCCTCTACTAAATGTGAAAAGTCTTTGAGCATTATGGGAATACTAACCTGAGATGCTCCAAAGGCATTTTCTTTTCACTGAGCTGTGAGTTCACCATAGCTCCAACCCTGATCTATAGTAAAATCTTCCATGCTGTGGCTGGCTTTGCCGTCTGGGTTTATATGACTAACTCCCTGTGAATGTTCCACATCCAGAGAAGTGTGTTCCTGACCTCAGCCAAGATGAATATTATTGTCAAAACTGCCATCATTACAGCTACTGTGGGTTTGCAGATTCCTCTAGTGTTTGTGGGGAAAATCCATCTGCTGCAGATGTTCCCTTGGATGCCGGATTTTCTCCTCTAGTCCCATAGCAGATCAGGAAAGCCTAAGGGAACCTCCTCTGATGGGCTTACCTTTGCTCTTCATAGAATCACAGAATGGTTGGAGTTGGAACAACCTTAAATATCATCGAGTTCTAACCCCCCCTGCCATGGGCAGGGACACCTCCCACTAGACCAGGTTACTCAAAGCCCCCTCCAGCACCCGCTTCCAGGGGTGGTGCAATACTTCTTCTGCTTTGCAATGCTAAGAGGTTGGACATCTTGGACATCTCCTGCTATCTCCTCCCTCTGACCCCAACGGGGAGATGACAAAGCCCCATTGACGGCCTCCCCTGGCCAATTCCCTGCTGTGTGTAGGGTGGGCAGGATCTGAGGTTCCCAGTTTTAGGAAGGGCTGGGACTTGACTACTTGGTTAACTGTTTTAAGTCCTCAGCTCCTGGATTCATAGTGATTTAAAGCACTTCATTTAGTTAATGATACAACAGATTATCATTTAATAACCATAATTACATTTTTAACCACTTTGATTACATTGCCTTCTTGTATATTCCTAAAGTAAAAGTTACTATGGAAGTCTAAAAAAAAACAACAGTTAAGGAAAGCTGGGGAATGTGGAAGTTAGTTTCTGAAAAAAAGAAAAAAAAAAAAGAGACTTAATTCTTAATTGAATCTCCCAAGTAAATATGGCAGGGCCAGGAGCATAGGGCAACCGGTGGCATGTGGACCAGCCATAAAATTAAAAATAAACTTAAGAGTAAATGCGCAGCTAAATGCAGACTGTGGGGATAGGATGTGAACTTCAGCTATTTCCTGGAGCTAGTGTGGTTCCAAAGTTTAACAGCTTTAGCCTTTGGAGACCCGGAGGCGTGCATACTTGTTTTCAGTTTCTCCTCCTTTCATCTCCCCCCACTCGGAGCCCTACCACCTCCCAGCTGCCCTGCTCGCTCCATCTCTCCCTGCAGAAGGACACTCCGCTCGCCCTCTAACAAACGTCCCACACGGCGCAGAGCATCCCCATGCAGCAGCGGTTCCTCCCTCACCGTCCTCATGTCCTCCCACCTGCTCCAGAAGGATGGGGGGCCAGATTCCCATTTTGCCCTCAAGACCATCCAGGGAGACAAGCGACTGCCAGCTGCTCTCTGGGCATGTTGGCTCATGCCTAACAATTAAGCTTTTTATGATGAGTTCCAGTCTTGAACTTTCTTTTCTTAATGAGGGTTTGGTTTTTTTTTGTTAAAACAACCATACAGGTAATACTGAAGGCTTAATGGAAGACCTAACACATCCTTTTCTCACCCAGGCTGTATGATAGCAAAGAGATATTTTCAGGCATAAATTTTTTATTAGGAGACGTACTATAAAGCTCAAAAGTATTTCACTAAGCCTAGCTTGAACTTTGTGTTCTTTTTGCTTGTGATTCTTGTGCCTGCACAGACTCAAGGCCAAATTCAATGTAGCAATGTGCTTCTAAAGCATGTTTTGATGTCTCTCTCATTTATGGTAAAACATTAATTTCATGCTCTTTTCTCCTAATACCATATGAAAGTTTTCTTTGTTAAAATAGAATTGCATGTATAAAACAAATTGCAGTGTAAGTCCTTGAACACCTGAAAAAATCATCCTGAATGATTTTTCATCACTCAAATTACATTGTTCCAGTAGTGTCTGTCTCCTAACCCCAATCTTCAAGCTACGTGCATCCCCCACTTCTCCCTGTTTGTCACTGGCACTCAGCAAAGTCCTTTCCATTAAAACCTTTTCTCCTCTTGCCACCTGCTAAATCCTCCAATTGTACAGTAACAGACAAAATAGTAGAACAGATAAATAGCAGAAGAAAATCGTGGCACATTTTCATGAACTTTCAAGAAATTTGTTTACACATTTGAAAGCTGTGTACATATAAACCTTATTCATTATATTTCTTGGTTTTACCTAGAAGAAAATGGGGAGTGGGAGAATGGCAGAGCAACGTAAACTGCAAACACAGCACTGGGGGCTTTCTTATAGGAGTCAGAGAGAAAAAAAAAACACCATTAGAGATAATAGAATTAAGGACTTTGGATTTCTACATGCAAACACTTGTGCTTTGATTATCTATGCTACAGCCACAGGTGTCATGAGATGCATGTTACTTTTACTGTCTTTGATGGTAAATTCAATACATGCTTTCAACTAACAGTGCCCCTAATTGACAACACAGCTAAACTTATCCTAATGCAAAATCTATAGTAATATATGTTCTTTCCCTAGCCCTTTCTATTGCTCCTCATCCCAAACCAAAAAGAAACTTCTTATCAAGAAAGGAATGATAACAGGAAATTAACATGTAACCCTAATCCCTCTTCAAAAAAACGTTCATAGCATTCTTACCTCCTTAACAACTTTCCTGAAACAAATCATAAGAAAGTCCATTTTACATCCCTACATGAACCAAAACTAAGAATTAGGTGTGCAATCACTGTACAGCAGCTAATAAACCGCAGGTTCCCATGGCATAGCAGGGTGAATTAAGGACACTATGCCAACCTTAATATACAGTATTTTCTATTAGAGTATTTATAATTAGTTCCCTATTAATTTACAGCTGAACAAACTCATACGACCTATATGTATATGCATATGCATACACATATGGATAATCACATCACATGTGATGTTTATGCTTTCTTCTTTCACACAGAATACATTAACAGAGTGCTGTTGTACCTAAACAAATGTTTCTCTGTGCCAAAACTTGGGTGCTGTGTAATTGTAATTTATTAAAATGCATTGCCTGTTGCAAAACGCTTAGTTCTGGGTAGTGACAAGAAACATCTTCCAGAGCTGAAAACTCAGGGGACAAGATCTCCAAAGAGGCAGAAGAGAACTTAATGTGCTCTTATAACACTACTTCATTTAACCATAGAGCCTTAGGGTCCCACTAAGAACTGGGGTGATACAGGAAAAAAATGGTGCCTGCTTTGTGTGGCTTGCAATCCACCTCTGTACCAATTTTCCACACACACTATCTTCCAATACTGTTTTATTACAAATGTGGTAAATAGCATACTGTCACAGCAGATACCAGCAAATCAGCAAGATGAATAGGCATATATGGTATTTGTAAGTGTTCCGAAGATTTCTACTTATATGAGGGACTTTCTCGTTCCTCCAGAACCAGAAAATAACTTCCACTCCACGCTGTAAGTCAGAGAAGACAGAGAAGTCAAAGATCACACAAGGAACTCGGGAGAGGAAAACATCAGATTTCAGTTTCTCCTTTTCTTTTTCTCTGGCAATGAAGACTTAATTACAGACAGATTTTTCCATATGATGCCTTTATGTTTGCATACCTATAGCATGCAGCTATTCTACCAGTGACCCCTTCAGGTCCATCGCTGCTTTGAGCTTACAAAACTATCAATCCTGCAAATGATCTACCAAGCTGATGCCTGAGGGAAAATCCCTCAGCGTGCTTAAGCCCATGTGGTAGTAAGTGAAGCAGTTCTCAAAACAAAGGGGCTAGAAGTAATCCTATATTTGGACTACTGATCGGAGTTTCATCACATGAAGTAACCCTTCATCAGTACCACAGGCCTTCAAAATGTTTCAACAGCTGGGGCTAGTTGTCACCTCCAGAAGAACATTATCACCTGTTAAGGAAATAGGACATTTGGGGACATGCTTCACTAGCAATTTAGGAAGATCTTTCTTCCCAGAACTGAACGGGGGAGGAGGGGGAAACAGTGAGATTTTTGAGCTATGTCATCCAGTGTGCAAAACCTAGAAGAAAAGGTATTTTGTAAGTAAGTAAATTGTTTGAGGAAGCGTTCCTCCAAAGCGACCTTTTCTGTTCCAGTGCTTTCAAGAGCAGTCTGTGAAAACAGCAGCTTTGCTGAGCGTGTTAATAACGACGGTTTGCACACTGCAAACTGTTTCACAGGTCACCAGCAAAGATGGAGCTCATTAGAAAATAATTTAAGTTCTTCTACAGTCTGACTTATACTGGGGGAAATCCAATGTAAGCCAATGACTTCATGTTATCAATTAAAAACGAAAATTGCCTGAACAATGTTAACTCTGCTTCATTGTACATAGGCATTGCCACACAGCCTTGAAGTACATCACTATGTGCTGCTACACCCCCACCCCAACAGGCGTTTCAGATGATGAAGGGACAATTAAAATACCCGCTTTTGTACGTAGTCTTCAATGCATGGCCTCTGTCATGGTATACTGCAAATTACAGTTCCCCAGCACAGGATTCATCTCATTCATGGTCAAGAAACCCTAATTATTTACCCTCTGTAGGCACCTTGCTCTCCGTCCTCCAGAGGGCGATTCATCTGACACCCCACTTGGGGTGAGATATGTCTCTTGACTTAGAGATCTGCATTTCGCTTGAAAAGATTAGGCAGCACCCTCAATCTCCAGACTAAATACTAATGATCTCTCCTTTTTTTTTTTTTTTTTTAAGATCTTCCAAGTTCCTTTTCTAAAAAAAAACAGTCTTCTGAACATTATTTCTGAGAGTTTAGGGCTGTCTATAAAGTTACTAAGTTCAGTGAAGAAGGTAAATGAGTGAAAAGAAGATACTTGACTTGAACAAGAAAGCTGATAAAATGAACCAATGATGCTTTCTGAACACTAATACTTGCTGTCATTTATTCTTAAAACTGACTTACTTGTCATAGCCTACTTTTTTGGTAAAAATCATGCCCAGTTCTTTGGGCCAACAGTACAATGTCTGGTTAAAATATCTTCAATTGAAGGATGGGATCAACACTCACCCCCAGATCCAGGTCCAAGTGCACTATGTAAGGCCTCACACACTAAAAATGAACTGAACTGATTCCCCTCCAAAAACATTGCAAATTTCTGAATTCCTTCAACTGAAGTCACTCCAGGGTTTGTTCACTTCTTCAGCAAAGTTCAACCAAACTTTTTAGTTTGACTATTGACTGACATTTCTTTTTTTCTTTTTTTTTCTCCTTAATTGTCTGACCATTGAACTGTGGTAATACAGCAACTGCATGATAGGGTTTTGTTTAATCACATACATTTTCCAGACACTATTCAGGAAAAGAAGAAGAATACCTTTTGTTATGGTACATAAATTTTGGGTGTGTGGCACCTACTCCTTGCTCTGCCAGAGGCTTCCTAGGGAGGCTGTCTGAAGTCCCTTGGAGTTATCTGTACCAAACTGCAGTCCTCAGTTGGGACTTTGTCTTGTCTCTGCTTCCTTGGTCCCAGGAAAGGGACAGGCACATTCCCAAGGGTGAGCCCAGCCTTCGTCAGGCTGAGTCTCCCTTGGAGGATGCCCCTGTCTCAACCTCTGCATAAGTCAGCTTCCCATGTGTAAATATGAATAGGGATCCTCCCCTTCCAATAACCCTGGAAGTTCACAATTGCAGAGACTGTCTTTTACTGCCAGTGTCACTCTTTGCATGTGTAACAGGTCTCTGTTCTTGGTACACCTGTGCTATAGTACTCATTACTTTTGTATTATACATTGTTATCAACATTGTCCATTAGCACTTGTATTAAAATATTTGTGCATTGTTTCCCCTTTCCACTCATTTGTCTTTTACACCATAAGGTAAATAGCGTTGCTTTATTTCACGTATTCGTCCTTCACCTAATCTATTGAGTGATGCGAGCTAGAAAATGTGAAGAAGGACCATGGGATTCAGCAGTGAAAGTGTATTCTGATCTCTATGGTGGCTGATGGATCAAAAACCCACTTGCCTCCAGCACGTGCCTCCCAACCTGAGCGGAGCCGCGGGCACTGGAGCAGTGCACGCCAGCTACACCATCCGGCATCACAGGCGTTTCTCTCATTGGTGGTAAGTATCTGGGAAATCTCTCTGCGTTTTTGGCACTGTAAATCTTATGCTCAGCTATAACTTAGAGACAAATTATGGTACGTTCAGCTGCCATTAGTTTCAAATTAGCAGTGTCATTTAGATTTCTTTTTGTATAAATATTATTAAAGCTACAGATTCCAAAAGTTTGGATGTACATTAGCGGAGTGTGCTCACTAATCCCGGGAAGATCATGCCTCCTGTTCCATGGGATTTAGGCTTGTCTCCGATTCAAACAGATTTGTGGTGCGAAACGTTGAACAGTGCTGCTGGTGACTGGTTATGCACAAAGGCCAATGCTGATACCTCATTTTTCGTGTCCTCACACACTCTCAATTGCACTGGAAACTGCTCCTTTGAAAACAAAGCAACAAGTGAAAAAAAACGCGGTGTTTTCTTCCATGGTTAGTTGCCAGTAATTGGCAAAATAAAAGCCTGGATTGAGAAATGGAGGCTTTTTCTGTTCTGATCCCTTGCCGTACCAAAGGGGACTCATGACCTGCAGTACGTGCGAGTGGACCCAGACGTAACCCAGCTAGTTGTGCCCTTCACCCTGAGCTGCTTACTGTGGCAGGGCTAGAGCAGAGCCAAGTGACAGGACCCTGACACTGCCTTCTGGTGGCCAATGTCAAAAGACAGTTAATTTATATGCCTTGCCATTGCGTACAGCAAGTTCCCTTGGCCCCTGTCAAGACTCTGGAAGGGAGAGCCAAGTCATGTCCCTTGGCTAGGCTCATCCTTGGCAGGTATTCAAGCTTTCAGCTTTTCTTGGAGTAGATGATAGTCACTTACAGCTATCCTTCGTAAACGTTCAGCCTTCAGAAGGTAGTTAATGATCTCTGCTACTTTATGTTGGTCCTGTTTGAAGCTGCTGGGTTTGACTCCTGAGCACTTCCAGTCTTTATAGAGAGTATCACGTGGTAACTGGGGATGTCTATGGGTTCTGTGGCTCATCAGATTGAATGAAAACATTTTCCTCACACTAAGACTTTTCTAAATTATTTTTTTTATTTTCTTAAACGTGGGAGAGGCAAACTAATGCTTTAGAAAAAAATAATACTGTTGATTTGTGCTGCATAAAATCATCCTTCAAGATATAAATGATCAGACGTTGACAGTCATTCATCTCAGGTACCAAGCCAGCCAGATACAAGTCAGCAGATGTATCCCTGTTAGCACTAAACTGAGATGGAAGCAACAGATGCTGCCTCTCAGCACGGCTTATTAGACCATGCTCAACAGCATGTTGACATAGTTACTCAGTATCCCAACTTCTTCTGGCCTGCAACTGCTTAGCTCATGGCAAAGGCAAAGGAGGAGGCAACTGCACAGACCCTGGCAGACATGCCTTCACTCTAAGGCACTGGGTTTGTGGAAGACTTTTAAAAGCATCAGGGGGAGCTGAAAGCTCTGTTGTCCTTTGTACTTTTGAAAAGTCTCCCTGCTGATTAGCTCCCCAGTCCCCACACTGTGGCTCTCAAGCCAACTGCGTAACAGACCATTTATTTGTACCATAGGTGGGCTGCTGAGGTCACACATGTACACTGACTATGGACTGAGGATGTTCACAGGACATCTCTTATGTAGAGAGGTAGTCACACCACTCAATTAGCAAAGAATAGCTATCAGAAGTAAATTGAATGAGAGCAGCACTTTTATCCACCTTCTCCCTTCCCTCTCCCCCCATCAGTCCCCCAGGCTTGTTGCCACACTCAGGTGCTTACACTAATAGTGCTCTCCGTACATAGGCAGCATAGAGTCTCTTGTGGGTACCTGCTGTGGCTTTCAATGCACAAATGATATATAATTGTTTCCATTTTGAATTCAAAATGATTTTTCAAATTTATTATTTTATCCAAGTCTCATCTTGCAGCAGTGACTGACCAAAGAGCTGTCTTGTGTCAAACTGTTTGAAGATACTATGACACACAAAATCTGAAACTAAAATAAGGACATTGTGTATGGTTTACCTGGTAATGATTGATAACTTTAATTAATGTCTTCAACACTCATGGAAGGACAGTTTAAATAATGCAGAATACAAAGAAGGTAGTTCCAGTACTTTTTGTGGGACTCAATTATATTCAGCAATTTGTACATTACATTCTGAGGAGAAGGACTTGGGGGTGTTGGTGCATGAGAAGCTTAACATTAGCTGGCAATGTGCACTGGCAGCCCAACTGTATCCTGGGCTGCATCAAGAGAAGCGTGGCCAGCAGATCACGGGATGTGATTCTGCCCCTCTACTCTGCTCTCGTGAGACCCCACCTGGAGTACTGTGTCCAGCTTTGGAGTCCTCAACACAG
>JAOXJK010000023.1:70341390-70359798 GCA_025774025.1 Xenus cinereus | reverse complement strand
GTCCCTGCCCATGGCAGGGGGGTTGGAACTAGATGATCTTTAAGGTCCCTTCCAACCCAAACCATTCTATGATTCTACGATTTTTTTAAAAAGACTAGGTTTTATGATTTCAGAACAAACCTGCTAAACACATATCTGTGTTGCTTTGTTTAAAATTACAGCTAGCAAGCCAAAAGTACATGTTCCAACTAACCGGTCTTATGGCAAACTAACTCTGAGATCCAAGTGCTAGCAATGCAATGGTGACTGTCATTGCAGTTGCCTCAGGTGACACGGGCTTGTAAACAGGGATCTAGATAAGATGAAAAAAATCTCCTAAAATTATCTATGTTTTTCCAACCATTTCTGGGCTGTTCTGGACCAGTGCCTGGTTCTGTTTGAAATACACCATTTGCAGACTCTGCCTGTGAAGATTATTCCAGAGACTAACAGATGCACTTTTCCATAAAGTTTATTTTTTCCAGTCTAATTTTTCCCCTGTATTAATTTTTTCAGTTACTCCAAGGCTCTAGTAAGCTGCCAGAGAAAATAACAGCAGAAGTTCTGCAAGATGGAGAATGGAGAACTAAAGGAGATGGGGAGGGTTATTGCTTGTAGAAGGACTAAGTAAAGGAAAGATTTTCTGGTGAAGGCAGCAGCCAAGTGTGCCATACTTCTGTCACCTTTCCTTTGTGAGTCATGAGTTGTTTTCTTTCTTGAGCTTTATTTCATTTACCTCAACTGTGAGAACAAGCAGAAGGCCTGGGATAATTTGACTCACAGAGCAATAAGATATTTTCATACAGGATTTCCCTGTGTCAGTGGGAATTGAAGCAACCAAGACCCAGCTGCAGTTAGCTACCAAGACAAGCTTTTGGAAAGAAAGGACCACTCAGCTCTACCAGTGCTTGTACCTACAGAGAAAACAAGTAGCCAAGGCTTGGACTGCCTCATCATGCCTTGCTTGCCCAAACACCAGTCCCAGAAAACAGCTTATTCTTTTCCCAGACTCATTCTTTCAAAGTTTATTTCTTTCAGGGGTGCGTGTCATTTCAAAATACTTTGCTTATTTTTGAGTCTTTGAACTTTTATGAGACTAATAAAATAGTAAGAGGAAAAGTAGGAAAAAATATTTGTTTATACGCTACAATATCACAAACCACCTTAATGAACTTGATGCATGAGTTGTTAGATCGGCTGTGCTTACTCCTATAGGTCAGGTGCAATTGTTTAAATACACATTCTTATAGATCCAGTCTTTAGTTTTAGCCCATCCACTAAATCCCATCTGTTTGATATACTTTTATGACACGTATGATGACTTCCAAAACGAGCAGTCAGAACAAAATTCTAACTGTTGAGAGAGCGAATGGAGCATTTCTCAAACTTACGAAAACATAAGAATTCATACGTTGTAGAACCACAGGACAGAAGGAGAAATTTGTTCTTCCAAGGACTGGAGGCCTCAGCCCCATGCAGAACCACCCTAGAAACTGCTTCCCTTCAGCAGCCACGTGCTTTTGGTGTGTGTCTGCTAGTGGCACAACTGGAGGTGGGTATTGCATGAATACCCAAGAGGGTGGGGGTGAGACACGAAATGACTGTGACTATACCTTCTGGAAAGTATTCTCAACAGGACTGCTGTATTTCCATGTTTACATTTGAAAGATCTTGTGCACACGTACATTTTAAGCATAAGCAAAGTCAGTGCACTAAGGTGTGAGAGATTTGTAGTCCAGATTCAAAATGTAGCCTGCCCAATTTTTTAAATGGAAAATGGTGGTTCCTTAAGCACCATAACCATATTTTACAAAAAAAAAAAAAAAAAAAGATGTCTGAGATAGCCCAGGTACAGTTTAGCTAGGTATTCTGCTTTAAGAAAGCACAAAAGGTCTTTCAAGTCTCTCATTATTTAAAGATGATTCCAATTTATGAAAGTGGGGCTGTATTGTTAATTACACGTATTTTGTGTGTGTGCAGATATGGAATTACATGCAATTCTGTCTGACCGTGTTTTTATATACAAAACACAGAGGTTGAACTTTCAGCCTTCAACTTGCAGTCTTTCCTAACAGTCATCTGAAAAATATAAAAGCGTTGAACCTGACCACCTTTGAACCACCAACGTTATTGTGGTGATTCAGGTTTTCCTTTGAAAATGCTGAAAGAAGATCATACTCCAGCAGGAAAAAGAGAAGACTCAGTATTTTTCCTGTCGGTCTTCACAGCACTCACATATTTGTTTCTGTATTGGTAGTGATTCATATCACAAATGCCTTTGTCCATTTCTCTCTTGCTGCTACAATAGCCCAAGTAATTAACCAAGTGAAGAGGCTGTCAATTAAACACTGATACTAATCTTGGCATAAAAGCTCCCTTAAGAAACACTGAGTTGGAACATATTTTACAGCGTCACCACTGCCTTCATTCAGCTCACTTCTCGGACAATTAAGTGCTCCAAATGTTTTTGTGTCATCCGGGCAACATCAGTAGCATGAACGACACCTGCTATAGATACGGTCCGTGCAAAGAATGCCTGGGGAATACAATGCCTATTGTGCCAGCAAGGCTGATTTTATCAAGCAAGGGACATTATATAGTTAATTAATGCCAAGATCTTTAATGATAAGATTGTTAAGGACAATTAAGAAGATGATTATAAGTGTCCTTGGTAACAAGAATGCAATACTGATTTTAGCTTACTTTCACTAAGTGTGGCTTAAAGGTCAGTTTCTCTGAAGTGTGAATACTTAAGCATTCTTTGGATAGATGTCATTATACATTAATCTCAGGAGGAAAACAGGTTTCTTTAATCTATCCGTGCAGCAAATGGAAATTAATGTGAAACTCTTGCTAAGAAATTAAGGTAACATATTTCAACGAGAAACATCTAACTGGTGTTGCATCCTCAAGCAACAGCTCTGGGTCCATGCTCTGGGATGAAGTCAATGGAAAGACTCACTCCGACTTCAGCCCACCTGGTTCAGGACTGTGACCATGCAGTCAGCAGAAGAACAGGCCCTCCTCAGTCAACCCACCTGTGCTCAGTAAGCATCTCCTGTTTCTCACATGCCCAATATTGGATCAAATTCTACTGAGTCTTGCTCATGCACCAAAGGCAAGCTCAAATGGCACTTGGCACAAAAATCCCTCTGTGAACCAGATAAACTCACAGAACAAAAGCGATGGATACAGGTAGCACAGATCACACCTTGAATGTTGAAATTAAGAGATTAATTAATTCGCCAATTAAAACTGGATAAGGGCATGTTGGAAGAGGAAGTTTCAGCCTTCTACAAAGACATCGTCAATGAAAGGTGCATTATGATTTAAAGTTTTAAGTAATTACATTAAAGATGGATCTAGTGCTGCATGTATGAATAAATCCTACTGTATCTGTCCATAATCCCCCCAACTTCTAATGGACATTTTATGATGCTAATAATGAAGCTATTATAGCTTTTGTAAAAGGAGTAAACAAGATACTTTTCTTACTACACTACCCCTTACAGGTTAATTCAGTATTTGGCTTCTGTCTGATGGAAAAAGTATTAATCACTGACTTTAAAATTAAATATAAAAAAACCACATTCACCAAGGTAAGAATATTGTAACCTAATGTGTTTTTATGTGGTGAGAGCACACTAGAGCAGAGATTGGCATACCTGAAACTTGAATCTTCCCAAAGCTTTTAGCGGTTGCTAACACATTTGGAAATCAGTTTTAAGTAGGAATTGTTTGAGGAATGGATGACCAGTAGATGCAATTCCACAAATATGAAGAAAAAAAATTGCTTAGAAAAATCTGTCCTACTTAAAAAAAGATATAAACTTTTGATTTTTTTTTAAAATGACAACATTTATAAGGAGGGAAGAAAAGGAAAGTAATACAATTTACATTCAGAGAAATGAAAGGGGTATCTAAAATATCAGTGGCCATTTCATTGAAACTAAAGATAAAAACCATATACAATAGATAAATCCATGTCAGGCATCAGGTTAACATAGGACCAGATGGTATAATGAGAAATATGCTACAGAAAAAATAAAGAGGTTTAAGAGAGACTGCTGTGCCACCTTTAGAACAAATAATTTTATATGGAGCTATAAATAGAAGAGGAAGCTCATTGTTTGGGAAAAAAAAGAACATGAGGAATCACTTGTTAAAATTACTTATTTTCAAAACTGACAGGTTCAAACTTGCATCCAAAATCCTGAAGGATAAGCTAAGGAGCTCTTCAGATCAGAATTTGTTTTTAAACACTCAGTAATAAACTAAGAAGATGACAAAGGGTAGAAAAACAGAAAATTGAGCTTTTTTTTTCTTTTTTTAAAGAAAGGGGAAAATGACTAAAGAAATATGTTCAAGTCTACTAAGAAACTACAAGCTACAAAAATACGGTTAAAGGTAATCAGCACGTTTTGTGGAACCTTGGTCATCTTAAACATAAAAAGTACTAAGAATACACATTTGGTAAATAAATGCAACTATTTTCTGATAGCGTATCTTGGATTTACCCCAGATATCTGACATAATACCAAATACTATATTGATTTTAAAACCCCAGTTCACTCTGAACCAGGGACACATTCTGTTTGCCAGTGCCGGGTTTAATGGATTGAGAAGCCTGGCCAACACCATAACACAAAATAGGATATAACAACAGCATGTGACTTTGGAAGCTGCTTACATACAACCTTGCTTAGTCACCCCAGAGAAAGTATAACCTTTTTTTTTTAAAGGGTTTTCCAGAGGAATCAGGATCTAACCCTTCCTTTTAGCAAAAAACAATACCTTTTAAACAGTGTAGAAGATTACTACGATTCTGCAATGTAAACAGATCACTGAAAATATGTTTTATTTTCACTTGTTTCATAGTCAACTATCCTCACTTCAGCTGAGACAATTTCTCTCCAGATTTTAGTGCCCGCAACACAGAAATTTTGAAACACTAGGAGCAGAAAAAAATACACTGATGCTTTTTTGCTACACAGAAATAAATCTGTTTGCAGGAAGGTGGAAGAAGAGTAGTGAATAAATCAAAATTGCTAGGGTTTTGCACAACACTTCATGTTTGGCATCAAAGCTATTTTGCCATCAAAGATATACTGACATAAGCAGCAGCTGCTGCTCAGCAAGTCTGTTATTCTTAACTACTTTGTAATTTTTTATTATTAATCAATTCCATTGCATGCTAAATTGCAAAGAAATTGCGATTCTGATTGTACATTGACACACAACAGTTTTATTCAGCAGGCTGCCTTCCTGGCAAACCAGTGAATTGCTTTTGCTGGCTCAGAAACTTGAACGTGTAGCCTTTCTGATGCTGACAGATTCCATCTGCTCCCCTTTAATTAACATCTAATATGTAAACCATCTAATACATGCAACACTGCATAACAAGGGATTAAGACAGAGAAGGTAACCCTTCATCATAAAGCTGTGTCATCTCTTAGGATCTCATTACGAATGGTGAACAGTACCAAAACGAAAGGAGAAGTACAGCCTAGCAGAAACAGCAACATGTAGGTTCTCTTGCTGCAACAACTATAAAGATATATCAACACAGAGACAAAATAAAGTAGGTGTAGCAGCTTTCATAAACAGATTCACATAGGTATGTTCCAGCTCAGATATCAACTGATTTAATGCAATTACAAGGAAGAACGGGATCTACTAATTTGTGTTCCCAATTATTGCCAGCTAGAAGCATTGTTTCTGTAAGACTCTGGCGCAATTCATTAAACCCATTGAAAGTGCTAATTAGCTCATGTTCTACAAATGAAATAGCCTGGGCTGCACTCTGCTTTCTAATACCTACCAGCAGCCAAAAGCTGGGGATAAAAATATACAAAGAACACCTTCTAGGAAAGCCCTGTAACCAAATTGAGATGTCCAAAGTAAGGGAGACAAAATGCTCTTCTGCATCACAGCAGCTGATGAACAGGCATGAAATTTATGTGGCTGGGGGACAGGGCTTGCCACCATTCATGGCTAGCTAAGTTATGTGAAAGGTCAAGGCTGCTATGTTTTCATGATAACATCTAAGCAGAACACAAGCATTTGGAGAGTCTCATCCACACATCTATCTAGTGAGTTAGAATAAACTCATGCAGAACAGCTGCAACACGGCTTGCAATGCTCAACAAAGGGCAGGAAGATTAGAGACCTCGATAATAAGACATGAAAGACCCTAATGGCAAGAGGAGAAGGGGAACTGTGCTCACTAACCCGCAGCAATGACAAAATCATTATTTGAAGCCTCTTAGAAACGGCTGAAAGAGAAGGGGAGGGAGGAATGGGGGGACAGTGTGAGATCAACACCTCCTGGCAGGGTTGGCTTTTGGTTTTCTGCACAATGTGAGCTACAGTGTAGTGATACGAGCTCTTGAGCTAATAATATTAAGTTGTACCAGTTGTTTTCCATTTGCTCAAAATGGATATGGGAGGCCAGTCCCCAAAAGCACGCTTGCCGAAACTGCTGTATGCTGTGGGCTGAGCAGGGCTCCAACAGCAGAGAGGAAAGAGCTGCTCTCATGTCAGTAAGGCCTCTACGTATTTATTTGCAGTTCCCTCTTCCCTGCTTCCAGTTCCAGGAGCTGTGTAAACAAATGCCTTGCTCCAACCCGCACAAGAAGGACAGGAGCCCATCATTCACAGTATCTTCAGTGGGGCCTGGTCAAAAGCTCGAGGTAAGGAAGAAGGCTCACAGTGGGATCCGTCCCATCTGGGACTGATTTTTCAACCAATGACTGTTGCCAGCAAAGTGGAAAAAAGCAAAGATTGCATGGAAGTCCACATGAGCTTACTTTAGCCCATGCCTCACATCTCTGTTTCTTAGAGCTTGGGTACCTAATACTACGCGTATTTAAGAAGCAATGAAAATAAATAAATTTCACAGACACCACAGACAGATGTCAATGAAGTGCCTCACAAGAGGTGTGTCAATGCTGCCAACTGCCCCAAAGTGCAGAGATCCATACTTGGCTAACAAAAGACACTGGAATTTTAGCATGTCAGAAGCGTTCACCAAATAGTTCTCAAAAGTCAAAATGTTTCTCAGTTTTGCTTTGTTTTCTGTCCATCTTTCTTAATTTTCCGTTTATATTAGCAAAGTTTTTGGCTCCTGGGAAGGTGTACCTTTGTCAGGTCTGTCTGTTCATGGCATACTTGTCCTGTTCCTCTTCACTCCAATTAATGGTCATGTTTCCACTGTCACAAAGGCAGTGTCTGTGCACTCCTTAATAAAACACGCGTATCAATATTGTGACAAGGCATGAATTTTGCTTGCCTGAACTATGTCCTGTTTAGACATTACATACTCTGTGCTATCTGTAATTTAGTACTGTCTTGAGAAAAGAACTAAAGAGAAAGCAAAACAAAAAACCAACCCAAGTCCTGGTCTTTTTTCAGTTCTTCCTAAAATAGGTGTTTTTTCCAACATTTTGGGAGTTTTTTTGCAGAACATACAAAGAAATTGCTTTCTGACCCTGTGGTTTTCTCTAAATGTTGTTGAAGAGAATGAACCTTCTACTCAATTAATGTATGTGCTGATTTGCTTCATACTAGTTTTAAGATCAGACCTGTATTTCCTAACCCTTTTTTTCTTTTTTTTTTTCTTTTTTTTTCTGCCACAGGCTAAATGCATTAGACAGCTACAGGACCATTCTCAAGCCATTAAACCTTCCTTTTGAGAAGAGACTCCCTAGATACAGTTTCACTCTTATCTCCGTTTCCGATCGGAGGAGGAGGAAGTCCCGCTACAGTGATCCTGCCTTGAAGCCTTCCACCAGTACCCTACTTTGCAGGAGAACGCGTGTCCTCCTCTCTGCACACACCCCTGTGGTGTCCAAAGACCCTCCTAAAGCAAGCATAGATTATCTCCCTGACCTCTGTGTTAGTTTGCTTGGGAGCGGTCACCCTGCAGCAAGCACGCCAAAAAGGCAGATTTGCCGTGGATGCAACACAGGGTGATGTCTTGGTTTGAAGCCCTACTCTTTAGGGGAGGAACATGACACTGGCACTGGCTAATGGAGGATAAACTTCAGTAAGGTTGGGGAGAAGTTAAAGGAGGGCTTCCATACTGATGAAACAAATGAATCAGGATGATACCGTAGACTGGGTGGTAACAACAGACAGTTTGTGAGCCTCAGTCTATATGTTACGGAGCCCTCACTCACCTTCCGATCAGCTGCTACATTCCTAACTCCTGCAGCCAAAGCAGCTCCTCCATGTGGGTCCAAAGCCCGGGGCAGGGGAGAGGGAGGGAAAGAATTTGTTAGAAAATCACCTGCAGCGGGAGGAGAGGCTGGCAGAGATGGCCAACCCAACCCCGCCGGCAGGAGCACATGAGGAACGTGAATTTAAGCGAGCAATCCCGAAGGCAGCAGAAGTCAAGCAGAGACATTTTCTATGGCTGCCTTGCATGGGTTGTCTGCTCCCTGGTAATCTGGGTGAGCTAAAATTACAACATTCCCTTTTGAGGAAAGCACTGATCTTCGTGTGTTTCCTACACTTATCTGATAGCTTTCTCAAGACTTAGTTCAGTGTCATGGAACTTTCAACATCATGGAGGTCTCTGTTCTTCATTCAGATGCTTTTGAAATGGGCAGCAGCATGTGCACAGCCACACATACAGATCAGGCAGAGTTTACTTACAGAAATCCTACTTTTTAGCAAAACAGGAAAAAAGTGTTTTGACAGCATGCACTGAAAATCTAGCAAGTTTCATGAAAGGCTGGAATGCAGTTTTGGGGAGTAAGAGAATAAATTTTGACTACGTATTTTCATATTGATTTAGCCACCTCTTTGTTTTTTATCCCAGTAAAACCTGGCAGTTTTGACATGACAATTAATGGCTCTCTACAAATAGACAAGGGTGTCAAGCACCTAAAGGAGCTGAAGTCAAGCTTATATCTCCAAGCAATTGAATAAGCATTGAACAAAGCATATGCTTTGTACATATTGGTAATATCATGCTGATGGAAGGGGAAAAGCTGTGGTCATATGTCAGCAGAGTTTTTAAAATTGTTAAATGAAATTGAAGAGCAATTTTCCAGGCTAACATTTATTGCTTTTTTCTTCAGAAAATAGTAACTTTTCTGTTTCAGCAAGGAGTGCAAGCAAGTTGAACTTGTACAGAACAAGTAGCAGAGAAATTGTCAGCTCCTGTGTTTCAGACAGGATAGCTAGTGGATTTCAGGCATTTCTGTCTTATTTAATCACCGTTAACTGCAGCCTGGAATGCTGACACAATGTGTAGTGAAAGCAAAGAGTGCAAATTGGGCATGATAGAGGTTTCTTGGTGCAGGAAGGAAGTAACATAACACTGAACACAGCTCAAGTTGCACTGTGAGAACAGAATGAACAAGCAAACCAGGTCTCTGTCACAAGACAACAGAGAGCAAAAAAATATATAATCAAAATGAGGTTTAGAAGGAAAAGAGTAATGAAATGTTTGCATTTTACTTCACTTCCTAAACTGTTTTCAAAATACAGGAAGAATGGGTATAGCTTTAAAAGCATCTTATGCTTTAGTTCAAATAGTAACTTAAACAATTACGCATGTTGATTTTAGTGAGAAAAATTTTATGCTTAAGTGCCAAAGTCTTTTTTCCGGAAGTTTTCAGGAACCCAATTCTTGTCAGCTCTCAGGGAGACTCATATTCAGAACTTCAGAGAGGGATCTTCAAATGCATGCACCTGAGTTCAGGATGTAGGTCCTGCTGAGAAAGCAGATGCCTAAAACCTGCTGGCTTAAAGTTCCTGCAGTGTATCTTAATATGGGAAAAGCTTTTGAAGATCTGTCCTCATGTCTATGACATTATTGGTTGTTGAGGTTGGAGCAAAATTCTTAGAAGTGTACTTCTCAAAAAACCCCACATATCACTATCTACCTTGTGCCTCCCCAGCATCCCCCATACAGAGAGGTAACAAGTGATTTTGCGTGGGCACCCGTGATGATCGGCTGCTCTTCTGTGTCTCAGCAGAACCACCCTTCTCCCAGCCTAGCTTGTCTTAGGAAGTTTTTCCCCACCCTTATGCCCTTGTTCTCAGATGTTGTCTTTTGGTCTGGTGTTCTTGGTAGCCCAGTGGATCTGACGTGCTTACTGGGAGTCTCATGGGAGGCCACAGCCCTGGACTTGTCCAGAACTAATGGCTGTCAGAGATGACTGGCCATCAGCTGCATGGACTTCACCTTCCAGATCTCACTGGAGGTTTTCACCATTGTGCTAGGTCTAGGCAGTGGATGCTGGTGCCTACAGGCAAGATCAACAATGATGCAGTTAAACGATGGAAGAGATCCCACACATGCTGGCCGGTGTCTGCCTCCACTGTGAGGTAGAGCTCCAGGAGCCTGAAACCAGCAGCTTCATGCCTGAGAGCATGGGGAAGGCCATCCAGCCCACTTGGGGCTGCTGCTTGCCATGGACCTTGCAGAGGAATTGCTGGCTGCTGGTGGGAACAGCCTCCAGCCCTGCCTTTAGTTAGACCAACACGTGAGTGCCATCCCATAAAGTGAGGACAACCATTACAGATCAAGAATGTCGAACATGTTGAATACCCAATATCAAAGCCTACAGGTTACAGGTTGCCCAGAGACATTGTGGAGCCTCCATCTTTGGAGATATTCAAAACCCGACTAGGCACAGTCCTGGATAACCTGCTCTTGGTCACCTAGAGCAAGGAGGGTGGATTGGATGATCTCCAGAGAGATACTACCTCAGATGTTCTGTGATTCTGTGAAACCCCATTAGGTTATTGCAGAGTAGAGCTTTCAGCATTGCTCCCTGGTGGCACCCAGCACATCTTCACCATCAACAAGGGCAGCATATAGACAACCTGTGCAGGCACAGGAGGGATGGATGCAGGTCATTAGTACAATGAGCCTTGAGGTCCAGCACACTCTGAAATCTCTGTGGATCTCAGGAGAAGCCCTTGAAGTGGCACTTTAAGCTTCTCTTAGAAGGACGGATACAGGGAGATCCAGACGCCAGGGGAGAGGGGACAAGAAGAAGCAGCCTGGCATTTCCCCCAGTTCCCTGTGACTGTGCTTCTGTCCCTAAACCCAAAACACTGAACCTTCTCCTTGGAAAAAGTCTTTGGAATCTTATTGTCCACAGGGATTTTATAATTAACCCTGTTTTAACAATTAAGCTCACCCTCTCTGGAACCCAGGTAGTTCTAGAAAAAGATTCTTTTCATTGTACACAACTAAACTCTTGCTGTCCTAGCAAATAATTTTTCTCTGAAGCCAGTGAAAAGCTCCACAGGCTGAGCAAGACCAGCTCCTTTGCAAGCAGCCAACTCAGAATTACTGATTTAAAATCATAGAATCATAGAATGGTTTGGGTTGGAAGGGACCTTAAAGATCATCTGCCGTGGGCAGGGACACCTCTCACTAGACCAGATTGCTCAAAGCCCCATCCAACCTGGTCTTGAACACTTCCAGGGATGGGGCATCCACAGCTTCTCTGAGCAACCCGTTCCAGTGTCACACCATCCGCACAGTAAAGAATTTCTTCCTAATATCTAATCTAAAGCTCCCCTTTTTCAGTTTAAAACCATTACCCCTCGTAATAATGAAGAGATACTCCCCAAATTTACAAATATTCTTTAGTGGATTTACAAATCCACTCTTTTCAAAACAAAAAATACTGTTTAGCTGAGATTCACAGCCTTGCTCAGATATTCAGCATCCTATGAAGAATACTCCAGAGAAAACTGCCATCAAAGTCCGTAGTGTATTTCTTAGAGCTGTTACATTATAGACTCCACATTGTTTGTTGTATCTAGTTACACTACACTACAAAAAAGCCTCTCCTTTTTTGTTACATGCCACCCCATTTTACCTTCATAAAGAAATGTTTAGATTTCTATCCTTTTGGATGTGGACTGAATAATGTCACTTTTTGTTTATGAACATATATTTGAATTTCAACGATAGAACACAAGGACAGAGCCAATGAACAGCCCTATTATCCTTAAGAAATTGATTTTCTATTCATAAAGAGCTGAGTAGCTCCTGTTAGATGGTTTCCCATACAAAAACACTGAATACCTCCAAAGGAGGCTGACGATATCAAAACACTAAAACATGAATAGGATTTCTTCTCAAAGCAAAGACTGAATCAAAGTAAAACTGTACTGATATATCTTTTAATACAGGTGTTTACAATCTAAGAAGTACCTTTACCTTGGCTTCGAATCACTCTGATTTCTGCTACAATGTTTTTGTCATAAATATGCACCTTATTATACAGAAGAAGGGCTTTTGTGAACAGCACAAAGCACACATTTATACACTAATTCTCCTAAACATCATATGATGTTTGCCATGAAATAAAATACCTGCCATTTTTCAGTTTTAGAACATCTTAACTTTGTGTTCATATTTTTAATTGTCTGGTACTACTTTTAAAAAATATATATGTGAACAAAAGTGACTGTAATAATCTTTGATAACAATTTTTCAGGAATTATTCAGGAAAAGAGGACTTAATTCCCTGGTTTGATGACAAGAACAGTTTTTTGCGAGGGAAGTCTTAACCAAAACAATAGAAAACAAAAGGGAGAAGATATTTCACTTTGTATAGAAGCCACACGCAACCTTATCAAATTGTGCATCAGGTAACAAAATGCAGTCTTAGTCGAAATTTTCAGACAGAAATTTTACAGAGATGCAAACACATCTTCCAGATGATACCTATGATTATCTGTTTTCCCAAGGAGAATTTTATCATTTGCAAGGGATGTGCAAAATATTACCATTGATCTGTCAATGCTTACGAGTCTTTCTGTTTAGTGTGAAGGATAAGACAATGTGCAGACTAATGGAAACACTGGTTCAGCAGTTGTAGCAAACCTTTGCTGAGAATCAGGAGGGTGAAGCACAGGCATCCCCAGTTCAGCTTCGTACTACCCAAGAGTCTCCTTATGCCCAGAAAGTAGAAAGCAGTACCTAGGACTGGCAGGAACAGAGATGGTGGCTATTCTGCTGGATTTTCCAAAAACAAGGCCACAATAACCCATTCACTTACTACTAATCGATAGAGCACATACCAGTGAGCAGGTTCCCTGCTTCAGTTTTTAGTGTAAATGAATAACGGATACTTCATTGCAAAGTGAATATAAGCCCAGAGGAAGGAACAAGAGTGTTTTTCATCCCCAGCCTAAAGTGGAAAAGGCAAAGCTCAGTAATTTGGTGATGCCACAAACTTTTTTTGAAAGTTTCTGTCTAAAATGTTGAAGTTCAAGAAGATTTTTGGCTTGAAAGGTTTTGCTGTTGTTGCAGTTTTAAAAGATCTGAAACTCTTAAGCACAGTGGCCGTGCTCTTCAACAGCAAAGCCACTTAGGAACAGCAGTGTTTCTGCTAATGGAAGCACTGTTCAAAGGAAGAACACTACTCCTCAGTTTTCCTCCATAGGCAGCATTTTCTAGAAGGGAAGAGGCATTGACCTCTGGCTTGTGGTGGGTAAATATTAGATTACATTTAGCAAGCGAAAGTCAAAAGTGCTTTCTATGTTGCTTTTTAGTTAATGGCATCTGCTTTGTTATGACAGAGGCTGATCAGAATCACAGTATCACAGAATCACCTAGGTTGGAAGGGACCTTTTAAGATCATCTAGTCCAACCAATTAAACAAAAAAAAAAAAAAAAAAAAAAAACACACACACCAAAAAACTCACAAACCCCAAACCCAACAAAAACAAACAAAAAAACACTCACAAAAACACCACCCATCACTAATCCATATCCCCGAGCACCATGTCAACTCCTCTCTTGAATACTTCCTCAAGAAGTATTCCTCAAGAAGCTGTTTCTTTTTAGCCAACACTCTGAGTGTCTGTGCAAAACAAGTCCTGGGCTGTTAGGACATCCCATGCCTTGCAGTCAGGAGGAGTTCTAGGGACATTCCTTCCGTGCCTAGAGACAAGAAGTTGGGAAAAACTTAAAAATTAATCTTAAAAATCCTGTGTTCCTCAGAAAACCTACTCTTGGAGATGGCATGGTCCTACGTGAGTTGGAAGCTCTCAAATGAGGCTTCTTTTTATTGCTCTTTCCTGTGAAAGCAGGTGACTGTGAAAAGAGAAATCTACCATGATGCAACCAGGAATGACTGGGTGAGCTATAAACTTAGATATATACCACACAAAGATTGTGTTTTCTTCAGTGGGGGGGGCATGACAGCCAAGTTATCCTACTTAAAAGCGATACTACTGTTGTATTTTCAGTGGGGGTGCTTAGGGGTCAAAGCAGTTATCCCGGGCAGTGGAGATTTGGGATTGATTCTTAGCCTGCAAATGCCCTGTCTCAGGCTAGGTAGGTCTCTTTGGGGCACGCTCTGTGCCAACTGGGCTGCTGTGCATCCAGGAATGGGTCTGGAAAGAAAGCGGATAAGGCGGTACCAGGCTCTGGAGGCATGGAGAGAAAGATGAGGGGACCTGGAAGTCAGGCAAAGATTGAATTCTTCTCTGCTGTGGTCTGAGCTATCAATCCATTTTACTTCAGGTAATCATGAGATGAGCATTCAAAGCTAATGAGAGAGTTGAGAGACCAGGATCGGCTTGTCCTTCAGCCATTACATTCCTCTAGAAAGAATGAACCATGCTTGGTTAGGCCACTACGGTGAGGGGAAGGCTCTGTGCTGTGTATCCTGAGCGGGCAGAAGCTCCAAAGTCCAGAAGAGAAGTGCTCAAGACACGTGTTATCCTTAGGATTTTATACTGGCTGGCCACCAAGGCCTTGTGTGGCATTCTGGGCTACCCTGGCAAGTGTCTAATTCTCTTCTTTGAGAATACGGACCTTACACATGTAATTTTACTTCTTTGATTCACTCTGCTGAGACCAAACTTTGTGATGCCTGTAAATAGTGCATCAATAGGCACTTTGGATCTCATCCTTGCGTCATTTAAGTGTGCATTTTCCCTTCGCTTTTGACTGCAGGGGAGAGTATGAGCCCTATTTCCTACTCGCAAGGCAAGCATTCATTCATTTTGATTCACTATGGTCAAGTTACAAGATCTTAAGAAAATCCTCATATCTTCTACTAAGCCATCAATTTAAATCAGAGATAATAAATTTTAATAAAACATTAATATTTTCCTGAGTTTATTATTTCTTTTAACAAGCAATTTTACTGTGAATTTTGAGTTATTGCTGCTAATAGATGACTTCCCTGTTGTCAGGGCTGATTCTATCTCAAAATGTATTAATCTAACCCACATGTACGCTTTAGTTAAATGTATCTTGGCAGACATCCACCACTGTGGATGAACATCACCGAGTATTTTTTGAATTGGATATAAAATTCATAGTTTTATCATATGATTCTTCGCTATGCAGTGTGTCCAATTAGATTTAACGAGCTCATTTTCAGGACAAGTTGACCAAACCATGCTGCTAATTTATAGAGGTTATAGTAAAAGTTACTTGATTCATTTTTTTCCTAAATTAAAACTTTCTCGGACATACTGTTGCTTCTTTTCCCTTGTAGCATGTGAATATACAAAAGCCTGACTTTGGAAATAAAATGTTTTCCCAGTGTGTAATTTCCCACGATTGTTGTAATATCTTCGTTTTTCCTTGCAAATGTTTTGTCAACAAAGATAAGTCCAGCATATTCTTATATCATGTTGATAAAACCAAGCTAAGGAGCATGATGACTGGGAGCAGTAGCAATGGAGCTACCATAGCATGCACTGAACAAGCCAGCTGGAAATCCTGTGTAAATACTTGGTAGCTGATGCCCAAGCTCCTCCAGCTACGCTGCCAGCTCAAGAGATCAGCGCAAAACCAGCCTTGATTAATACAGAACTGGTTTAACAATGTTTTTCTGGGGAAAAATTATCTTACTGGACACAATCACGCTGGCTAGGACAGAAAGAAGCTTCAGCCATTACTGTCTGAGATCCCTAGACCTTGCGAGGTACACAAACCTGAGCTGGTCCACTCTGGAAAGCTGTGTACCGCAGACCTCGTTCAAGAGATCATAATGGAACCCCCGCAAAGATTAGAGCATGGAAAACACCACAGAGGAAGGACTTCATTTGGCCTCGTTGTCACGGCAGCACTAGCCGAGGGGGTAACAAAGCAGAGTGGTAAGTTGTTAGTTGAAGATAAAATGCAAAATGTCAGTCTTAACACACGGTTGAAGAGTGGTATTTGGAAAAACAAAAAAAGGAGTTCCAAACACTTGAGACATTCATTCACAAGGAAAGGTTCCCTAACAAGCTGATGTTATGTTATGTGGTACTCTTCTGCCTTGCACCTTTCATCTAATATCAGCGGAGAGATGATGGGAGCTGGTAGGCCAAGGTTCTCTTTCCAGTTGCGAGAGCAGGATGGGAGCAGCTCTGTGGGATGGATGCTGCTGGAAATGGCAACCCCGCTCCCGCCCTTCTCTTCCCTGCGCTCGGCTGCATGGGTTCCTCCCACCTCATTCACCGACTCATTTGTCCTAGTGGGATCACTTTCCACAGCTGCCAAATGGGAATAATATACCCATTTTTGAAAAATGCATTGAGAACTAACAGCATGAACCTCAGAACAGGAGTGGAAATTACTGTTATTGCAGTTTTACTGGCCCCGACTTGCTTTGTGACAGTGTCCCAGGCCATGATCACTTCATAAATTGCTAGTTCTGAGTTATTAAGAATTAAACAGTTACATTCCTGATTGCATTGGATAGATATATACTAAGGCTTTCATGCCTGGTATCCTTGTTGCAAAGATATTTCTCATTTATATACAGAAATAATGAGACAGACCTGAAAGCCGCAGATCACTTCTGGCAATAATTATTTATCTGTCCACCATTTTGTCTGTGCATACTTTATTGTCTCTCAGTGTACATATAACAACATATTACCTAACACGATCAGATCAAAGGTGCTTATTTTAAACTTACAATGCTCTCTTTTGACCTGTACAAAAACAAGCAGCACAGTGGAGGACATACGCACATTTTACACTTAGTGATCTTTTGGTGTTGATTTATTTACATGCACCTGGTTGCTTTCCTAATAGAATAGACCACTCTTCCTTCCCTAATGAAAGCAGTCATGGGAAAAGTGCTTGAGGTGCTCTAATGAAAGCCAATATATTATAATGTGTCTTTAGCAGAGTGGGTTAAGCATGAGCACCTCCTGTGTTAACTGTTTCTTTCACCTGTACAGTACAAATTTTGCTCTAACGATGAGAATATATTAGCATTTTACACAGTGAAGAGTCAACATTAGCTAAATATCCTTGTCGTATTCCCTGAGAGAGGAGAATGTCATTAACCTCTTTTACAGATGAGGAAACAACATGGGATTAGCAGTGTAACTCCACTGACTTCTGTGTCGTTATTCCAGATTTACCCCAGTAGAAATAAGACTAACATTAGTCCTCAAAAGAATAAGCCATTTGCTTGTGGTTATCTAGTCACAAAGCTGCACACTCAGGATTACAAACTGAAGACATCCACGTTTCCTTTGCTGTTATAATAAGACTTTCCACTGAAACAGCGTCTGTAAACCTTTAGCCAGGATAATTTTAAAAAAAAAACCCTACACCACCACAGAATCTTACATCGCTCTCCCATTTGTGTCTAGAAATAATTGCCCTGTGTCTAGAAAGGTCTGCATCCTATGGAAATGAATGAACAAGAATAAATTATTTTTGATGAACTTCCACTTGCCTAGAAATGTGGATGTTTTTCTGGGTAAATTTAATAGCAGCAAAGAATAATGGGCTTCTAAAGATTGCCAATGAGCAAAGAATGTAAGTTAAAAGCCTTTTTATATGCAAATACTTCATTATGTTTTGGGTTTTTCTTCTTCTTTTTTTTCCTTTTTTTTTGAAAGCACAATGGGACATCAGTTATTTCAATTTACATATGAATACCAGGAATTCACTTTCCACTTGCAGTCATTCTAGAGTCCTGGTGGTACCTGTCAGCCTTTGAGGACTGGAGCAGAGTGGGAGTCTGCTGACTTCTCTAGACAGAGCACTCTGCAGAAATTCGGGGTCTACACTATTTCTGCAAAAACAGAAAATCTTTTTGCAAGGTATGTGTTCCCTCCCAAGTAAGTGGTGGCAACAGCATTATTTCTGAAGAAATATGACTTGAGAACACAAATACAACTATCATGTCTCCTAGTTAAACTATTTCTAATGTATCCATCATAAAAATGCTTAGCTGTCAGTTGTACTCACCGCAAGTCTGGGGACTAGAGCTGAAATTCAGGCCTGCACAGAGGATCAGCACTGAGCTTCACGCGTGAGCCCCACTCAGAACAAGATTAAGTCCCACTCATTAGTCTCCATGCTCTGAGTGGCCCTTAGGGGTTGAATAAATTCTTTCCCGTGAGGGTGGTGAGACACTGGAACAGGTTGCCCAGAGAAGCTGTGGATGCCCCATCCCTGGAGGTGTTCAAGGCCAG
>JAOXJK010000023.1:70280249-70341290 GCA_025774025.1 Xenus cinereus | reverse complement strand
CCTCGGCCTCTCCGTCTCCGGGAAGCCCCCTCTAGCTCGAGTTTAAAGCTGCAGTACTCACCGCTGCCGCTGTCCGCCTGGTCTGCTCCTTCTACTCTAAAATACATATTTTGGTCACAAAACCCATTCTGCTGTTACTGTGGGAGCATCCCACAATGAATATCTGTGTCCACCTGTTTCACTTCATTTCTGAACATTAATGAGAGTTACCTTTGACTATGAAAATTACATAGAATAATTTATTTGTGATTAAGGTTTATAAGCTGTTGTTATAGAGTGGCTGTGATCAGATACAGACAGAGAGGAGGGGGTTATTACCCGTTGTTGATAAGTTATGAGAAGTTGCCAGCGACCAGTAAATTCTTGCTATACCTCACAGAGATTTTTGCTCAATGCCCCTGTAGATTGCGTTACCCATTGCCTTGCAGTGCAAATTTTTTCCCATGTTTCCCCTCCTTGAACGCGAAGGAAGAGCAGGACTGGACAACCAGCTTTTGACGGTGGGATACCTTATTTCAGGCCCTTTATGTGCCACAGATTTCTTGTGCATTCTCACAGAAGTTGCATGAGGTCAGCCCTACAACAGGGTCCCAGCCCTTAGAGTCTAGGAGTGGAGTTCATGTGCCCCATGAGACCCCGGGAGTTTGATGCCCGAGAACGGCAAGAAGCCACTGATGAGCAAACCTATATCTGAATTTCTGCTTCCTTACTCAGCTTAAGTGCTTTTCCACAGCCCATATTTTCATAGCCCTGCGTCTTCTCTTAGTGCACCTTCCTGGGTGGGACCTGGTAACTTGCTCTCCTAAATAACAGTGCAGAGCAATGAGCCAGGGACTAGGAGGCCTTTAGGAAGGTTCAAACCCTCAGTGTCTAGCCTGCAGACTCTGTGGGAGTGCATCTGGCCTTCACTGTCCCTGAGGGGCTCAGCCAGCAGCTCAAAAGGTCAGCAAGACCAAGATCATGGAGATAGGGGCATGACTCCATAACCAGGTAAGTGCATTCACTCAAGATCAAAGTAGGAGAGGAGAGAGATCTGCTCTGACCTCTGATTCCTACCGACAACACTCTTGATGAAAAATGGATATGCACTTCAAGGCCAAGGGCCGGAGCACAGGACCCACTCTCCCGATGGAAGGACTCCCTCACCAGGCTGCAGAGCAAGAGCTTATTTTCTCTCTGACTGACCCCATTAACCTGATAGTCCTTGCTCAACAGTGGCAGAGCCTGAGTGCAGATTCGGAGTGTACTTCTGACCCCTTGGTCTCACTGAGGTGAGGTTTAATGGCTTATTCTTTCTTCTGGCCAGGTGCTTTTGCAGACCTGGACTTGAACGTTCTTATGCTTCAGCTCTCCCTCTCACATTGCAAAAATAAGCACGCTAATGTTAGGAGCTACACCGCGGGAATCACAAAAATAGCAGGTTAGTTACAGCATATTCCCTCAGCACAGAAAGCAGCTGTTAGTGCACTTCAGCTGGGTACATAAGCATCAGGTCAAAATGCTTTAAAAAGCTAAAATAGGTAGCTCCAACAAGAATTTTGCAAAATTACTACAACACAGACCAAAATTTGCACTATCAATACCTTTACCAAATTCAAGTTTCATGAAGTAAAATAAATCAAAACTGTAGAATGCATAATTCATTTCAAAACCTTCAGTTCATAATGATCTTGTCAGTGTTGATTTTTTTTTTATTTGAAGAGTGTTTGATCCAAAACAAAACAAAAACTGGTTTGAATGAAACATTTAATTTTGGTTCTTTGATAATTTCATTTAATTTCAAATCGACCCAAGATGAGTGTAAAGATGGCTTTTAGTTGTCTGGACCAAAGTCAAATAACTTTAAACTCTGTGTTTATGGGTTGACTGTCCATTACGTGAGGTAGACAATTCCATCTAGTCCTAATGTGTTGTCCTCGTATTAGACTATGCTGAAACATCCAGTCTATTGCAGGCTTAAATGCATATTGCATGAAGTAAACACCACTAATTACACACTACCCAATGTGAAGAGCATTTTCATGCATAGATTTTGCAGTGCCAGGTGCAGCTGTTGCCACAACTGGTGGATTTGGGTTCTTCTCAGCATTCCCTAAGACAGTGTCGACAAGCAGTTCCAAAGGTAGTTGTACTCGTAATTAGACTGATGCCATGATTGCTTCAGAGGATAAGCTAGCAAATCTGTAATTCACCCACCTAAAAATGAAGGTGCGTTCAAAGAGTTAAATGGTAATCTGCATTTCAGTCTCTTCTTACTAAACCCACAGATTTTTTAACAAACTGTGGAGAAAAAAACTACTCGCCTATACAAGTTCCCTGCCAGGTAATGTAACATAACTTGGGTAAAAAACATCCGCTGGATCCCTCCCTGCTTCTGCACTTCTGTGGCCAAGGTGAGAACTGAGCTTGTGCCATATTCACTCTCCTGCTCTTCAGCTGGTTCCAACGTCACATAAACCATCCTGAGCCATAAACAGCCTTGGCCCTGCATCACTATTTGCAACTATTTCAAAGCAGACATGTTCTCATTAGCTATCCCACACACATCTCAAATTTTTTAAAAATGGTCTGTTCCAGGGGATCACAAAATTCTACTGACATGCTACAGACAAGAAGCGGTGGGATTCAAGTGTTTTCTACAAAGCTACATCCATCCTGGTACTACACAGCTCCAGTCTCTCCAGACTTCCACTACGTCAACAATGCTGCTTAGTTCAGTCTGCTAAAATTCATTAGCAGGCTGATTATAAGTTAATTGGCAACACTTATTTGAACAACTTAGAAAGATAAACCAGTAAGGACAACCTAGTGGCACAGAATTACTTAGCTCAATTAACCTTAAAACAGGAGGAGCTGCAAGGGGCTTGCTCCTGAAGGTGTGTTGGATTCAACTCGGTTCCAAACTAATTCTATTTGAAATATTTCAGAATTTTTGGCATATAAATTAGCAATGGCAGGCTGACAGTAAGCAGGTCCTCATTATTTCTGCATTCAGCTACGCGTTTAATTCACAGAAGTGTTAAATCTAAGCTCTGCGCCACTCAGGGAGAAGAGGCACATACTCATTCCTGGTGTATATTGGTTAAATAGACTTGAAAGGACGTAAAGTAGTGATTTATTTTTTTCCTTTCTCTACTACCATCTCACCACCTGACAAAAAACCTGGTACCCCAATGTCTTCCCACCCACTCCCCAGCACAAAGATCCAAGTCATTTTCTTACCACTGAGTAATCCTATAAACAGGGGGATTTTGGCATTAGCCTGTTTACTTCTTTCTTACTCAACACCGTGTTGGAAGGATTAGTGTGAATTTAAAGCGCAAGTGCAAAGTGACAAAATGGGCCTCTGGCTTGCAGGTTCGTACCTCAGGCTCAGCACACACAATGCAGTCCCTTGGGTTTGTTTTTGTTTTCTTTTTTTCTTTTTCCTTCATTTGCAGACAGCACAAGAATTTTAAGAATATGTAGAATGTCAAAATTGGCACCTTTAATCCTACCTATACAAGGGAAATGGTGTTTCTGCAGCTCCCCTTCCTTCTCTGCCTGGATTAGCCACAGACCAACAAAGGTGGTGGATTTTCATGAAGGTCTAGTGACTAAAACAAGGCTGGGTGACATACAAGACAGGCCAGGTGAGTTTAATGTTTTGTCTATTGATGTCTTGCCAGCGATACCACCTTATCTTCAAAGGCAGCGTGTCACTCAGCCATCCCTCAGAGGGCTCAGCGCTTGGATAAAAGCTGCATGAGTAGCTTGACGTTAAAATAAGTTCATAGTGACAAAGACAGCACACATTTCCTATCAGCCTCATACACTGCCCTACTCCTATGGGAAGGCATGTGAGAATTTTGTACCCACACAGCCCTTTCCAGGGAAGTGCCCGACTCAATCAGGACCCGTGGGAGCCTTGCCATGCCTGGGCTCTACTCACCTCTCGCTGCAGAAATCCATAATCACAGTTAGCCATGTTTTCTCTTACTGCATGTTGTGGTTAGCTGGGAATTGGACACAAGCAACATGAGCCACTACAGCAGCAAACACCACTTAGGGCCACCATGGTCAACAGGAGCCAGTCATGAATTTTCATTTCTTATTTACATTCCAGGAAGCTGACCACCTCTTGTGTTCTCATACAAATAACACGGGACATTTTGGTATTCCCAGAATTGTTATTAGCAGGTTTCCTCATGCAATTGCCCCCGACCTTGCAGGTATTCAGCAGCTTCTTCATAGGGGGGACAGGGCACTACTGGGGAGAGTCCAGCAGAAGGCTACAAAGATGATCAAGGGAATGGAGCACCCCTCTCATGAGGAAAGACTGAGAGACCTGGGTCTGTTTAGCTTGGAGAAGAAGACTGAGAGGGGATCTCATCAATGCTTACAAATATCTGAAGGGTGGATGTCAAGAGGATGGGGTCAAACTCTTCTCAGTGGTGTCCGGTGACACGGCAAGGGGCAACAGGCACAAGCTGGAACACAGGAAATTCCATCTCAAAATGAGGAAAAACTTCTTTACTTTGAGGGTGACAGAGCAGTGGAACAGAGAGGGTGTGGAGATATTCAAAACCCACCTGGATGCATTCCTTTTCACCCTGCTCTAGGTGAACCTGCTTTGGCAGGGGGGTTGGACTAGATGACCTCAGAAGTCCCTTGTGCCAAAACACCTGTATGCAGTGTCCTGGTGACACCAAACAGAAAAGCTCCCAGCTTGGTTATTATAAAACAACATCCCAGAAGTGTTGCTGATGAAGAAATCACAGAACTCAAGTTAGTAGGGCACTTACTTAAGAAATGAATTTTACTCAATACAGCATTTTAATATTTTTTTTTAATAAAGCAAATAACCAGTTTCAGTTGTTCCATTCATTTTGAATGCAACAACCAGTTTTAGGACAATTACACCGAAGTTTAACTTAGCCAGCCACATCTCATTTCCTTATATGATTCTTTTACCTTGGTTATCATGACCAAAAATCATTAGATTTTTAAGATCTTTAATAAAACCCATATTTTTTCCAATGGAAAACAGCAATAAAATGTAAAATCAGTTGGCCAGTAAAATACTTTTTTATTACAGTATAGAGGCAGAAAAAGAAAAGGGAGTCTTTTACATACAGGATTAAATACACAGACAAGCCACATGCATACACATATTTGTGTATGTATTTGCACAAGATAAACACTTTAAAACACCAATTACTTCAAAAGAAAAAACAAAACAAAACAAAAAAACCTGCACAAAAATATGTACCTTCTCCATTTTCTAGCTCAAACTTATAACTATACATCTATTAAAAACCAGTAATTAATAAGCACATTAATAAGTAATTAATAAGGTGTACCTTCTATAATCTGAATGAAAAATCAGTTTTTCCTAAATAAAATAAGTTTTCCTCCTTATTCAAAGACTTTATATGAAGATGCTGAAACAGTGTCTGATGTTAAGCTTTTATCATTTTACTAGCTGTATGTGTGTGAAGTATTAAGGATAAGCAGTAGAACTAAACTGCAGTTGTCCAGCTGCATCAACACAGGACATTTTGTGATGTGCTATTCTTGCTTTCTAATTGTCATAATTGAGCAGAAGCCAGAGTTTTACAGGTTTTTAGGCACTAGTCCACTGGAAGTCATGGAGTTTAGGATCCTACGTCAGTAAAATATGGCAATGAGAGAGAAGGCACACAAACATATCTCTTGAAATCTGGAACTAATTGATTTCTAAGCTTTCTTCACACACAGTGTCTTCCAAATATAGGGAACATCTGCACCATCAGCACATCAGGGTCCACACTCAGCAACCTGCCTATGTAATGGGCCAGTCCCTTTGCAACAACATCTAAGAAGGTACCGGAAAGAAGAAAGTCCTCCCTTTATCATACCAGCTTCTGAATCAGCCTCACAGGCTGTCTTCCCTCTGGGCCTGAAAAGGGTTCCTAATGAATGTGGACCACGTCTACCTTTGCATTTAACCACGTAAGAATGCCCTTGCCCAGGTCATAGTCATTTAAGTCAGTTTGTTTGCACAAATAGAGGGTCGATGCATACAGATGAGTAAGACATTGAACATGCTAATGAAAAAGCTGGAGGGTGTATGAACTTGTGGTTAAACCTCTGAGCTATCACACAGGATGTTTGGTTTCACTTCTTACCATAGACTGAGCTGTTTGAGGCTGAATGAGTGACTTTATTTTGCTGTGTTTCTACCTATAAAGCAGAAGTAACATCCACAGTCCTAAATCTCATCAACTTCAGGCATGATCTTTGCAGAGGCAGGAACAACCTCGTGCTGAGTATTTGAATACACGCTTGACATTTCCAAATGGAAAGGGCAGATTCAATAGGCAAGGCTGGGAGGAGTGGGGGAGCAAGGAGGGGAGTCACCTCTGTGTGAGTACAATGAATGATCCAAGACCGACCTCACACGGGAGAGGAACCTTTTATCTTCACTTCACTGTCACTTTCACACTTACGTCTACCCATAATCTTTAGGCTCCACTATATATAAGCAGTAAATTGTTGATAATATGAACCGGCAAGATTTATACCTTGATTGGCAGAAGTCAATGATTGCAAACGCAAATAACAGTACTCTGTATTACACTGGATTGCAACCATGATTCACTAAGTTACAGGCTCACTACTGTGGGGTTTTTTGCTTGTTGTTTTGTTGGGGGTTTTTTGCAAAAGCAAATTTTACAATGGCAGTTAGCGAAATAGCTTTCCAACAAGCTACCTCTTGCAGTTCGTCCTCTAGAGTGTGTGTTTGAGGCATATTTGTTTTGAGGGATTTTAAGCTGTAAGGCTGTATGAGCACTAGCCATCCGCTTAATCTCAGCTGTCAGAGACAGGTTACCAGGCAAGATGGATCTTGGTCTCTGACCCACTAGGTCTGGCCATACTTGCAGCTATACCGAAAAGAACTGAGATGTGAAACAACTTCTTTAATTCACATGGCACAGTGCATTTTAGTCAAAAGAGAAAAAACAGGAGGAAAGAAAACATGGTTATGTTTGAGGGAGCAGGGAGCGAAGGAAAGAGCCACAGCACAGGAAAGGGGCAAGTGAAAAGCCATTGCTTCCTTCAGGATGCACGGCAACCTTGGCTGTGGGGGCAGGAACCAAATTCTTCTTTTTATAATCAACATAATCCACCAGAAATAATATATAATTCCTCGTAACTGAACGGCTGTCTCACAGATGGATGGTGTAATGTGTCCCCTGCTTCCCTCGCTTCCCCCCTCCCTTTCTTTCCCTCACTGGAAGTTCCTGTAATTGTCACTTTGTAATGTATATTCCAGCACATGGACATGCAGAATGAACGCTGCGTGCTCATTTCGCACTATAAATGATGTGTACTGCCTTGTGTCACAAACAGTAAATCCTTTATACAAAAAGCCTGCTCATTTTCACACCATTCACTTGTTCAGTAACAGTTGTCCAGATTTTTTAATTCAGCTCCTTACACTAATCCAGCAACTGCTGGTCTTAGACAGGTGCAGGGATCAAACAGGCTCAATAAACTAAAACATCTGGCCTGGAAATGATAATAGGCCCTTTTACTCTCCAAAGCAGAGGAGGAATGCAAAGTTTTCAAATGTTAAATCATGCAATTAGCCCCTGTAATATTTTATTTTTTTTTTAAGGAATGAAACAATAGTGTTTTCTATTCAGAGTTTCATTCATTGCTTAGGTCCCTGCTCTCTTCTGTGGTGCAGGAGATGACAGGCCAAAGATGCCACATTATCGTCTATTAAAAAAAAAAAGACACCCACCCTTCATTCCTTCTCAGTAGTAGAGCTCAGTCATGTCAAGAGGCCCAGCCATGCATTAAGCCGAAAACTAATTCTGGATAAAAGTTTGGGAGGGCCTACGGGCCAGAGAATGGAAAATCCCTGTACAAGGCCAGTTTTGTGAAGCCAAGTCATCTCCAGCCTCTTGAAGGCTGGTAGCAGGACAGATCTAGTTGCAGACCATCACACCATTATCTGGATTACACTGGGAGGCAGTTATCCTCACACTCCCTCCAGTGCAGAGACTGCTGTCAGAGCCAGACAAAACATTTTAAACTCTGAAATTATTTTCAGAAGTAGAAGTATTGCTGGTCAAAGTTCTCCAGGTTTGGAGCAACTCTCACAACACTGACACCTGGGCTTGGTTAGGCTGTGCCCAGGGCTGGGAGGCTCATCATGCTCTCCTCCAGGCATTGCTCCCAGCTGCCATCCCTCACCTTGGCTTGTCCGTGGCTGTCACAGTGCCCCTCAGACCAAAATCAAGACCCTCAGCAAAAAGGAGAGCTGTCAGAAGCTTTTATGCCTATGAATAAGGGGATCTTGTCTTCTGGTAGTTTAAGTATGTGACCAAGTAGTAGGGTCAGGTATGTTCCTATGCCTGTATTAGAAAATGTTTCCATCTCTTGTTTAAGAAGTTCTCCATCTTCTTGATGAAAATACTTTAGCTTGACTAAATAAAATCTTTCAAAAAAGTTTCAAACAGGCCTCACCTTGACTACTGACAGTCATTAAATCTCATGAGAAAAGTTGGTATTTTTATCCAGCATCTTTGCCAAGCTACAGTCTTGGTAACTCTGCACTGACCAAGTTTTCCTTTACACTTGGAGCTGAACGTGGCATGCTTCTCTTGAGTAAACAGGAATGTTCATCTTGGGCCAGAGAAACCTGGAAACAAGTCCTGGGTCCCACTCCAACCTTTGCCTCAAGTTTCCTGTGAGGTCTGAATGCTGGACTTTTCAGAAGGGCAGCGAGCCCGGTTACACTTTGTTTAGCACATTTGGGGCCAGGCTTCCAAAGGTATGTTCAGTTCTTCTTACTGACAGTCCAGCCCTAGAGCCTGACAGGCCGACTTCAACTCTGAATAGGCTTCTCTTGAAAATACTGTCTTTAGGCTCTCATGGCTTTTGCTTTTAGAACAACTGGAACCGTAACACAGCATACAGGCTCTAGACCACCTACAATGCCAGTATCTTTTATAAGGCACCAATATATAAAGGACCATGAAAAGAAAAACGCCCCTTCTCACCTCTGCAGGAACAGATGCTGCAGCATTCCCACGCTGCTGGATGTGAAGGTGCAGACTTTGGGCCAGAGTCTGAATGCATCACACAGGTCCAGGCCATGGTCTGATTTTCACTGCATCACTTGTGTCAAAGATCATGAGCTTTCAGCTAAAAACACCCTGCACAACTATAGTGCTGATGACCATGTAGGTTTCCCCCAGTCACCATTTGTTGACGGTCACCGGCAGCTGTAGCAGATCTGGGTTCTCGTGCTGGAGTTCATAAAAAGGACTCATGAGCCTGGCAAGGAAGGATTCAGGGAAACTCCTTAGTTTTCCTGAATTCTTATAGAAGGATTTCTGTAAGGACAGAAAAGTATAACAACAGAGGTCTGTAAACACATGCTAAGTTATCATTCATGCGTGTTAATGGGAACTGCAAGATCTAAATGGGAGAAAGAAAGTAGCAATCTTAGAGTTCGGTAAGTATCAACCTTGAGAAGCAGTGTAACTAGGTCAGGGTCATAGTAGAGACAGGCACAAAGCAGAGACAGACAGATCGGGGCTCTTAAGTGCTTGTTTCTCCTTGTGTGTTGGACCTTGGACTAGACAATGAGGTTGACTGGAGAGATAGAGGTGCCGTGCAAACCAGAGAGGCCCTGTGTGCTCCCAAGGGTATCGAACTGCAGGGGAAGCCATCCCTCTGGGTCAGACCCAGAACCAGCTACTGCATTCAGCAGCTGAGGGAGCTTGGGTTGAACCCTAAAGGGCAGGATTGCCACAGGCGTGTCTCCATCCAGAACATCACTAGAAGAGGGCATGCAGACATCAATCAACTTAATCCTGTAGGGGTTAGGCTTCCTTTAGGAATCAAAGGGTGTTGTACAGGAAGCTTGTGGACTTAGAAAAGATGCTGGAAAGAGGTTTCTTTGCACGAGGCAGATGGTATGTCCCTGTGCTACCTTCGCTATTTCTGGAAGCCAAGAAAATCCTTATAATCTTTGAAGGAATGATGCAATTAAGAGCAAAATTCTGTATTGTTGCATATGTAGTCAATCTCTCAAAACATATATATTGTTATGTGTATACATATATATTGTTAACATATATTTAAAATATATAAAATATAAAAAAAATATAAAATATAAAATTTCTGCTGCTTAAAGTTTTAAAAATCTTTCAAGTTGTGTTCACATTTATACTTCCAATGATTTGTTTCAGAACCACATACAGATGAAGAAGTCAGAGTTGTGTATAGCTTTTATTTTCTGATTTTGTGGTGTTTTAGCTTCAATGTAAGCCAAAATTTTTTAACTTGTGACAAATCAACCAAGTAATTTACTTCTACTGCTACAGGGAAATGAAATTCCTCAACACATCCTTTGTTGGTCTCCAAAATCAATCTGCAAGTCATATGCCTACTTCAAATAGGTTCAGTGTTCAAAACCAACAGCCTATGGCCAAACTTAAATTCTTTGTGAAGGAAGTTTATACATCAGGAATGTTAGCACTGGAGATAATGTCAAAGAAAAGTGCAGTAGAAAAGTATAGAAGTCTATGCAACATCCAGGAAAAAAATAATTTCTCTTCAGTCATAGGTGAGAAAATAGATGCTCAGCTTCTCTACCTGGTTGCACAGAAGTAGCAGTGTCAAGAAAATTTATTAAAGCTGTACCAAGGTGTGTTCAAGCATTCTGAAGAAAGAGAGAGGGAGCAGTCTCTGGAAAAACAAATCACCATCTTTTCCTCCCAGAGAACAGAGACCAGGTCTTGATTCATTAACACGCAGCTCCTGGCGGCACCTACCAGCACTAGCCCATAATTCTGTAATTTACAACACATCCTATGCACTGAGGAATTACTTGACTTGACTTGTTTGTAGGTGCAAAAACCCCACTCACCGTTAATTGCAAGATCAAGGCCATATTTAATATTAAATTTATGTATAAAATAAAATCAAGCCAGAGATGCTTTTTGTTACTATAGACAAAAAACCAGCTAATTTTGTGTACATTTCATGAATTCAGTGTTCCTTTTGACACATTAGATACTCTGGTTTGTTTAGCCTTATCACCATGTCCTTACAAGTCTACAGTTCAACTGCTTAATTCTAGTACACTAAATCCATCCTATATGTCTGTTATAAATAGGGTACTGCACATACAGCAAGTGCAGTCCCCACTACATACTCTTTCATGATCACTTTAAATAGCACACATATTGTCACGCTATATTTAGTGCTACATCCACGGTAACATATCATCACATCATTATATACAAAATGGCTTCATAAAAACAAACATCAGAGCAGAGAAATGGGTTTCTTCAGTCTGCATTGAAGTCTGCCAAGCCAAAAAAACTCCTCCTGGAAGTTTTATTTTATTTAGTTTAATTCCATTTACGTTCATTTTTCAAGTAGTAGCTCGTGAAACTCCCAAGCAAATTCAAACAATTATTTACCTTAGCAGATATGTCCCAATAGGTATTTCTAAGTTTACCAATTTGTACCCCGATTTTCAAAACATTCACAATTTCTTTAGGAACACATGCATAGACGGACAAATATTAAAAAGCATTTGGAAAATCAGGCCATAAGCCATGGAAAACCACGGAAACGTTTTCAAAGACCTGGCTCCAGTGGCAGATAGGGGTCACTTGGAGATAGGTTCTTGAGTTCCTATTGAAAACCTGTGTCTTTGGACAGCTTCACCTGTGGAACAATGAAGGTCCTGATTGCTTCATGCCTTCATTTTCTTTTTATATTTTTTTTTCTTTCTATTTATTTCCACTCTTTCTATTGTGCTTATACGATTTAGTTTGTGATAAACAACTTTATAAAAAATGACATTGATGACATTCCTCAAGATGGTGTTTCTACATTTGAATCTAGCAACATGAATGAGCTCAGATATTTTTTGCCAATGCACATTACCCTCTGCTTTGAACTTTGGACTATGTGAATCACCTTACTCTCAAATTGCACACCCAGTCAAGATGGAGTAGTCAATAAAAATGGAGTAGTACCCTCCTTCCACCCTCCAAGTGAAAAACCTGGACCATAATGCTGCTCTGTTAGATATTGCATCAACATAAAAAATGTATAGAAAAAGATATGAGCATGAGAAGAAGTACAGTAATACAACGTTGACTGACCCGAGTCTACAGACTGAGCATATCAGTTATTTGTCTTTTTTTTTTTCTTTGTTTCTCCTGTTGTATGTATCACAGACTAAAGGAATCTTAAGAAGGGGTCTCAGGGAGAATAATACCACGGATATGTGGAAGCTTCCCTAACATGGATAACTGCATGGGCAAGAGCATCTTGAAACTGAGCATATGATGGCAGTAGGGCACAACTGGAGAATAAATTTGATATTTTAAGAGTAATTAAGAACTGTTGAGTCAGGATAAAAAAGTCCAGAAAGTGCCCTCAACTTGAAGTGTTTAATGCAGCAGAAAAATGGGGAATTGGTGGAGACTGCATAGGGAAGGGTTGTCTGGGGAATGTGACAGGATGAAAAAATCGTCTTTGCAACAACACTGGTGAGACAGGATGGTGTTTCATCAAGACCAGGGATGATAATTTTGCAGTAACAAAAGATGTATGGTGAACAGGAAAGGCTACATTTTGGATAAATTACACAGAAAAATGTCATTGGTTTAAGTACCCTTCTGTAGCACCTTAACCCAGCTGAAGTCCAGACTGTTTTGCCCCAGGTATTGACACTGTAGTCCATGAAACCTCACAGTGAGGTTTTTCAGAGAACCAACCCAGCTGAAAACAGAATCTTCCAAAAACATCAGGTTTGTTTAGAAACAGCATGACTTGCTGAACTGCCTGTTGTGCTTGCACCAAAGCACGAAGAGCGTGAGAGGGAGGAAGAACATGAGCTGGACACAGGGTGGGCATGGCAGCCCCCAGGTAGTCTGGGGTAAGATGTCTTGTATTCAGTCCTCTGCCAAAAACCAGGAGAAGTGCAAGACTGAGAACTGTCCTGGCCACAGGATAAGCTGGGTACAGTGTTGGGAAAAAATGGTGTAGAAAGTAAAAATGAAGAGTCATGTTTTAGCTAGATAAATCCTGAAGTAGTGACTAAACATCCATTAAGTGTTATAGGAGAGAGAAGACAAGGTATGCGCTTGGGCAGGAGGAGATGTCTTAGGAATTAAAAGATAGATCTGTAAGTTATTGATGTTTTAAATCCTATTTAAGATACCTCATCTCCAAACGTTGTTGCTGGAGAGGTCACTACCCAGAAAGCAACAGTTAGAAAGACAGATCTCTTTGCTCCTACCTGCAGTCCTTTGTCTTTATAGCCATGATATTACCTTACCTCTTGACCTCTAACTAATGTTTTCTTAAAAGCCTGTTGCAGAGGAACAGTTGAAAACCCCAAATTTCCTGTTATTATTGCTGTAATTTCTTATCTTTGGTTATTGCAAGAAGATTGTTTTTAAAATGTTTACAGCTGCTCCAAAAACAACTTAGACTGGGCTTAAACTCGTTCCTTCTGGTAGTTAATTCCACTCAGAGACTTCATCCAGTCATACTTTTTCCTTAGCTACAAGGAATTTTATTAGGCACCATTAGCTTTGTTGGCTCAAAAGAAGCCCTGCTCCAGCTGAAATGGTTTCTAAAATACTCAAAAGATTTTTCATGGAGACTGAGATGAGAGCTTTCAGAAACAAGAGAGCAAGTACTTCCGTGGAACACACCCATACTGTGGTCCCACAAAGACGCCCAGATGCTGTATTCTGTGCAGATTTTTACTTTGAAAAAAACCTCGAGTAACTCAAAGAAACACACACAAACCTAAAAGCAGGTAAAGAAGAAATTAGATAATAAAGGCAGGAAAATGTGTAGTGACCACACAAGACGAGTGCTGTCTCATAAAGTGCATGATTGAATCATGATAAATAATTTCCATAAACCATTTTAAATTAAGATAAATGCAATTACATGGGCCTCAAGATGTTCTTTTCACATCCTGCCTGAAGATATTTTCACAATCCTAAATTAAAAGCAAGCAAAAAACACAAAAACTTTGTAATTAAAATACTGGAATTCTTTTAAGCCACCAGCAGCTGACAGAGACAGGCGCTGCCCTGCCAAACTCCTCAGCTGATGAGACACGACATACCCTACGTGCTCAGAGCTGGGCACCAGGATTCTGCAGGGGACAGCAGAGCTGCCCATATAAAACCAGTATCAACTCACTCTGTGGCAGAAATCTCCTCTCACACCCATCTTCTGACCTAGAGCTGGCAGCTGCATCACTTGCTCCAGTCCAGAAGGTGAGTTCAGCCAAGCGGGTCTGGACCACAAAGCTGGGAGAAGACAACAGAGGGAAGGTCGGCTGCTGGTCCCTCTATGAGTCTATACATAGAACAAATCATACTGGCTAAGGTCTTATTTCAAAGCTAACTCTAACTGCAGGCACCGCCCTATTAGTCTGAGATGTTATCCCACCCTTGATAATTTGGTGCCACATCCACTGCTAAGCACGTCTTGTGAAAAATCTCTCCTCTGCTTCGGACTGAAGTCAACACATTTAGTTAGGATGCAATTAGCTGTCACTGGTGTCCTTCTTCACAGGCAGAAGCTTGGGACACATGCAGTTTGCATGCGATTTGTAGAGGGTTGTGATTTTTAAAAAATCATGTCTAATAGGAGAAATGCTGTAAGAATGCTGAGACTTTCACAGCATTTTTCAGATATATCTGAGTGCATTTTACAGACAAAGATCTGCTATATCTATATCTGCTTCTTCCATAAGCGTATGTTGTCAGAAATCAGTATCGTGGCTCATTGGCCACCCTTGATCTTAAAAGACAGTCTCACTCATAACACATTTTCAGGACACAGAAACAGACTTATTTGTCAAAGCCTGTCCTTCAAACCCTCTTTCAGGACTATTTCAGCTTTCTAAGGTCGCGAGATGCTGGATGAAGAAAGTAGACATGATACATAACATGATACATGCCTCTGACTGTTGCAATCTCTGCGTTAGAATGTCTGTGGATAGTTATGGCAATATTGGTAAAGTCACTCCACCTCTCTATGCCTCAGTTGCCCCATCCACATAACTCATACCCAATCTGCCAGGAGCTGCAAATGTGAGACATGATTAATTAAAGACACAAAGTATTATAGATCTTCAGGCAGAAGGAGCTGATGGAGTCCAACAGGACTGTTATTATTATTATCACAGAGTCAACATTTCATATTCAGTGATGAAAGCCTCTCGGGGGAGAAATGCAAACCTATTGCTGGAATTAACACTCCCGCTCAAATTTGATAGTGCCCTTTATACAGGATTTTCGTTTATATTCACAGAAAAACATAAATAAGTGCTCAGGCTGGCCAATCTATTTCCTCTGTAACTGGCAGCATTCAAAGTCACTTTATTGTATGAAATAATGTCTTGGTTTTCGTCCCTTTATCTTGCTTGTGCCTGACCTTCCATTAAAAGTTGCTTGGAAACTGCTTAGAGAATAGTCAGTGGTGCTTCTTATTGATATCTTCCTTTTGTGATTTCTTTGCTATTCTATCTTTTTTTATTCCTTTCCAGAAGCTTTTTAAGCCAGAAGAAGATGAAAAGAAACCAGAGAATCAAAGCCTAATATTTTTTCTTTTTAAAAGGAACAGGAAAACCATCCTCCCCATATACATTGACATGTTAAAGAAGAAAGAAATGTTCTTCTAATAAATGCTCCAGCAGGTCTTTAATGTGTGTGTTATTATCAAGTGCTTTACACATTCTCTTTAGCACCTTGGTAATTAAAAACAGGATATGTAAAGTAAATTGTGTCCCTAAATACACCTTGCTATTGCCATTGTATAGAAATGGTGGGAAATGGGCACCACTCTGACACTCGTTTTACCAGAGAGGATTTGTAAGGGTGTTTTGAGCAAGTTCTTGTTAGGACTTGTGGCTGTCACGGGCAGTAGCACAGTACTGGAAAGAAGACACAGTAAAGCCTGTATCTGACTTTATTAAAATCCATGGCAAAGCTCCACTTTTTGGCTCTAACAAGATTTTGTCTTCTGTTCCCAAACTTCCCTGTATAAATAATGTAGGCTGACTACAAAGGAAAAGCACAATGAAAATATCTAAGCTTTATAAAAAAAAGAGGAAGCACCTATTCTTGAAGCTTTGTTACAGTTCTCTCTGTGAAAAATAATGGTTATATAACTATGGTGAGTATAATTTCAAGGTATATTCTTCAAAAACATGGCATCTTAAAATGTCATTTATGATGTCCATATTTCCTTACATATGGTTTTAATCCACAAATTAAGTCATTTGCAAGGATAAATTGCAAAGTATGGCATTTTTGTAGGCAAGATTGATTTTTTCACATACTTATACTTCTTGGAACCGCAGATGTTGCTTTCTTGAAGGCTCGTAAGCAGTATGCACTTTTTAATATGATTTAGCATGTAGAAATAAGACAGTAAATTTTACCAGGAAGCAGTCCTTCTGTGAAGGAATCTGCAAATAACATTTTGATCTATGTAGAAGTGAAGTCCTTAAATATTAATTTTTTTGCTTCTTTTTCCCAAATTTAGCTTATTGAGTCCTTTATTAAGTGCTTCTGAGCATGGTTCTTTGCTGATCACAGTCTGATCAACTTGCAAGCTAAAGGTCACATCAATTCACAGATGTCAACATGCAGCTCTTATCTGTTTCAATCCAGAAATTCCAGGAAATTATCACATGGAGTTCTCTGCGTGCCCTTCCAGAGCACTATCTTTCAGGCTAATCTTTAAGATAGTGGTTGGGGTCAGATCTACACATGTTAAAGTGTTTATTTCCCAGGAGAGAAATATTCCAGCCCCTTGACCCTGAGAAAATTTTATTTATTTTCTAAGTTGATCTAGTGTTGCTCTCTTCTCTTTTCCTCAGGTTTCCCATTGGTGGTCGGGTTACCTCATAATTATTTTAGAAAATGGGCACATTGCTGGCAAAATTTCTTCTTCTCAAAAACACGGTCCGACTCTGACTTGAGCCTGAAGACAGATTTCTACTCACAATGATTGAAGTGCTATTGTTCTGAAAAAAACAGGCAGTAGTGCTTCATTGTTTTTATGGGTTTGCAGAATATCCTTTTACCTTTATAACACCTTCAAGTATTATATTTTGGATATACATCCTCTGAAGGAGGAATATATGAATCCTAGATCTACTCCTTTGTACACAATTTGCAGGACATTCTGTAATCAACTTTTTTTTTGTGAAAACAAAGCAAAGGCCTGTTGGGTCTGTTGAGTCTACTAAGGATGCTGACTGTTATAAGAATTGTAGACTTTCAGATTTTTCTTAGTTTGGAAATGATTATTTTTTTTTATTTTTACTACCTTATGTACTCATTTTAAGTAGTTTCTAAGTACGTCCCACCTGGTTCACCACAGTGGCTACGCTCAGGTCACCACCACACAGACACAGAGATGCCCTGCCAGAGACCCTGGCAGGACAAACAACTGACATGGAGGAATAGGACCTGTGTTGTCAGAAGCCATTGACCACCTCCCTTGTGGGGCAAAGTCTAACAAGAAAACACTAGAAAAATTTACGTGGCTGGGCAGATTTTGCTCCACAGGGCATGGGGCTGGTGTCACCACGTAGCAGCCTCTTCCCAGTCTGCCTTTCTCCAGACCACAGTTACACCACCACTTTTCCCTGCTCCTTTTCACCCAGGTGCCTTTGCCATGCACAGCCTCGGCTCTGGGACCGTCCCACTGCCCTTGTCATAAGCACAGCTTCAGAGCCTTTCCATGGACGTGGTCCTGGGTGTGTGCACAGCGGTGTCCACAGCTTGAGCCTTCCTGTCATTTAGGAAGTCGAACCTTCCTCAACTTGCTCATACTCTAGCACAGGTGCCCCAAGGAGAGCCAGGGAGAGTGTTCGGCTTGGGTTGTCATCCAGCATTTTGATGGCTTCTTTGATATCAGAGCATGAGAGATCAAGGACTGGTCAGTAGTGGTCTCAATCCACACTCATTTAAGGACCCTCTGTTTGCTGTACACTGAAACTAAATTAGCGTATTGCTCTTTGGGATCCATATCCTACAATGCATTGAATCTCTGGCTTGCAGATGTATCTACCTGTGGGAACTGGAGATGTGTTTCAGACCAGGTCCAGTTCAGATGCAGACTCTTTCATGCTGAGCTAAGCCCACAAAGGCCTCATCAACCCAAAGGAACAAGCTCTGTCTTCCCAGCCTTTTTTTTCTTGGCTTGTACAAGGTTCTTTGAACTTCAAATTTAGGTATTTCTCCTAATTAATGATCATTTCATACTGTCTTCAAAAGCCATTGGATTTTGATTAGCCAGCAAATAAAGATGGCTTCATTTTCTCCTCTGGGCACATATTTCTTCTGTCTCCTTAGCAGTTAATTGAGTAGGCGAATAATAGCCCATGCACTTTAACAGGCTGCGTAGGAAAGGCACTAACAGCCTGGTCACCAAGAGAACTTCACTGACATTAAGCACTTAGCAAATGTGATCCTCCAAAGGGAGAGAGAGGTGCACCCTGTTCCTTGGAGCTCTGACAGCTCCTGTGCAGCTGGTGCCTTGAAAGCACAGCACACAGTCTTTCTTTGCCGTGAGCACTTCAGCTCGCTCCTGCACCCAGACCTCCTTGTGGAAGCTGTTATAAAGAGGGAAACAGACAACACATTCTTGTTTCTCCGCAGCCAAATGTGGAAATAATCACCTCTGGAGATGTCTACATCAACTCCACAGAAGCCGATGAGGTGACTCTAGCACAACTTAAAGACATAAACTACAAATCAATGAGTTGTCCTTCCTTTTATTTGATATTATCACTAAGATATTGTGCACTTCAACAGCACTCCAGGGCAAAACAAATGCAGGAGAAGTCCCCCAATTTTTTTTCTATTCTCAGCACAGGGGTTAGGCAACACGTGTGGAAACAGTGAATGAATATGCCAACTTTCTCACTGAACAAACCAGGTAAAACGCAGCATGTGAAATCAAATAAGCATTAAATTTGTCCTGTAATGAAGACACCAAGATCAGGGAGTGCTGGATATCCTCCAGATCATCTTGGTACAAGTTATTGGCCTTTATTAAAATATTGCTAGAGTAGAAAACTTACTGTTCTGCTTTCCGATGGGGTACTAAGTTCAGAAGAACAAGCTGAAGGAAGAAAAGCTTTCAGCAAGTGCCACTTTTGAATTCTTTTGGTCTTGGCGTGTATTAAGGCATTGTATGTATTAAGCACAAACAGATCCACCTACATATTACCAAATTGACATTAAGAGGTGCTGAACTTGCTTCCACAGCACTTAAAGCAGCCCTTCAACTTTTATACGGATGAAAGATATTTTTATCACTAGCTTCAAGCAAGAGCTGAATACCAAACTCTTTGAACGTAGCAAAACCTGTACAGTCATTCAACAAGCAAAAATATTTTTAAACACCTTCCGGAATCTTTTTTATTGTTTAATTCTGTTTGTTGGATTGTAATAGAAAATGCCTAGAGCTTTCATGGGAGGTCAACAATTGGGAGATACTTTGTTGCTGATGACAGTTGTGCATCTCTTCAAATATATTATAATAAAAGAAACAAAATGCTGTAACACATGTCTTTGGGAAGCTTAATGATGCTGTATTATTTCCATTAACAGGTCCCACATTACTATCAGCCTGCTTTCTTGCTCAAGAACATGAGTGAATGCCTGACATCATTGTTTTTCTATGGCCAACAGGAGGACTGTTGACAGGCTCCAATAGAAGCCATGAATCTACCTCTTCTCACTACAAAATGATGTGCTGCATCTTATAACACTGACTCTAGGGAGAAAATTATGGAAGAAGTCACCAAAACCAATTATTTAAGTTAAAATATTTGAATGCAACAACATTTACAAAATAAAGTTTGCATACATGTATCCTGATGGACTAAGGTGCTAGCCTCTACTCTGTGACTGCTCGAGGGAGTCAGAATAGTGCTAAGCAAAGGTTATGTAGCTCCAGGGTAGATAGCAAAGGCAACGACATACACTTGCATTCAAAGAGAATTGACCTTTTATGTATAGAACACTCACTTAGCTTTTCCCATATACAAATATATAAATTGTCACACCGTATTTACAGACATTTTGTGTCCGTTCTCTTACTTTCTGCCTTATGCAGACACGTTCACTTTTCCCACAGAGCAACGCGCTGGTACAGGATCAGGGATAAAGCAATGGTGAGGCAGCATTTTGTGACAGGTATAAAAGCTCCACAAATGAGATTAAGAAGCTCAAGCCACAGAAGTCTTATTCTGCTTCATGACAACTGCAGAACCTCCTCCTTTCTTCCTAAGATGTGTTCATCCATCAATAGCCACCAGGAGACACGGTTAATTGACACCCACTAGCACATCATGGGCACAACCATGAACAACTCCCCTTCCCACAGGATCCTGTCTGTACATATGTGGTCACGGAAACCAGCTCTTATGTTTTTCTCTCTTCTGAGCTGGGACACTGACAACATAAAACTATTTTCTGCTCTGGAACAGTGTAAAACAAATTAGTAACTGTGACCTTTCAAGGTGTTGGTATTTAGTGCATAAAATTGGTCTGGCGTCACTGGTGTGCTTTCTACACCATTTTTCCTCAAAAAGACCTGACTGTGTAAGGAGACTGGAGGATGACTCCTAAGCCTTCTTTTGCAAATTATGGTTCAGAAGTTTTCCCATAACGGACACAGCCAAGAAAATATGTAAGACCCTAATTAAACAAAATGCTTACCTCCTAGTGGTACTGTGTGACTTGAATTCTTAAATGATTTGTTGGCTTAATGTGTAAATGCTGAAAGCTATTCACAAGCTGAAGTGAGGCCATAATGTTGCTGTTCTAGAGCCTAAATTCTACAAAGGCTTTTTTTTTGTTCTCAAGCAACTTTAGTCACACAACTTGTCCCACAGAAATCAAGTGAAGTAATCCTGAAACTGATTGGGAGAGGGTAAAAAGTAAAATTTATCCTGAATGATAGAAACTTTGGTCAAGGCTTCTCTTGACATGGTTGTTATTAGTTGAAAAGTAATTTTATACACAACTGGCATCTTCTGCTCATCTTCATGAAATTAAACACGTTCGTAAGTGTAGCCAGGTTCATGACCTTAGATTGTCAACCCTTCAGGAGAAAGGCAGGCTTCATTTTGGTTTGTGTTCAGTACTAATTATGTCACCAACAACAAAAATTCAAACATAACTGCACTCTGCATCCAATGAAGAGCAGCTAGGAAAGGTTTGAGCAAACAAACCACATTTTTTTCTTCAGTAAACTTACCACAATTCCCACAGCTACCATTTTCCTGATGTATAATTAATTGAGCACTGCAAGTTGCACAGTACCGAATGGTCCTGTGTTTTCACATGGTGTTGATTTAATTTACATCCCCGTAACACCAGAGGGTCGAGAAGCTAAGACTGAGACAGGGATCTCATGCTCGGTTACTGAAGGTTGAAGTCGGTGAGAAGAGGAAGCGCAGGGAAGGGAAGTGGAGGCTCCAGAAGATTAAATGACTTCTTCAAGGACAAGCAGGTCTCTGGAGGCACAGGTGCATCACAGAGCAAGAATAAAATTAGCAGTCACCTGACATCTTGTCATACTCTATATCCATGAAGAAATACCGCCTTTCTGAGACAAGCACAATCCTAGGGCATCAGGATTTTTATAGTTTTGAATAACTTAAAGGTTCCTTTTTCCACTTGTTTCAGAACGTGCTGGCTCAGGCCAAAAGTTCTCTTTAAAGAAAAAAAGCACAATTATTAGCTCTTTGAGCCCCATTTTTTGTCTGAATTGTTTGATCTCACCTGAAGAAATACCATAATCACTGCTTTCTTCAACAACTAGCATAAATTTTTCCCTGAAAAAATTACTCCAGTGGATCGTTCCTGATTGCATATTACTGCTGGATCTGATGAAGACAGCTATAGATGCTATTAGATCAGTGTGAGAAGGACCATCTTATTTTACCCAAGGCAATCTCAGCCTGACTTTTAGCTGACATACCCAACACGTTAGTCCACCACAGGCCAGGGAAGTTCTTCTTGTGCTGCTGTCAGTTGGGTGACCCCTTGCTTTGATTTAAAATATTTGCTACTGTTGCTCATGGATGGCAAATAGACAATCACCTTGGCAATGGCATCATTGCCTCAAGATTTGGAAATGTGTGAGGTGATATTTTTCAAAAGTTTATTAACAATATAAGTTTTGTGAGTGCTTTCCATTAGGGGAAGAAAAGAAGAAAGCAAAACCATAACATGGCAAGAACGACTTCCCTTCTGTGCTGAAGAGTTATCTTTACTTCTTCTCATTACTAACAGGCACAAAGCTCTTTCCCATTTGTTTTTCACCAGTGGCATCATACCTTGGCCACTGCAGATCTCTCCTGCAGCCCCACCACTTCCCCTCCCCACCATCGGACCGTGCTCCAGCTCCTGACAGGCTGCTCCATCCCTTTCCCCTGCCTGCCCTGTGAGCAGCTGTTGGGCCCATGGATGCCTCCCAGACCTCGGAACGCCTCCTCCCAGGCAACAGCCATCATGGCCAGGGGCCAAGAGCTGTTGTCACCACCAGGCCCAGAGGACAGCAGGCACGCTCCCCGCTCGGCGTGCCGCCCAGCACTGCACTGGGTGGGATGAGCAGGAGGAGGACACCGTAGAGGAAGGAGCTGGCCTCCAACTCTGCCAGTGGTAGAGCAGCCTTCCCCAGAGATGCTCATCCCACTCCATTTCTATTCTCAGTCCCTCTGCTGACATGAGTCACTTCAAGGACCCTGAACTACTACTGCTTCCATTTTGTGTGTTTGTTTGTTTTACTGCAGATAATAGTGACGGCAAATTGTTATTTTCTTGAAAGACGTAGCTGGACATGGGCTTTCGCATCACTGAGGGTTAGGTAAGATAAGTGGCCTGAAGTTCAACATAAAATTCCAAGATCTGGCCTTTCAAATCTATATACAGCCAACTTGTGTGAATATACACCCTACTAGGGATCGCCTCCCTTGCCATCCTTAGAGTTAGTTTATGGAATTTGTTCACATCCAAAGAAAATTCAGACCAGAGAAGTGACAAAGCTCAGCTAGCCTTTCCCTGAAACAATAAGAAAGTAAGACAGAGCTACTAGGAGAAGAGAGCTGGAACTGGACAGAACAAATTAGATGTTCAGCCTTCAGGGTGAGCTTCAACTTCACACTCTCTCAAAGAAATGTGCATTCTTTGTTATCATCAGGTTCAAATGTCAAATCCTCATTGCAGGAACAAATTCATTTTCGGCTGTTTTCAGCAGGAAATCACTTGGTATATTTTCTTCCAGATTCAGGTAACTCCCTGCACCTGCTTATACTACCACCTAAAGAAAGCCTTTTCAGGCTTTGTGTATGTGTATGTGTATGTCCTGTACCATGGAAATTGAGCATTGTGAAACTGCAGTTTTGTCTGGAGTGTCCCATCTACCTATAAGATGTCATTAGATGCAGGGAGGGGGTGATAGGTGTTTTTAAGGCAGAAGACTTCAAACCACGTATGCCCGCACTCTTATTGTCATCGTTGCTGCTGCCAGCTGGAAAAAGAGACTTTGAGTCCTCAGTGCTGGCAGTTGCTAACAAGGCTGGGAGAGGAAAAGAACTTGAAGAATAGCTGAAAGGATCTCAAGGAACATGCATACCAATAAACTTGCCAAAGTACACACTGCACTACCAGTAGCACTCCAACTCCAATAGATACTTATGCATTTATTTTGAGATACAGTATGGGAAGAACTGAATGGGAGTGGGACCTTATCACAAAAGTCTTTGGTCTGTATTGCAGAAACACTGGGTGATGACCCCTCCAAGCCACTACCTCTTGCCATTTTGACTAACAGCTCCTTCGCTATGGCATGTTTCTATGCCAAGAAACTTTTGCATTATTGTGGTATCAGTGTGCTCAGAAACTGCAGAAAACAAAACTGGGAAATCCCTACAAGGTTTACCCTGAGTTGGCTGGAGGTCACAGATATTTTCTTCTGAGGAGAAGATACCGCCCTCTAGAAGGAAAAATATCATGCCTACCAGATCCAACATGAAAACCCCATTCCATACAGTGTGCTTGGGAAGGTAAATCACATGCAGGAATTGCAGCAGCTGACATTACAAAACTTAGAGCAAATTATCTTTGGAGTCTCACTCATCCACCTCCAACCAGCTAATTCGAGCCATAATCTGTGGCCCAAAAAAATCAAGAGATGCAACCTGATTATTTCACAAAGCCAATAAATTTGTTTGGCAGCCTACTCATCAGTCCCAGCTCAGTATTTCCCTTGGAAATCAATATTCATAATATTCCGAAGCACAGCTGTAATGAAGTACAATGTATTTTCACATGAATATAAAATCAAAAGAAGGCAAGGTGATGCGTGCTTACAGGCAGCTCTGCTCAGTATCCCTCTGCAGCCTTCTCTTACTGATGAACGGGCAAGAACATCAACCGTACATCCTACCCAGTTGTCAAAAGGAACATAGGAGATGTGAACTATCTAAAAGAAAGAAAAAAAGCAGTTTCTGTTAAAATACACTTCATGGATCATTTAAAAAAATTCAGGGTTCCACTTTGCTGCAGTCTAGTCATCCAGCTAAGGATCCCATGTCAACAGGGCAACAGATTTTGCTTGTGCCTTTGGAGGCAACATACAGGTGGGTTTAAAAGGATGCCTGATCAGCCTCTGCTCCATTCAGTGCTTGTATGGCTTTTCCATGCTGGGATCTCACGTGTCAGAAGCTCACAGCATACATACCACTCCATCACGGATCAGACTAGCACTTGTGTCCAGCACCTGCAGTTTTGGAGCTGAGCGAGGACTGTTGTGCTGTGATACAGCAAGTGCTGCTCCCAGACCTTAGATGCTGCCGGGTATGGATCCTGCAACAGAGGGGAACAACGCACGTCTCAGGAAGGAGCGGAGCCATTCGGACAGTGGGGTCTTGCGGCTTCTCTGAATGGCCTAAGTTTCCCTGAGGGTGGATGTCACCTGCATGGTGGGGTTGGTGAGAGCAGAGTAGACTGGGTGGCTAGGTGTGGGTGGAAGGGGAGCACCCAAGTGTTTTGCTGAATTCAAGGTTTAGGACTGCGTCAATCTACGGGGCGTGTGCGTGCTGGCTGAGTGTCTGTGGCACACAGCAGAAGGAGGAAAACACGTCACCGAGTTAGCGCTGTGGTCAATTCTATGCCAGAGCTGTAACTGAGGAGCTGGTAGGTGGCAGAGGATGGTGACAACTGCGCACAGGATTGCCCATTCAGTGCGGAGAGCATCGCTCCCTGTCTGGTTCGGTTCGCCCCGGGCACGCCAGGGCAGAGGTGCTGCCCAGACCCCACCACACCCCCTTGCTAGGGTTCCTCCACCCTTCCCCACCTGGGGGCCAGCCCTGGCTCCCACCAGGCACAGCCACATGCCCTCTGGCACCGCCGCACGCAGAGTTTCCACCGCGCCGGCCCGGGCACTGGCCGGGGTCTGCGGCGCAGCCGGCCCCCCGCTGCTGTGGCTCGCTGCCTGCTGCTCAGCTGTCCCATGCAGCAGCCCCGGGGCTTGGGTTACAGGACAGTTTCTAACTTTGTGCCTGTCCCAAGGCAGCAGGGCAGAGGCACATGATTTGTAATTTATGAGGACACCCATAGAGCTGTCACTTTCAAGGCAGGTGTTGAGAAACTGGCAAGCGGCCCGAGCAAAGAAAAAGACTGACCTCACTCTGAAATAATGGTGGCCAACATGGTCACAGGACAGAGAGCATTGACATAAGCGGGCTTTAAAAATAACTAGGTCATCCTGCTAGACTAGCTCACTGTCTTATACAAAGAAGCCATGAGGTACCAATTTATAGTAAAAGGAGTGTAAACAGCTATTCAAGGGACTGGTGAACGTGTAAGGTTTTAAGTCATCATTTTATTTAGCGTTTTTAATTCTCCTACCGGAATCAAATTATGTCACTAGACATAACATCAGAATAAGAGGCAGGTTCCCAATGTCCGTGCACGGTGGTGGCACCAGACACCGGGCGGCCGTGAGTGTAGAGTGGTCACTAGAGTAGTTGCGGCTGCAGCCACCTTGCTTTGAATCTGAGTCACAGCCAAAACCTAAAATGGCTGTCGGACTAGAAGATCATTGCAGGTGTCTTCCAGCTGAACTATTATAGCCTGAAAACGAAGCAAAGGCCACAAACATATAAACATTCTGTTGCAGAGGAAAGTTGCTGAATGTGTGTTAATAGAACCTGTCCTTAAGAAAAAAGGAGAGGAAATCTGGAGAGGAAATGACTATTTCTCTACCTAACCCAAACTTTGGAAAAAATCTTAAAGCAGAGTGCTCTCCATTCAGATCTGAGATGGGGCTGAGTGCTGTTTCACAAAACATGCTTCACACCTCCCAAGCTCAGGACATTTTGCTGCAATTTGTAAGAGGAGAGAAACAGGATTTGGCTTAGCCAGAAACCTCAAATAGTTTTAATAGTTATGAGAGTTACTAGAGGCCAATAGTGACTTAGGTTTTGACATCCACATTCATAACACACCTATTCCTGGATTTACGGCACCCATTTAATTCCACACAAAGTCAAGGAGCACCTATTTCTGCTCCGTCCCTCTCCAGCTCTGTCTGTCACTGGAGAGAGAGCAAGGGGGATTTCCCTATAGAATTCTCTTTAAAAATAACTCTTCCATACCACTTGAATGGTGTAAAGGGAAAGCACAAGGACAGGGACTACACACTGGTTACCGCAGCTCTGTGAGAACACAGACAGTGCATGCCCAGGAACACAAGAATTACATTCATGCACTGGTTAGCCCCATTGGTTTTGTCAAGTGTATTCACAGCAAATTCTACCTGGTTTTTGCTTCCAAAAGGAAAACTGCCCCTTAGCAATAGCATACAGTACCTTTGCATTTAGCTGAACTGTTTTCCTCAGCCAGGAAAACAGAAAGAAATCATACCAACATGGAAAACATTTGCTTTTGCTTTGACCAAGAGTGCCTTTGAGTCAGCTGTTAATGTTTTGTCACATGGTGACCGTTCCTCATCTGAGTAACTAGTGAACTACCATAAAAAGTCCAGTATCGCTGGCATTAAGTTGCTTGTCAAGCTCCTAAAGCAGTTGCCTAAACCAAGACATCATGTTACCAGAGGTCAATAGATTGCTATTTCATGCTTGATTATTTCCTTGCTCCCTCTAAAAAGTACTTGCTAATTTTCAGTTTCTTAGCTAACCCTTAATGGTGTCAAAAATGTCTTGTTCCAATAAGGCACCTATTCTGCTGCTTCTCTCCTTCAGTTTTAGCATTCTCAGCTAATCACCCCAGGAAAAAGCAACACCGTGTCCCATGTCTCATTCTCAATTTACTTCAAATTTTCCATTGCAACTTGCATTATAAGCATAACTCCTACCTTTGCAGCTGTGGAACACTTCAGCAGCCTCAGTCCTGAGGGCATCAAAGTGAGCAGCAAAAACAGTTAAAACAAAGCAGGAGAATAACAGCCAGTATGCATTTTAATGTGGGTTTTTTTGGTCCAAAAAAAAAAGAAAAGAAAACCCTGTTTCCGGGATCCATTTTGTAAGACAGCCTGAAAACAGGCTGTAAGCATTTTGCAGCGTTTCATGGCAAATTGTAATTGACAGGCCAATTAAAGAAGAAATACCCTCAACAAAGCCGATTCTGTGAGCGCAAACATCTTATCAAAGTGACAGGCCACCTAATTAGCTTCAAATGGAATTAGGAGCTTGCTCCCTGTTTCTTTTCCAGTAATATGGCCATCCTAATTATCCATATCCTATTTCATTTATTTTGACTGTAAACACCTTTCCAATACAATACATCCCTTCTTAATCAGTGTACTACAAACTAGGTTTGAGACAGCCACGGTGCCCATGCTGCTAGAGTTCCAAGTTGCTGCAACCCTCTTTGGTGTTTTCTCTGCTACAACATAATTATATTGATAATTATATTGACCAGCTGAATGACTGTAATTTCTGGATAAGTAACTAGGAAAAAATTGACCCTGGAAAAATGGCATTCCCAGGCTATTACAGGCTGCCACAGAGCAACAGTAGAGTCTACAAGGTGGTGACTATGTGAACTCTGAGATACCTGCCATTTGCTCATCTAGCCCAATGAGTAGATACTTTGCATAGTATCTGTCCCAGAAAGAATTTTTGGGTTTTTTTAAATGAACTTGGTCCATTGTTTTGGCTGCTTCCTCTGTGTGTGTTACATGCAGAAAGAGGAAACTAAATCAGGCTTTGGCAGCTCAGCTGAAACAACTCCTGGTAAGTGTTTTTGACCCTGCAGCAAGAAACAGAATTAAACAAGACATACAGAGAATATTAAAGATAAAGTCTCAGCTCTGTCTCCAAGTTACTGAGCCATTTGGTGGTGATGACAGTCTAGGCACAGGAAGATCAAATCTTGTTCATAATACCTACCAGTCCAAGGCTCCATGACAATCTTTTACGAAGCATAAATGACTTCCCCAGGTAACATCCATCTGCTTGTTAATTATATCACCTGAGCCAGTACCACCCATCCTAATATTGGGCAAAAGCAGTATAAATGGCTATTAAATTGTAATATTTGGCCTACAGATGGATGTGTAGTTTTCCCCTGTATGCGCACCTAATAGACCCTATACCCTTAAGTAAAGACTTTTTCTAGACTTGTGCTGCTAAATTACTTCGCAAAAGGTGAATCTAACTAGTTAGAGTTTTGTAATAGGGAAAATTTGATGTTGGAGTTTTGTACCAGTCTAGCTAAACATAAACAATCTCCAAACAATAGCCAGAGTTGCTGGGAAGCTACTTGAAGCTTTACAGTTATCCTCATTATGTTACAGGTTAAGTAGGTTACATGTTTGAAGGTAACCTACCAGCAGACATCTTGATTAGATATTTCCAGGCTGACATCACCCACACATTTCACTTCTAGATAATTAATTCTATGCAGCACATGTATTGTTGCAGTCACATAAAAGCTTTCATTATGATCCTGACAGCCTCGTTAAGATTGCACTAAATTTTGCATGAAAGGAGGGATTCCACCGCTTTGTATTTTCATCAATAATACACATTCGCTACTTGAAGAGCAAGAGCTTTCATTTTGGAAGGGCACAGTATCTTCAAGCAAAGATGATCACAGAAGCAAGATCTTGTTTGGTGGAAACACTAATGTAATTTAAAGACTATGTCAGGCAGAAGAGCATCTGAATTATTTTACAGCTGTATGTCGTTTTCTAACTATATTCTGATATGATATATATAATATTTATATACTGTGGGTATGTTGATTAAAGTTTGTTGTACAAAAGTGAAAACATACAGTAGTCCATGCTTATTCTTCTCTTCCATGTCTAATTGGCTGAGCATGTTAGTGGAGAGATGAGAGCAGTACTACTTCTGATTTAAAGGAAATTTCCCTTCTTGTTCTAAAATATCTTTCCTTGCTATAAATGCAGTCAATGAAACAGTGGTTTTAAACCCAATGCAGGTTGCAAGTGTTCTCCTTGGCACCACAGCTATAAATGACTCCAGCTTCCCCAGCACAGTCTGCAGTGCCCTTGGTTTGCACTTAAGACTTCCCAGTATACCCAGTTCCCTGCTTGCTCCTGTAGTCACTGAAGCAGCTTAGCCACGAGGGAACAATCTTAAGGAAGTGTTTTTCATCATGGAAATTCCTTTGGTGGCCTACCGTATTTTTTCCCTACTCTTTCTTTTTTCCCTGATCTTGCAATCGGGGATATTTCCAGATCAAATATTAATAGGAGAAGGAAACAGCATAAATATCAAAGGTGCTGTACACCAAACTAGGTCCAGAAGACTTTCTCACTACCATGCCAGCCGTCTTCCAGCCAGCTGGGTGGCCAAGAAAATAATAAATCTGATTCATGCAAAGTAGTTGGCCTGGAATGCCTCATTATCCAGAAGCGAGCACAGGATCCAATTGAGTAAATCCTCATGGCATCCCAGAAGACTGCATTTCTCCTTAGTCTTCACTCAGCAACGTCTGTAGTTCCTCATGGTTGCATCAATGGATTGTCTCTTTTTCCCTATTCCTTCTCTTTTCCGTCCACCACTCTGGAGTCAAAAGATTTTCTTTTTGCCAGACAGGGGAATTCCTTTGTCCTCTACTTTCTGGGGTTACTTTGTTCCTTTCAGCATATTTGGGGTCCTCTGTGTCCACAGCTGCAAGGTGCTCAGTAACCTGAATGAGGCTGGCACTGTTGCAGTATGTGTTTGTACTAAGGTTGACTCAAAGTTACTCTGGTACTAGCAAAGTAATAAAGCATAGTTCCAATTATTCAAGGTGGTTGATTACACCAGTCTGAAAATTTGAATTCTGACCAGGAAGAACACATAGAAGTGTCTCTACTTAATTTCCGCAATACATAAAGTGTTCACATGTTCATAGATGCTCAGATTTTCAAAGTATTCTGATGGTGCAGTGTTTTCAGTGCCCAACACATAAAGAGCTCAGAATTACTCAGACACCTGCAATAAATGCTCATCTGCAGACATTTTCCTTTGTTAAAATGTCCTCTCTTTCATCAGCTACAATAATTTGTGCTGTCCTTCCACAGAAATCTCTGCCCAAAATGCTGTTATTCTGTTAACACCTGCTATATCCCTTAAGATTGTGTAAGGGTAAACGGTTACCAATTCTAATGCAACAAACTTCTATTATTAAAGCTCATTTCATCAAGGAGCCATAAAAAAAAATGTTGTTTTAGTTTAGTGTGAATAAAATGACAGTCACAGACCCATTCACTACACTGGGTAGAAAAAAGAAGCAACATGCTACCTCAGAAAGCCAACAGCCTAAAACACTCTCTGTTTGGAAAGATTTCCCGGATTTCCAGAAATACCTTTAGAAAGAAATCACTGTGGTACTCCTCTTATTCATAAATATCTGAACTGATTTAAAGAAAAGAACTCAATGTCTCTGGGAAGTAAGGCCTGGGAGGACAAAGTGGAACGGATATCTCTCAGTGGAGATCTTGTAGGCTCACATTTCACAACCCTGTCTGTCCCCATTAGTTCCAGTTGCTAGAGAGTTTGAATGGACTTCCCATTAAATGTTACATTTAGCTCCCTCTCCCCCCACACTTTTTACACAACCCTGCTCCTCAGAGGACAACTTGGTCAGAATCAAATACGACTTGCATACAAGACTGTGTTTTGATATAACCACATAAAAGATTTTTTTGCATGCAAAAATGAGAGGAAAACTAGTACACGTCTCACAAACTAAGACCACCTGTAAGCTAAACGTGCAAAGATGTCAACAGAACTTCATTTGAGGAATTAATGTAAGAGTTTTTTGGACATGGGAACATGCTATAGATGTGAGATAACATACAGGACAATTACTATTTCTTTAAAGTATAAGTGGCCTTTCTATTTCATGAAATGCATGTGAAATGCATTTTGAACATTCAGGGCACAAAAATTGCAAGTTCTCTGGCTCTGTGTACTAAAATCCTCATTACTAGAACCATTTAACTAAGTGTTTAGGTCCCTAACTATTAAATAAAGCCCCTCCTTAAATGCAGATGAATATAGGGATACTTAACCATATGGCTAGGTCCTTTTTTCAATTAAAATTCAGCTTTTTAAACCTAAAAAATCTGTTCTTTAAAGTTTGTTTCCTGCAGAAGCAATTAGCTGTCATCAACTTCTTGTGACCTAACGAGTAGGAAAGAGCAGGCTTTAGTTTGGTTGACACCAGAGAGTGGCCAAAGCTGATGACGCCAGCCAGGTTGGCTCGGTCTGGCAGGGGCCGAACCGTTCTGGTCCCGGCGTTTCGCTGTAGGACTTTCACCTGGGAACCCTGGGTGGGAGGGAGCCCACAGCCAGCACCCGCTGCCTCTCCTGGCTGCAGCCCAGCGGGGAAAACCAGTTGGTGGTCCCAAACCAGGTGGTTGTGCCCGGCAAAAAATCCCCAGTGCGAATCGATACCCTTGATGGCAGAAGTCACGGCAGAAAGAACCAGAACAAAAGTAAGCAGGGAAATACATCAGCCAGCACAGGACCCTGCTCTCCTCTAAACAGGAGGGGGAGGCGTGAAGGGAAAGGTTTCTGGAGCAAGTCATACAAAGGGGCCAGTGTGGCCAGAATTGGTGACAGTGTCCAGGCTGTATCTTTTAGACACTGTGTGCAAAGAAAACCCGAGACACTTTTCTAGACAAAGATTTTTCACAAAAAAAAAAAAATCCAGGACAGAGCACACCATACAGACAGTCTGGGGATATCAAACAACTCCTAACTAATTATGAGACACAGCTGCAAAAAAACTGGTCCTATGTTCCTGTGGGACAAATGGGGAGCTGCCAGCTTGATAACTTGCCCCTACATCACCAAGAAAATCTTCATCACAAATTTAAGCAAAATTTCAGGACTACTAATTCTCGCCCCACAAAATCTTGTCACTGAAACCACAAGTACATCCCAAAGTCTAATTCACAGTCAGTATTTCTTTAATGCACCAGATGGCAAAGATGTGGAAGGAAGAAGCAGCAGCAAATTTGCCTTCCTCACCATTAGGAAAAACTGGTCACAGGAAGAAAATATTTATGGCTGATTATGCAGGGACAGTCAAAAGATGGAAAATACCAGCTACTAGGTGACCCTCCAGCTCCTCTCATCTAGCTGAAAGCACGTGTTACCACATCGTCTCACGCACATTCCCAGCCACCGCTAATTCATTACTTGCAGACCTGCCCCCTCTCCCTAAAAATGCCAGACGCCGGTGCTCTAACACGGGGCTGCCCAGATGCATCCCCTTGCCGTCCCGGTCTCTGCCTGGCCGCCCTGCGGGAGGCTGGCCGGCATGGTGAGTTAAGCTTAAGATTCTCAGGATTCCCCACAACATAACAGCAATGCTTCGGAGAGTTTCTGCAGCTTGTTATGGGGGATGCCATGCATGGTTACTAGAGGGTATATTTTCATTTAGTCTGAATGCTTGGCACCCTCGGACCGTAAACAGAAGCCTAGGTAGGAATAGATGGAATTATTTACTTACACTCCCAGTGATGAAAATGATTAGTCAATTAACTTCACTAATATACAGTATCTTGTGAGAAGATAAGACGTTAACAAGCAAAGCTAGCCTCCAGATCGTGTCAAAAAGACCAAGCCTGCTGACATTTAGGCTGATTTATGGTGAACTATGACAAGTATGCAAATTATGAGAGTTCTCTTTTATGTTTACATTTGTGCATTTTTCTTTGGCTATTTCTGATGATAGGCAGATTAGTGCAGCTACTTATAATTTGATCTCATTGACAGGAGAGCATTCAGCCTGAAGAGATGTCGTGCAGCCCCAACTTCCTGTACTGCAACAGACTGAGGACACCGTGTTGGTAAATACTTTCACGGGGAAAATGGCAGCTAAAATTAGCCCCGATGACATTACAGGGATCACTGAAAAAAAGCCCAGATGAAAAAAGTTTATAACATGAGACAGGTTCAATTAGTTATTTAGTTCATTTAAGTAGTCCAGCTGGACAATTATAGACAGCTACCGATTCCATTACATAACCGTGAAGCAATGTCCTCATGAAGTTCTATTCGTGCATCACTGTATCCGTCCAGGATCTCTAAATCTCTTTGCAGTTCACTTGTCAAATCCACCCCCGCCTTTTTACAGGATAGCTCCTGGGCTATAATCTAGCATGTGTTATCCAGACTAAATAATATAATTTCTTAGTGTCTCAAGCCATATAGGTGCTTCAAGCTTTTTCCAACTGAACGGCCAGCTCAGGTACCGAACATGGTATGATCATGGATGGCCCGAACCAGAGGTTTCCATTCATTTTATGCAAATGTAACTTCATTCTCTAACTGTACACTTTTGCTCTGCTGAGCGGTTTTGCTCTCTCTCTGCTAATCTGCTGCTCTCATTCTACCAATGTAGCCCTTCAGCTTACTGTCAAGCAACAAGCTTCCCTCAAAGACATCTAACTGAGTGAAACTTGTTAAAGAATGAATTTTACAAACACTCCCTGGGTCAAAACTGCCCCAAACTCTCAGTTTGACAAAAGTCACATGAACAGTCCTGCCACAGGAACTCTGTGAACTCTCCATGTCTTTGATTTCAGTGAGCAGTTTTGGTGAAGAGTAAATCCAAGTATTACGTTCTCCAGAGAGCACACTTTAGAGATTTCCTGTGAACATTCATTTTCCATCTTTAATGAGAGCCACTCAAAACAATGTGGACTCTTTAGGATATTGACAGTCCTTTCAGATAACAAAGATGGCTCACTCCAAGTGATGGCCAACACACAGCCCAGAATGTTGAGAAGCAACATGCCTATGCTTGTCCATATGACTATATAAAAAACCCAAACTGCCTGTATCTTCCTGGCCATTCCTGTGCATCTGGACAATCTGTTTGCACTAGCACCGGCAGACCTGCTCTAGTGGAAGGTGTCCCTGCCCAAGACAGGGGCTTAGGAACTAGATGATCTATAAAGTCCCTCCCAACCTAAACCATTCTATGATTCTATGTAGTCTCGTGTCAGCAGCAAGAAGAAATTCCTGACCAGTAGCCCTGATTTTGGTGCATTTTCTTGTAAGGATATTTCATTGCACATGCGCCAGGACATCTTGAGGCAACATTCAGACTATAAAAAATAGGCAATATTAAAGACATCTCATATTAAAATAAGGTTGAATATCTATGTAATCAGTTGCTATGTGCGGGCTTATGTCACAGAGGATAGAAATATGTTAAAGCAGCTCTTTCAACTTAAGCTGTAGGGATTTATATTTCAAATTCATTGTGTCTCCCAATTCAAGCCCAAGCTGTAGATCAAAATGGCCCTGACAGAATAAGGTAAGTGGTGGTAACAAAGCAGACACACTTTTAGGTCTTTTCAGGTTACGCTTAACTGAATGCTTCGTCTAACTACCAATTTTCTCATTTCTGGTATTTATCTCTAATGTGCTGTGCTGTAAGATATTTCAACGCTTTCAATATTATCAGCTAATAATTCATATTTTTTCGTGTATGTTGATAATCCTCTTCCCACTCTGAAAATGAAAAAAAAAAAGGTTTTTACATATATATTACTTTAATGTAAGTATATGCAAAATAGCTGTTGATTTGAAGAGTCATTGCATTAGCTGGAAAAATGAAATTTTCCATTGCAAGGCTGTATGAATTAGCTGGAAGACTCTGTGTCTCCTAAAATCAAGCCATGATCAGCTTCACAGCACTAAGCACTGCTACTACATTCCCAAAAAGCCAAAAAGGCAGTTCAAAGGGCAGCCTACTCTAGCACAGGCAGAAAAGTCAACTCCAGTTTAATTTTTTCCAGCAAATATAACGCTCCAAGATGACCTAAAAAGCGGCATGGCCACCAGCATTGCCAGCCACCAGCGAGGGCTCACAGGGCAAACAGACAAGTGAGCTCTCTGGTGCAGCTCCTCCATTCCCAGACCATCCCCATTCCCAGTGAGATGACACAGGCTTCTCCTTTGGCCCTGGCCGACAGTTGGACATGAAACCCGCGTCAGCCCCAGGGTGTGCTACCCTGTGACACAGTTTCCACTAAGGGGGAATTTCCAGTCCTTGCAGCCCCACACCGCCGAGAGGAAGCAGGGCTCTGGGATTTTTTCCAGGCAGTAAGCCAGAGGAAGGAAGAATGGGATATCCCCATCCAGATTTGACTCACTGGAGGTAGATTTCAACCCAAGGATGAGGCCGGGAGTCCCCAAGGACACAGATGACTGTCACACGTTCTCTTCTCTGCCAGACAGACTGCTTCAAAGCACAGAGCACAGCCCAAGCCTTTGTGGCCACATGTAGTCAGTGGTCACAGGTTACCTCATGACAGCAAAGTCCTTGCTGGTGGCCCCAGACCTTTCAACTTCGTCATTCATTCAAGGGCAGGGTGTTTGCCTACGTTCTTCCTGACCGTGGGTTCTGTTGCCCTTTAACAGAAAGATAGTACTAATGCTAATGTTAATGCTAATACCAATACTAATGAGATACATAGAGGAAAATAAAAACACCTCACACATCAGTAGCCAAGCAATGTCATATTCAACAGCTCTTGGCTAAAGCACGTCCTGAGTCACCTAGATTACTTGGATCTGATTCCAGCTTGAACCTCTCTCACATATCTGTAAAAAAGTTGGAAGGGTGTTCAAAGGGCAGTCTGCCTTAGCATAGGCAGAACAGTCAACTGCAGTTTAATTTTCTCCACTGTGACCTACCTACAAGCTACCTAGTCACTCGTGACCTCAGACATCAGGTTTGAACAAAACTGCACATCTCAACACTCTCAAGACTTGAAATCAGATCTAAACTTTGAGCAGGTCCACAAGGATGATGCAAAAAATCTCGTATCTGATTGAATCCTGAGTGTTAGCCAAGCACGGTCACAATTTCTTCAGGGTACAGGAGTATTTCCACAGGACCTTCCAGATGAGTGAAGGGGAAGAGATGAGGTAACGCCACCAGTCTTTGCCTTCTCATACAGCTGTCACATGCTCCAACCAGCAGCAACCTCTCTGCTGATCACTACATGAGAGGTCCAGCACTTCTGCTGGGCTCCTGCAGGCTGCTTAAAGGTCTGAGGTTCTGGGAGAAAACCTGGAAACCAGAATATGGGGCTGTTTTCTTTTTCTTTTTTTTTTTTTTTTTCCCCTGTGGATAGCTGTGCAAAAAATTGAAAAACTTTAGGAAAATTAGAAGGAAAGATTTTCACACAGAAGAGGTACTTTCTCTTGGAAGGAACAGTGAGAGAATATCTAGATTATTTTCTTAAAGGATGTAGCTGCTGAACATCAAGAAATCAATTTTATTTCTATGAAAACTAAGCCTTTCACATGAAGTTACTTCACTGGAAAACTTTTGGCTTTGTGTTATTAAAATTCCTCTATTCCTTAGATCATTTGACTTAATATTGTGCAGTGTCAGCAATACAAAAATATGTCTACATACCTGTTCATGCAGTAAAGCTTAGTATTAGCCGTTAGCTCTATTTTCATTATTCATACCCAAAGAACACATATATAAAACCAGAATTTTTAGGAAGAAGTGATGTAGCTAGACAAGCAGCTAACAACATTACTTTTCTTGCAGAGTTTGTATCTCTTGTGTTCTTAAACCACCCAGCATTGAACACTAGTATTTCCATTAATTCCACTACAAACATGCACCTGATTTTCTAACTAAACAATATAATTCACATTCTTAAAGTTAAGAAAATTTTGGTTTGGTTCCAAGTAAGTAGCCCACATTGGTGTTTTAAACTTCAGTTACTAGAAAATTAACAACTACAAGAAAACCTGAAAACCTTGGGAAGGAATGATGCTTTCAGAAATTTTGCACCTCTAGCTCTGACTAGAAGCCAGCAGAAATTACCCAGAGCATCAAAGAACACATGAAATAAACTGCTGAATAAATAAGCTGTTCTGAGCACTTGGTTTAACCATGTCATGGTTCAGTTGGTCACATAACGTTAGAACATGCTTGATACAAGGGTGATATATGCCCAAATTTATTAAGCAATGGCTATCTGTGAAGGTGAAAGAGGAATCAAAGATTATTCCTACTCTGAAAAAAAAACATTTGTCAGGATAATATAATATAAATTATGTCTTCTTCATTTTCTTAATAGAAAGGAAGAAAACAAGAGTAAAGTCACCATTCTGAGAAGTACTAGGCTGTCATAAATATCTACACAAGCACTTGGAGGCACATCTCTGCAGGTCCCTGTGTTCCTGCCAAGCCACTAGTACATTTCCAGTGTGACAGAATTGAAGTGAAATAAAACGGGATCTCATCATATGAGCTCATTGGTCCTGCTGGGTCCTGAGAACAGTAGCCTGCAATGGGAGTAAAGGCTGTGAAGCACCCATCCTTGGGTACAGTCACAGTCATATTAAACACCCAGTTCTCACCCTCTCCATGGATAAGTCACATGCAATGAGGCATGCAGTCAAAATCTTCAAGGGTCAGTAAGGCATTTCTATCTTAAAACCACTTTGGAGGAAGCCTCTTGGCAGAGGCTGCAGGACTGAGTCTTTGGATACAGTACGAGCTTCAGCAATAACAGGAGTGAGATCTGTCACAGGAGCCAGCCCATGCAACCTCCCTCAGTAACAACCAACCAACACAAAATGAAACAGTCTCTGCTCCAGGTAGGCAGCTCATTTCATACACACTTTGGCCGTGCAACAGTGTGTGCATGTATGTGTGTGTGTGTATGCACCCATGTTGCTTTTAAGATATCAAAACCTGTGCACGTATCCTTCTGAGGGAAAAGATGAGAGAATAAATGTGGGATAAGCGTTAATTGTAGTGCATGAAGCAATACTGTGAGATATTTGGACAGTCTAATGATGAAGATGGTAACTGAATATATGGGGAGTAGAATTGAATTTTAGCATAATATGTCTGAACTGGAATTTGCGTAATCAAACTCTTTAAAACATGTCTAGACTTGCCTGCTGCTAAGAATAGCACCAATCTGAACATAAAGCAAACTATATTAATTTCTGTGTATACTGTGGTTGAGATCACGCCGATGGCTGCTCAGTTTAAGAGGCGAAATACGGCACGGGATCCCACTTCTTACAGGCCCCCCTCAGCAAAATATCCTCACTTCAAACACGGGCTTTGGCCCCGAAGAACCGTTTGCCGCGTGAAGGCCTGGCACGATTAGTGCCAGAAATGAGCAGGTTTCGGGAGGGTGAGACACACGCTCCCATAAAACCGTGGCTTTGCAGGACAGCGACAGGCCCCTCTCCTCTTACACGGGGCAGCTGCTCCAGAAATACTCACTTGTTTACTGTGGGCAGGGCGAGCGGGAGGCGAGCACCCCCTGCGCCCCGAGTCAGGGCCGCACGTAACGAGGCGGTGCGTGCCTGCTGGATCCGCCTGTCAGCAGATCTTCTCGGTTTTCACTTCTTCTTCGCTACTTTGCAAACTCTCAGCTATTTTTTCCCAAGCGGTAACACGGGAGCTCTCCGAGATTATTGCCATTCTCCCCCCCACAGCCTGTCATACACCTTGTTTCCAAGTATGGTCACTATGAGGGGACTGTCGCTTGGAGCCTTTGTGGAAAATTAATGGCAGACAGGAAAGGGCAAAAAAGACAGGACAGATGGCTCTGTCACCACCACCAGCCTGATGCCACGAGAGAGCTTCAGTGCCTTTGCAAATGCCACTCTGTCCTGCAGACTTACTCTGAAGTTGATCCAATCGCACCCTTGGCAGCTGTCTTTCTTCTTTTTTATAAGATTTTTCCTTGTCCTTTGACTTACCGGGCTCATCCACGTGGCGAATGCAAAAGGTCAGTTTTTAAATTAGTGACTGGGTGCTGATGGTCTGAAATACTGTTTAGCTATAAGCATATTGGCATCTTGCTAGAACTGGTGTTGAAGAGTGTTGTTAATAGGGCTTGTTTACTTGCTGGTTAAAATCCAAATCGGGTCAGCTGAGACCTGAAGGGGCAATGAGTAAACTTCTAATTTAGTAGGCGAACGCAGTGATGTCACCTCACTTTATTCTTTGAACAGCATTCTGTCTAGTTTCACTTTCACAGTGAAACACACACCGGTAGTATATCGGGTGCACATTGGAAGCATGAGGACACGCGTCTCCTCTGCGCGAGCAGCGCCAGACAAACTGTGCTTCAGTTTATGCTCGTACTCTGGTAAAGAGATGGTTAGGATTTTATGCGTTTAAAATGCAATGAACTTCAATAGGGGGAATAACAGCGAGGAGATGCTGGGCCAGGCAGCTGGAGACCGCAGAGAGAAAGCTAATACCCTGTCCTCTGGAGAAGTGGCGCTATAATCTGTGTTTATATCGTTTCAGTCCATATGACTGTAATTACAGGCAAAGTTCTTCATTGCACACATCCCAAGACAGTTTGCTGTTAGGAAAAAAGAATTCATGTTGGGCATATTTTCTTGGAAAGACTGGTATGTTTGTAATATTTTGTTAATAAACTGCAAGATTAAATGTTTTTCATTTTCCATCACTTTTGATACTGTAGGAGAACATTCCCCGGGTTGGAAAAAATTTTTAAAATGGAGAATTAGACTGACGACCAGAAGAGCAGATCCTCCAGTGTGATTCAGAGTGGAACTATTTGTCTACATGTGAAAATGTGTCACTGTTCCAAAACTACAGACAGTATTCAACTGCGGACACCTGACGTGAAGAAATATCCAAGATCTCACACATTCATGGGGACATTAATGGGAATTCTGAGACAGAATTAGACAGACCATCAACCACAAGGGATTCTTGCCGTTCCTGTATCTCACTCCAGAGGAGCAGTACAGGCTATTTCCCTACTATCAGCCCTACCCCCTGCTTCATGCCAGCTTTTACCATGATGGTTTTGCATCAGACACCAACACTACTGGGTGCTGGAAAGTACTCTGCTGGAAACAGAGCTACAGATTGCTTGCAGGAAAACAGCTGACACCCCACCTTCTGGAGTGGAAAGAGCTTTTTCTATTGCTGTGAAGCAGTGAGTTTTTTGCCATCATAGCACTGTATCACCAAGTCAGTGATGCCATTCTTTATGGAGAAGCCTGCTATTCCACATCCCATCACAGGTTAATTTTGTTTTCCTAATCAAACTCATCTTCAAGCCTGATTCAGTGAAAAGTTACAATGTTAAAGTTTTAGGATAAGATGAAGCTCCACTCTGGGTAAAAAATACTCATTCTGCAGCAATGGGTTACAACTATGACTGAATATAAAGTATTAAAAGAATTTACATGATCTGCTTGGAAAACAGACCTGAAATAACTGAGCTTGCTACATTGTAGTACTGAGGCTGCCAGCACCCAGCTTTGTGACATTAATCCAGAGATCAGAGAAGACCACTTTGTGATCATCTGCAATGGATAAACTCTGGATTTATGAAAACAGAAGCTAGAAACGTATGTAGCAGCAGGATTTCAGGAATATCCAAGATACGTTGCTCTTCTTACCACAAAGCAGTCGCTGTTAAGTTTTCTACCTGAATCATTTTGTATTCTTCCTGTTTCTTTGAACAAGAAGAAGTTGTAGTTTAGTTACACCGTTTACAGCAGACCTCACTTCTGCTTCATGTTCAGAAATATTAGAATAGGAGGGAATTTTATCTCTAGGATTTACAAAGCAAGATGGTACACAGTGACAATGTCTGTCACCAGGTTAAACAGGGAAAGGTGTAAATCACTGGATGTCAACATATCTGCTTCACAAAATGGTGGCCTGGCCTTGCTTTGTCTGGGCTTCACAGATATGTCAGAGCTCAGTGCTATGAACAATAAATGCACAGCTCAGTTGCAAAGACACCACTATTGAATCTGTTGCAACCAAAACAAGGTCCCAGAGCCATTCACTTCCAGGCCTGAAGACATCTGTTTGTGTACCCTGCACCCTGTCCTAACCTTAATCAGAGGCTGAAAGCAAAAAGATTGGTGGGAAGGATGTAAAACACAACTGCAGTCCAGTATTCACTCTTGGCAGTGGACATGCTGAGCACAGCGGGCGCCATGCTGCAGTCCCTCGTGTAGGGACTCTGAATTAACTCATAGCCACAATTTCATGTTTTATATTAATTACACAGGCAGCTTCCACATTCCTTAAATTCACTGAGGGTCATCATCTTTGCCTTTTCCAGGACAAACGAGAAATATCCAACTTTCTTTTCTGTTATATTTACCTCATGATCTCTGTTCCTCTACTTTCTTATTTGTCTTGAAACTTTCCCTAACACATTACCCCTACTCCCCCTGTTGATCTGGTCAAGTACTCTGTCCTTTGCCCAGCTGGATGACTTGGCCCCAGCCTGGATGTGACATTTCTACTTGTTGTCCTTGAGAAATATAAATAATAAAGTGTTGTCAATAGAAAACAAGCACGGGACTTTTGTTCTTGCAGATGGAAGATCTTGTTCATGTTTCCACCTGCTCGATATCACTTAGACACATCAAAATGCATCAGATAATTTCCTACTATTGCATTTCCTTGTCAACAAATGCTATAATCCCCACAGGAAAGTTATGTCATGATGAATGGGAGGGAAGAGTCCCCTGTAATCTCCATGGGAGGACAGATACTGTGCCATTCCTTAGCTTCTCTTTCATATCCCAGAAGTGTGGGATATGAAACACCTTGGCCGTGTTCAATTCTTGTTCTATGTCCCCTCTTTATGTGGCAATAGGTATACGTCAACACCATGAGATCTCACTAGGATGGTTGCAGAGGGAGTTTAGGAATATCAGGTTCTTAGGCAATCCACAAAGCCTAACACGAGGTTACTTTTTCCAGGCTGCAAGCCGGAGTCAGGTGCTTGATGAAGGGTAACTAAATAACATCTGCCAGCTTAGAGCGTATATTTGAAAAACAAAGGTGTTGTTAAAGTAAGCCTGGAGTTATGTGCGCAAACTTGGACTGCAGTTCCTCTCCTTGGCAGTAAGCCTTGGTGCTGTGAAGAGCCTACATGAGACCTAATGAAAGAGCATGGTAAATAAAAAAATACTTGTGATTTTAATTATTTCATCTACCAGGCAGATGAGCCTCAAATTTGAAGACGAGGCTATATCCCAGGACTGAATGATGGTGGTAACACCTCAGTGGCAATGTGTGGAGGATAAGCACTGGATCAAGACTGTGTTATAGGAACAGACAAACCCACTGTGAATGGGGAGATGGAGCCCCCTTATTTCACAGGTTCAGGTGGGAAGAAAAGATGTGCTCCCTGGCCTGCAGGCTAGAAAGGAGAGTGCTGCCTGGAGGCATAGCCACAGTGGACCAAGAAGAGCTCCAGAAACAGCTGTGGGAAGACATTGCCTCTCCCCATCAGCCATGTCTCCTGTTTTCTGCTATTTCCTGCCCCACTCAGCCTTCTGGAAGAGCAACCCAAGTGCTGACAGTGTTGTAGCAAGAGTAAAGAAAGCAGAGATTAACAAGTGAATAAAGTTTGTCCATTTTTACTACTCCAAAATTTACAGGTAATACTGATGAGCTACTGCTAGCTGCAGCTTATTAGAAGAGAGAAAGAGATAACACCGTCCTTTTTTTCTGCTAATAAAAACTCTGTTATTGATAAGCACAGACCAAGCCTTTGCTTGTCACTGAATGCAATCCTGTGGATCAGAAGGGATGTGGAGGCAATGACAGTCATGTCACAGTGGCAGTGGACCCATTTCAGTGTCTACCTGACACACAACTGCCTCGTACTCTGTCCTGGGAACACAGAAAGACAAAGGCTATTCAAAATACTGCCTCCCAAACACCTCATCAGATACACTGTGTTTCAGGGCTGGAAATAAGAAGGTCATGTGCAATGACTCAAAAGTCATGTTCAGGGTAAGCAAGTAGTAGAGAGGAGGGGGGAAGAATGGGGATGCTGCGTGAGGCTGGCGGAGAAAATGTTAGAAGTCAGGACTATACGAACATGACATGCACATGGCCTAGTAATACAGGATGCTTAGAATAGACAGGATGCCTAGGAGGACACAAGCAAGGTGTTGGATAACAAGTTATTAAATGTCAAGTGAATGAAACTGTGTGCTACACCGGGTCAGGTGAGTGCTGATTAATTTTGCCTGTATCAGCAAAATGGGTAAGCCCTTACAGTTGCTCTTGAAAAGCAGTTACATGAGGCTGAACAAGACGCCTGTATTGTCTGGATGTTTAGGGCAAGAGACATAGTTTGCATGATATGATGGTTACAATGTCTTTGTGAGGCGCATTTAGTCCTTATGAGCAACAAACAAGGAAAACCATGGAGACTACTATTGAAATTGCACAATAGGAAATTAATGCCATCAGAATAATGACTTGGATGGCTTCTATAACAGAGGAAAATGACTCAAAAAGAAAAGCTCATGTAAAATGTGGCATATGTAGGTATATAGGCATGTGTGGGCAACCTAAGGGAAAAGGGGTGAAGAAAGAAAGTCTCCCCTAAGACAAAACACAGACAAGGACCTGATTACGTCCAGAGTCTCCCTGCTCACCAGAATTTGAAATGTATCATTTCTTCATTCATTCTTACCTGCCCTCTAGTATCAAGACACATTGCTCTAATATTCCTTCAAAAAGCCTGTGTTACCCTGGTAAGCTAGCTCCCTTCCAACCTAGATGATTCTATGATTCTATTCTACACGGACAAGTTCAAGGATGGATTAAGGAGCTCCAGTCCAGTTCCTGCCCAAGATTTAGGCAGGAATTGAACTGTGATAATAATTCACAGCAGTCTGCAAGGCACCATATTAAACCTCTAGCTTTTCTTTCCTCTACTCCACCAGCTCCTTTTGTTAGGAAGGATGCAGGGAAGGGCTGTTTTCAGGGAACGGTGCTGTTAATGGCATGTTTACAGGAACATATGCAGAGAGCGAGCACATTTTTGGAATATTGTCTCCATGCTAGGTCTAATACGCTGTTCTATCAAACCAATGGAAATAATTCTTCCATATTTCCAAGGGCCCTGGGAGTTCGGAGTGTCACTTGGCCACCTTCAGCTTTTATTATTTGATCTGACTCTTAAAACATTGGCAGTTGCAATTAGTCAATATATGTAACCAGAAAAACAGGCATCAATAATGTCAGCCAAAAGAGATACGTGAGTAGCTTCTGTATATAGATGACATTTGTTACTACTGTGGAGACTGAGATGAATAGCTGTGTGTGACCAGGCTCAGACCACAGGCTCTTCATGTCTGCATAAGAGCTCCTTAATGACAGTTTGGCCATTACAATGAAACACATTTTTAAACTTTTTCAGAAAGCCACAATTGACATGCGGCTTAATTCACTGACAGCAACATCAGGCTCCCTTAAACTCTTGCTATAGAAAATGCACCATCAAAAGGAAGCAGTGAGCAACTTGGAGGTGGCGGGAAAAAGCAGCTGGGCCAACACTGCCCAGGTCAACGGGCAATAGCAAGCAGAGAAAGTGAGACCCAAAAACAAGAAGGATGGATTCAGAAAAATCAAACAGAAAGCCCGCTATTCAATTAAACCTTATGCATTTGAAAATATTCAGCAACTCAACTCAAATAAGTAATATAAATGCTCGAATACTTAAGGAGGAATCAATCTTTTGGCCTCCCCCAGTTATTCCTGACCTCTCTGCGTCCTTGCTCTTCCATAGTCCTAAGCCAAACGAACATTATCTCTCCTTCATCATGTTTACAGAAGAGCACACACAACCCAGTTCTTGAATACTGCCTTTTCTCTTTGCAGAAGAGAATGACAGCAGTGATGAAATTAAGTAGAAAGCTTTCTTTTGTATAAAAAGCAGAACTAGGGGATTCTATTTTGAGGAAGCTGTTGAAGTGGTGATTTAACAAACAATTCAAACTCCTAGGCTCCTTTTCCAGGAAAGAGGAATCTGTAGCACCTCTTGTAATAGCTTATCAATCCAAATAATCAGAAGTCATTGAGTGATGCTTGGAAGGTCAAAATTTAAATTTATGTTAATGAGAAAACTAATCACTTTTCTTGCAAAGGGTGTCAGATGTTCAGAGGCACAAGAACAGAAGTAATAATAAAGAGTACACTAAAAGATGCAGATCCTACATCTTTTAAATAAAGATGTTACTGTTAAAGATTGATTTTTTACATGCTTTATGAAACTTTATGTTCTGCTATTAAAACATTTCAAATAGCTTGAAGGAAACATACCAAGCAAAATAGTTAAACATCTCAGTAATGAGGATGTATGTATAATCACAAACCAAGTCTAGCTCCGACAGCTCCTCTAACCCTGCTCCCCTTGGTGGCAGCCCCCTTGCCAGTTGGACAGGTCAGCTCTGCCTTGCCTGGAATTTTCTTGATCTTCTCTCTTGAGTGGCAGCTGCTGGCACCCTGCAAGCACAGGGAATTCACTGGCATATTGTGGGTCAGGCACCACAGACGCCTGAGCACAGCAAAAAAGTGAGGTGAGACCCTGCTAACTGAGGGAAAAGAGCACTGAAAATAGAAATAAAAGGCAGGAGGCTGTTGCACCGGACCTGAAGATCTAATTTTTTTTTTAGTTAGTTTCTGTCCAAACCCAGTAACCATCTCCATGTGCCATTTTCTGGAGCCAGCCTCCAGCCAGCACTAGGGCAGCTGCACCTCACTGCGCCCTGAGCCCAGGATAAATCTAGGAATGCTCTACTAAGGTGTCTGGTGTGATTTTGCCCAGACATCCTCCCGTCCACAGGGTAGCACACATTGTCACACCTGAGTTGGCACCTGGAGCTTCTCTGCCTCTGCATCATCGCTTATACCCACAAAAAGTAACCAGTCCATGAGTATCAGATGTATTTCCTTTGGCTTCAAAGCTTTCATTAGACTGGAAGCATTTAAAATACCAGACTGTTAATAGCAGCAGACATTTGCACGAGCACAGCAGGCACATTTCTTACTGCCCTGTTGTTTAGTAAGTGTATTTCTTATTAACTTCAAGTATCTTGCTTTGTGCTATGACTGAAGACCTCTTGGAAAATTCTGTTAGAGCAACATATCTCAGGCTGTCTCCTTAGCAGAGTTTTCTACAATGAATGTGTTACTCCAGGCTGCATTACCGACCACATTTTTCTCAGGGTATATCTTAAATCTCGTTTTTAACATATGCACATTTTTAAACAGCTTAGAGGTTAGTTCCCTTAGAAGTTAGTTATTCCTTTATGCAATCAGCCAAGATCTGATGGGGCATTTCCCATCCCCATCTCCCCAGTATCCCAGAGAGCTCTCTGTGCTATGTGACGGGGTGCTTGTCCTTGCTGAGCAGTATTTCATACCAGCCTGGGCTGCTGTGCCCAGTGTCCATGTCCAGATTCCATCCAGGTGTGCTCCTCCTCACCAGCACAACTGGCAGAGATCACTATGCAGCTCTCAGGTCATCGAGAAGATGATAAGACCTTACACATGCTTGTAGGCTTTTCCTTAGGAGGAATGCTTCAGCAGAGATGATCCCCTAAATACTGGGATTTTGTTTGGGTAGAGAATCTCCGTTCTACTTCCCATTGAGCCTTTCTACTGTTTTCGAGGAGGCCAGAGCTTTTCAGGAGCCTAGAAAAAGGCAGCAGTAATGAGGACTGCCTTGGGAAGCGTAGGGCATGTAATTTACTACATCTCCTTCACAATAGTGTGCAAACATCCATTAGGAAGAAGGAAACCAAAAGAAGAAGAAAGGACAAAAGAGAGGAGAAGAGAGGAGAATATATTAAATTAACCTGTTAAAAGGGTTAAAAGGCTGACTTGTGTGGATGGTTGTGTGATGCAAGGAATTATCACCCAACAGAAAGGATCTTTTTATGGGACATAGCCATCAGACTCCTTGGTTCAGTCACTAGTGAGCAACACAGATACTAGTGGTGATGAGGAAGGGTGCAGTGCCCATGTGGAAATGTGTATTCACTTCTTAAGCTCTCTATAATTAAATAAAATGTTAACCACTGCAATAGCCTGCTCACCCAGCCCGACATTCCCTGGCTGATTTCTTGGATATATCTCAACATGCAGAAAAGGCTTAGGAAGGGAGTTCAAGGACAGGTAATGGTCTTTCGTGAATGGATTCAAGGAGGGTATCTATCTCAGGCTATGGGGCAGTAACAAAAAGCCCAGAGAGCTGTGTGGGACCTTGCCAGACCTTGATGTCAGCGCACAAGCAGGTGAAGGTAGGTGTGACAGGAGCAGAAACAAGTGTAATAGCTCCCAGAGTGCTGCATCCAAGAAAGCCATCCATACATCCAGAAATGTTTTGACTACTTGTTTTTGGCAAATGGAAACTTTGAGCAACCCAAAATGTCTACTTGCTAACCAACTAGTCTAGTGCTGTTTCAACTGGAAATAAACTTTCCCAGTTAAAGCATAGCCCTGTCCAGGAGTCCTAGTTCATGATTCTCAGGCCAGGAGAAGTTGTTCGTCATATGACCAGAACGTGACAGGGTGAGAAGCCAGAGTTACGGACTTCTACCATGATAAAACTAATGACATAATCTTGTCATTAGCAATCATTACAGGAAGTTTTTGGTCAGAAGGAAGCCAGAAAATCCTGCTAAGTCCTCTCCGTGAAGTAGATCAGCAGCTATCCCAATTATGGGAGCCCAAACTGATGAATTACACATGGCGCTGACATTAAATCTTGGTGCGTCTAGCTCTTTTTTGGTTTTTAAATATGTCTACCCTCTGTTGGAGAGTCCACATGTGTTGTCACAGCTCAGCTGCCTAATTTTAACCACTAATGGGTCTCGCATATCCCCAGGATCCAGATTCGGGCCAGAAATAGGAAGCCGAGTGATGGTCATGTGTTTGACAAGGAGCCGGGCAGCGGGCCAAAACACATTTGAGCTGGATGGAATTTCTTGCCCCTGTGAAAATGCAGCGCTAAATCTTCCTCCCCCACTCGCCTCTTTACACACAAGTGGATCCCTCTAGTACAGTGAACTGTCACCCGAAACTAACAAGGAGGATGTGTCTCCCGGCAATCCGAGCTTCGGTCAAAAGTTCACCACTTGCCAGCCCCCCTATGCCAACTTGGACCAAGATTTCTGGAATGGTTAGAAAAATATTTTAATGTAATTCACCTTGCTATGCTATTTCATTAATAACCTCTAAAAATGCAAAGAGTGCGGCCTTAAAATTCCTTGACATCCTCAGCATATGACTAATAATAATGAAACTTTCTCGCTGTCGGCTGAGCCACTCCGTGAACGCTCTGTTTTCCCTGGAGTTTCATGGAGCCTTTAGCAAATGCGGTACATTTGCCATGTCCATTTTTTACAGCCTAGTAACCGCTGCTCGGCCCGGCTAGGGCTCGCCTGAGCTAGCTCTTTGTCCACCCCACCAAACTGTTCTTGCCTTTCTCCCTGCACTGTGCTATTTTTCTCACAAGAGTTTTTTTGTCTGGGCATAATTTGGATGTGCGTGAAATACTCTTTTACACATTACGTCTTTCTTATTTTCTCTATATTTGTTTTGAACCCAGTGTCTCAATGTCTTCCGAAATATGTCGTCCATGCGAAGCACGGAGCTGTTACCAGCCCAGGACCGCCTGTGCTCCGTCCCGGCCGGAGCGAGAAGGGCTCAGCCCTCGGATGGGAGCAGAGCGTGTCTGACATGCCATTATATAACATGAAACCAATGTATACAAGACCGCCTTTAAAAGAACATTTTACAGAGATCCCTATTTCTGTATCTCACTTCAAGCATTTCTCTCTAAAATAGCCTTTTGGGAGTCAGTGGATGAGACTCTGCTCACTGGGGGTAAGTCCAGGGCTACGGGATGGCTTTCTGCTCTGTCTCTGCATTCAGGCTGCTCCAGCCAGGAGTTTATGAACCACTGGGTGGTATCTAGGATTAAATTAATTCTAGATTATTTTTTTGCTCTTTGCTCTTGATTTTGCCCCAATGGCAAAAGGAGCAAAGAGTCAAAAGTGTTTCATTCTCAACACCTCCCAAACTACTAATATAACAGAAATCATCTTATCTGCAGGTTTTTTAGAGCATGTCACAAGACTCGATTATGGCCCATTCAGTGTACTCCCTAACCATCCGCAATAGGTCCATCTCCACTGCTCACCTAAATCTAACGGGATCATGTTGACATGCTAATATTAGGGGATGCCGTGCTAGATGATTGGAACAGATCCTTTACCCAACCAAAGCCTCCTTTGAACCTGGGAGGTTTGATAAAATATAGTTATTCTTTCAAGCTGGTGATTTTCCCACCACGAGAAGCACTTGAGATCAAACCAAGAGTGCTACCGAAAAACATGGGCTTATAACCCAAACATATCCTCTCCAGCAAGCTCAGGAACAGTTCCCTGAGGGCCATCCTGTGCCGTCCCCAACTGCCCAGCTGCCCTGTTTTGTGCCAGGGAGTCTGCTCATACCACACTCAACCAGAGGCAAACAGGCAGATCCAGAAAAATGTAGAAAGAGGAAGTGGCTAAAAACTGTTTTTATAGCCTGATGACCTTCCACTGCGTTAATTCTAAATTATCCCTTTCCTAATGAATCCCATTTTTTCCTATCCTGCCCTGTGCCTGCCTCAATTAACAGTTCATTTTTAGATTAAGGTTGTGCCATATGCGCTGAGAATTTATTTCCGAGAACTTCACTTACTAACAGATGTAATCTTCTAGTACAGGTGAGGTTGGCCAGTGAAAGAGTTTTCCAGAAGTGAAATGGAGGTGGAATATTTTTTCAAAAATATTTCCCTATTGGCTCAATATTTTCCTATGCGTTCAAAAATTGGGCCCAGGAAAAAACTGTAACTTTCCAACCTGCTCTAGAGGTAAGCAAAAACTGGGGAAAAAGAAACAAAAATTTGCCAAGACAGTTTATAGTCCAGAATATTCATGGATATCTGTAAATATTCCCAGCCCCAGTTGCCTTGGGTTTTGAAATAGCACAGACAACTAACAGTGGGTTTGGGAGTGCACTTTTTGTGGCATGGACATTTGGTTTGATTTGATTTGTTGAAAACAGACAGAGACTAGCTTTCCTCCAAAGTATGGGCAGTTGTTAGACTTCCACCAAACACTGCCACATGAACACGAACAGTGCTTTGGGTTTTTTTTCCCATAGGTTTGGTTATTTGTTTATAACCCCCTGCTACATGGTGCAGGAGCAGCTACAGTCCGAGGGGGTGGGAGCGTTCCCTTGCAGGGGCTCACTGGGAACAGCCACTTTCCATGACCTCCAGGAAAGAAGGAAGGACCTGCTTCTGTTGTCTTCTGGTTTCAGACAAGCATCACCTACTGGGCTGGGTACACACTGTATGTTGAGGCAGTTCTTCAATCAAATACTAGGTTTTACCTCTTTTTAAGAAAAGCATCCTTTTCTGAGTTTTTAGTGAAAAATTTGTTGTAGACCATTTTCATCTCCAGACTCTCATTATGGCTGCCAGAGAATGAAAAAGACTATGTGTGTGTTTATCTGTATCTATCTATATAGAATGTATATACACACATACATGTGTGCTTGTATATTTGTATACATATACATGCACACACTTTTCAGCCACTTTTACTTTCTTCTCAACAAACTGTCTATTTGTGACAGCATGTCAGAATATGTTTATATGGGAGATCATCCCAGTGGTGTAGCGTTCTGAGCAGTCATAAACACCATTTACCCAGAAAAGCCAAATGTACATGTATTGTATGTAAGTTGATCAGTGGAAAGCAGTCAATATATATAAATTAGTCAAGAAATCGGTTTTTGGAAAGAGCTGTGTATATAACAAGTATTTCTGCAGGCTTATTCTTACTGCACTTACTGGCCCACGGTGCCAATAGTGTGCTTCTGAAAACTTCTGTTCTGAAAACCAGACTTACTCCTCCACTCCTTTTCTTCTCCCTTCCCTGCCTGTAGCAAACCTATTTCTTGTTTCCCCAACTGTTGCTCACTGTGGGTCAGCTGGGATGAAGCTGGAAACCTGAGTGCAGGTGGGAGCTGGCTGTCAGAAGCATTTTTCACACATCAACAAGACCTGCCCTGAGTAGTTTTACATAGCATGGTGTCAAAGAAGGTTGTAACAGCCAGCTGGCCATCCACGCCAGGAATGCTGCTTATACTGGCAGGGCTGAGATGAGGGTACAAGTTCCTAGGAAAATGTCCCAATCCAAACCAGGGCCACAGAAAAGAGGGGCACCTGCTGAAGGCACACATGAAAAGACATCTCACCACAAAACCTGAAGGGACCACACTGGGGTCCCCAGGGGCTGAGACTTCAGATGAGTCCAGCAAAAAAGGGTGGAAAAGATGACTCTGGCAGAAGAGAGGGGCATAAGGTGAAAGTTCTCCCCCCATGACAGAGGGACCAGAAAGCAACAGCATCAGGGAAAGCCCTGTCAAAGCTATCGATTACAACAGAACCAAAAGGTCATTAATTGTAGCACTTACTGCATAGTTGAATGCTAATTAACCTGTGCTAAGGTTTTTTTAAGATGTTAATGTTCCCAATACAGGGAACAGGCAGATTTCCAGTCCTCCTTGAAAATAAAAAAAATAAGCAGGGGGAGAAAAATATGAACTCAGTAGAGCTGTGGGAAATCAATGGCTTTGGTTTAGGCCAAGCGTTTCCACAAAAGACAACAGCAAACTGGAAATGTTATGGGTCCCTAAAAGAGATTGGAGGTGAATTTTGGCCATTAATCTGCTGCATATTAGCCTTCAGGCTGCCCAGCCCTGGAAAGCCAAAGTGCTCTTTCTAGTTTTTGGTTTAGAAGTTCCCCCCATCATATCTTTTAGATCCAAAGGCTTGACTTTTAGATAATAGGTGCTCAGCCTTCCCTTTCCATGAAATCCCTTTCAAATTGTCTCTGCTTAGATACTTAGCTGATAATTGTGAGAATAGGCTACTAGGTAGGTAAGAAGGTAGGTAGGTAGGAAAGGGGCAGGGGGGGAGAGAAAGATAATCTTGGTAGAAAGGGTCTAGAGGACATTTAAACTACAACTTCCAAAGGATTCGGGGCTCTTCGGTGTGAAAGACACTGTATCTATTTTGTGCGTGATTTCATACATATTCTAAATATTTTTTAAATTTTTTCTGAAAAGCAAAAGGATTGGCTCTTTATGTTGATAAAGAAACTTGCAACCAACTTACATTGTAGGATAAATGGTGAGTAGAGAGGAACATAGTTGAAGAAAAAAATGCGTTGGCTTAGAAATAATTGCCTCTGTACTAAGTTAATGAGGATGGTTGAGTATTTTTTTCTGCTTAGTGTTTCTTGTATGTGTGGAATCAATACTTCAGCATGCGCTCTCATGGTTCTGACTAAAGCACGTATAACTACTTGGATGAAAACATGCAGCCTCAGGATGCCCTGAATACCCTTTGGAAAGTTCATTTTACCCTTGTGCCAGCTTTCTCTCATCTACGTAAAAGCTGTGAGGCAGCATCACTGATTTAGGAGATTAACACTGATACAATTCATGGAGCGGGAGTCATCTTGCTTTTCTCAAATAACAGAAGCCTACAGAAGGGTGCCACGGGGCAGTCGCTTTTAGGATGCTCTTGGGACTGAAGGGAGGATGTACGTACATTCTCCAGTGAGCTGCAGGAGGGATCCCTGGGGTGGACAAACCGGAGAAAACTGGACTGACAAACACTACTACCCTATTTCTTTGGGGCGACTGATTTTTGACACTGTGCCAGGGTAACGCACAAAAATAACATGAAAAAGAACTGGTGGCCAACTACTGCAGCTCTCGTGAAGAGCAGGACACACAAACCCATACTGGCTGCAAGCAGAAAAGAAGCAGCAAGGGCAAGAGAAAGCATAGGAGCAATGAGGTTACGTGACATCCTCCCCAGCACTGGCTTCAGACAGTGTTAACAGCACTTGCAGGTCAGTGGAGCACGGCACCTGGGGGTGTTCTGCTGAATAATGAAAGGTCTCCTCCCCCATGAGAAGATGCTCACCTGAAAAGAGCACAACACCCATTAATCTGCGTGTGTTTTCCCCTGGAGCACGGCCACAAGCCGTACTCCATACAGGAAGGGGCAGGAGCGGGGTGTCCCGTGCTGCGGGAATGCGAGGACTGTGGAGTTTGCATGGTGCTGGAAGGCGAGAGACTGAAGTATGGCTTGGCACACGCCGGCTGGAAGGACACGGCATACTGAAAGACATGCTCTGTCCTCGGCTGTGCAGCAGGCTGGGACGCAGCACGGGGCGTGTGGGAGAGGAAGGAGCCGTAAGGGATTCCCGAGGCTCCCACTCTTCCTCTGGAGCGTGGACTCCATGGCAGGCTTTCCCCAGCAGATTTTTCTTGCCTGTTCCTGATTTCCCTGGAAATGACCTTCAGCCCCTGCTGCAGCTGCCTTGCAAGCACCCACCAGCCTGTCCCAGGAAGGTTCACGAGGGCTCCCGGAGGCAGCAGCATCCCTGCCCAGCAAAACCAGTAAAGCCAGGTCCCACTCCATTCCCAGGTCAGGAGTAGAGGAGCAGATCGGGACAAGAGTTACTGGTAAAATTTTCCCTGTGACCAGCAATAGGCAGTGTTACAGAAATTAGTGCCTAATGGTGACAAGTCAGTTTATTCAATGCAGCAGTTGTATTATTTCAACAGCCAGGGACACAGAGCGAGCTTTGAGCTGCCTTTCCATTCCACTCTGCGTTTGGCCAGCTCTTCAGCTTCTATACCGTCCTCTACAATAAACCAGCCTCACATCTGATCGGTGAACTGTCTGGGAGTTAAAAATCAATTTCTGAAAACTGTTATTCAAAAAGTTATGCCAAATTCTGAGCCTAAATGAAGTCCTGCCTATTCATTTCTTGTGATGCAGCAACTCCATGTATTTGTCATCCCATGTGCTTGTCTCTCACCAGCTAATACAGAACCTTGACAGAAACGTCAAGGTAACTTTTAAAGCTTTCCTCAATTGTGATACATTTCTGAATTGAAAATTGCATTTTCTTACTTTGATATATAAACTGGACCTGCATTTCAAAAATTTGATTTGTTAGGATAGTATTTCCATCAGTTTAACTCAGTAGACCAGAAATTCTTTAATGTACACGAGCCTTCTTTAAGAAAGCAAGCATAATCATGGGAGAAGTATGAAATGGCTTGCTTTCTCTAAATTGATGGCTCTTACCTCCTCTGCCAGCTCACCCACTGATTTATATGTACATGTAAAACACTTTGCAATTCAGGAAGGTGCCTTCCTCAGCATAAGAAAAGATCCTTCTTTTAAATGTACAACCATCTTGTGTGAAGATCCCAGCACATGATCCCTGGCGTGCACTTCATGATTTCCCTCTTGGGTGCATTTATTTCATTCGAGTATTTTTGTGTACAAACAGGGGCATGGGCCACAGATTGCATGTGTCCTCAATAGACCCAGGACCTTTGTTATTTATTACAAATTTGTGTGCATACTAATTTGTTATCCTTCCATATTAAATGATATAAATCTACACAGATGCTAATACGAAATTAAGGCGGAGTTTCCAGCTGGACTACAATACAGCTACATATACACTGGTTTCCAGTGGACTGGGCTACAGTAAATAAGTATTATTATGAAAATCAAATGACATTTTCTTTTGTTCCCTTCTCCCTCACACAGTGCATACCTGCAGTGGCAGCACCCTCCTTTATTCCTTTCTTATTCTCTTCCTCTCTCTCTTTCTTGTTTGGTTTTCCATCTTCATTTCTAAAGATGGGGTTGGCTTTTGCAACCATCAGGACTAAGTTGTCTGTTAATGATGGCCATAAAAATATTTAATGTGGGCTCTGCTCAGTTTCAGAAAGTCAGAATATTTTCCAGCCCCTGAAATCACACCTATTTACACTCAACCCAGGAGCTATGTTATTTGGGGCAATTCCAGGCAATGAGAACACAATTCCCTGTACCATGGCTCCACCTCCAGTATTTTGCTATGAATTTTCTTTTTACTTTATTTTGCACTTATTTTGCTTAAAATATATTCTGTTAACATTTTCTAGGGGCATTTTCTCAAGGCTTAGGCAAATACACATTGCATAAAACAGAAGCGAACCAGTGAGCCCCTCCGGTATGATATACTATTACTTATTCTGAGCAACAGGAGTTTCCCCTCAAGGAAGTGGAATCATGGAAGTAAATGAGAGTCTTTCTTTTCCTCATCCCAGTTTCATATTGTCAGTATTATATGAAAGTCTGTACAGGCAAAAAAAGCACATACCTTACCTGTTTGTGCTCTATTGTAAACCTGATAGTCTTGTTTCCTTGCATGGAGCCACTTACTCTCTCAAGCTGCAGTCTTTCTCTGCCACCTACCTCCCTCTGCCTGAAATATTATCTACAAAAGTGGAAAGAAAGACACTTCTAAAATAAAAAAAAGAAATTACATAAAACCACTTTATTTTTCAAAACAAAGCATGCTAACATATGACTGCCATCAAAATCACTAAGACTGGATATTGCAGAGGATCTACATATCACAATTACATCAAGAGTTTGGTGCCTAAATTAATAGGGCTGGAGCCTGAGAAACTTCAACAGAGCTCAGGCACAGTCTGTTTCTACATTTACATCACAGCAATAAAAAAAAAAGAAAATAAAGCGGAAAAAAAATTGCGATTGGGAGTGATTGTTAGGGAACGTTTTTTTCTGAAATTTGCTCTCTGTCCTGAGCCCAGAGGAAACACATCTTATATGTTTTATATACAAATACAAAAATACCCGTAGGGTGCTTGGTGACTGAATCTCAGAACAAGCCAGATTCACCTTCCAGTGGTTCAGTGCTGAGGGGGGAAAAAAAAGGGGGCACAGTGGTTGAGCTCAGATCCCAGTGTGCCACGATACCTGCACCAGAGAAGCTGCTGCCTCTACCTCTGAGGGCAAAACTGAGCCTACTCGCGAAAACAAAAAATTCCATGAGTTTTCATACTGCAAAATCAAGCCCTAAATTCAAGGCGTTCAGTGTGTTCTCACACATGTTAATATATTCCCTCATGACAGCTCTAGATTTCCCTTCCAACCCTGCATAATGATCTCTTCATCTGCCGCGATCAGTAGAGCAGAGACAGGTGATGCCTCCGGCCCGTGAGGGTCGGGGAGGACGAGTGAGTGACACACGCCAGATGCTGCGCCCGGAGCTGGGCTGCGGCTCCCCGGTAAATACATCATGGAGTAAAAATCACCCCGTACCTTCCAGCTGCTGCAGAGCGTGTCACTGGAGTAGACGTGTTGTCACATATACCAACGCGCAACAAATAGTATCTGTACGTGTGATTAATTAGCAGCTAACAGTTAATTCTTCGAGCCATGGGGGAAAAAAAAGGAAGAGGGGCAGGGGGAAAAAAAAAAAAAAGCATGCCCTCAAAAGAAGATTAAAATTAACTATACAAAGTCTCTGAGGTTAAAAATTAAAAATAAAATAAATCTGGGTTCCTCAGAACAGTGAAGGAAGTCAGTGATATGTGTCCTTGTGCTATTTTACCATACTGAATTTTATCTTTAATTTCAGTTAATTCAGTGTCAGTGAAAACTACCAAGCCAGCAGCTCTTGAGCCTAAAGTCTTCTGCATCGATACAGACCCAGAGGCTGCACCTCAAAACCATCCCTGGGAACACCATGGTAACAGTTGCCAAGCCCTAAAAAAAACAAAAAGCTTTTAGGGAGATGGAGCACAAAGACCGACTAGCTAAGAAAGAAGAACAGCAATATTGATCTTAATTCATTTCAGCCATATTTGACCCATGTAAACCCACAAGTAGTGCATTCCACTGAAAGTTAAGTATGTGTTGAATTCTACAGACAGAGGCATTACAGAAAAAAAACAGAGAGCAGAAATAAATAGGAAGCCTAGTGAAACCAAAGTTATAATCTCATAGAGAAGGCATCGCACAATACAAAAGATGCACACAGCAAACGGACAAAAATTGCAAGGAACTGGAGTCAACAGAAAATCTTTAGTCTATAGGAGTATGAATACTGCTATGTAGGAGTATCGAATTTGAATCACTGTTTGTGAGCTGTGCAAGATGTCCATCGGAAACTTGAAAGTTGATATAAAATCACACCAATAAATTTTGCAGGCGACAGAGTGACAAGAAGACTGGTGAGTAAGGTGGGCAGTGGGACATTTGGAAAGATCTGAGTCTATTGCTAAGTCCCTTGGCACTTCTGAGAAGAAACACCACGGGAAGGGAGCTGTTTGCAGCGTTGCACGTCTAGGACCGAGGAAGGCAGGTGATGGAAAGGGTCCTGGAAAGGAAGGCTCTGCAAGGGGTCGTAAGCAGATGTCACAAACTCACACGGGATCACCAACGCTTTCAGCCTGGTTACCTGCAATCTTCGTCAGCTATGTAAGAGCTCAGAAGAAACACCAAAACAAACCCTGCACCACCAAAACCAACCAGCTGCACACCACCAAGCAGTTCATGGTTTTTATAAATTGGTAGTAGTGCTCCCAAAAATACTGTGGTGATCATGGTGGGAAAGCACGTCAGCGTGATATGTCTTTAAAATTGTGTTGTGGCAAAAAAAACCCCCAACAACCATAAGCATCAGTTGCAAAGAAGGTATTTTACTTTGTGTATACCTTCAGCAGGAAAGATGTTAAAACAATAACAAGTTATTTTGTTAGCATTTTTAAAACAATGTTGAAAAATCGCACAGGGTGTAAAGGAAAAGGTACAAAAATTATCTGAGGACTGGAGAAATTGCAGTGGAAAATGAAGGAGCTGCATCTATTTTTTGCAGGAAAAAAATATTATGTGGAATGAAATAGGTTTCATAAGAGAAAATATTACATATGAAAGGACTGTTTAACTAAGTGAAGTAAGGCATTACATGAACCAACAGCTGGAAGCTGAAACCAGCCCAACTCAAGCTGGAAGTGAGAAACACTGAAGGCAGCAAACGGCTGCAGCAAGGGCTGGATTCTCCATTCACCTCGTGGTATCTTCCAGTCGGGAAAGCTTGTCTTTCTGGAAACAACAAAAGTCTCCCTGTGCTGCTAAAAAAGTACATTATCAACAGCATGAAGTATATGTGGTGAGATTGAGAAAACAGAAGCGTCCCGTCTGGCTAATAAATTCTTAATTCTTTTATTGAACATTATGTTCACACCTCAAATTTTTGCACCCCAGGTGCTGGCAGGCTGGCACTGGCTGTAGGATTTCCAGGGAAGTGAACAACAAATGTGGTCAGTGCTATCACATTTCCGTGGCTTCTTTGTCCCAGTCTTTCTGAATGTTGTTGTTTGGTTTGACGACCTGTTTACCTGTCCAGCGAGCAGTCCACAGTAATACCCAGGTCTTCTTTTGTGAGAGGTTCCAGCTTAATTAGAAGATAACTTTGCCTTGATTTATAGGAATGTTTTCCGATGCAAGTTGTAGCTTTCTGCATCTCGCTGTTATTCAAAACCTGTACTTCTTTATTCCTAACAAGATTTTCTTTTTGCATTGCCTCTGTGAAACTTTACCGGTGTAAGACCATAGGAGTAGACCCATGCCAGTGTTTTAATGGTACACAGCCAATTCTTAATCCATGTCCTTCCTAAAAGTGTGCTTTCCTTCATTGCTGTCATAATTTTCTCTCTGAGATATCTCAGCTGTTTTTTTCCAAGCCTTTGTAGTTCCTTGTGTGACTCAACCCACCTAAAATTCTTTAGTTAGAACCAAGAAAAACTATTTATATATAATTGTAAATACAGAGTGAGATCATTAGTGAATATAGTTTCTGACCCTTGGTTTCCAGGATAATTTCCTATATCACGACTGACTTCACAGAGCGCACCGAGAAGGCAAAACAACGGCAGCACTTTTGCACGAGTGTTTGTATTGCTCTGCATTAAGGCACTGAAGTTTGCTCCTGTCTAACGCTGGACAGTTTTACAGTCAAATAACTGTTTATAAATGAAACCGAATTCATTCCAAGCTGCGTCAGACCCGATTCCCTTAACGTATGCTTGAGTGTGAGGTAAAACCCCTAAATTCAGCCCTCGAGCAGAGATTCTCCAGGGGACACACCCTGGACCATCTCCCGCGTGGCAGCACCCACTTGCACGTGTGGCTATTACGCTTGGGTTTTTCTTCATAAGAAGGAAATCCTCAGCCCTGGCAAGTGTCAGGTCCTACCTGTCAGGTTGCTGTTGCAGCAAGTCGCTGGTGAAGAGCTCATAGAAAGAGCAGGAAGGTACAAGGTGTGTTTGGAGTATGTGTTCAAATCAGACTCACCTTCTGAGAAATGGGCTCTTTTTCTTACGTCGTCCAGCTCCTTTGACGTAAGCAGAGATCTCTGCGTGGTGGGAAAGCTCCCTAACTCTCAGGGGCAGGGACACACAGGAGAAGCGAGGTCCCATCGTCCCAGATGAGGTCCCTCAGTCTCTGGCTGCAAGGAGCGGAGGGGCGTTCCTCAGCTGACTGCTTTATTTTGGATGCCAGCCACAGAGCGAGTCCTTCCCCGTGGCTATTTGCTTACTACTCAGGAGAAATAAAATGATAGAGTATGAGATACATTTCTTTTTCGCAGGCCCAACACCGACAGTTCTTCCCCTCCTTTACTTCTCGACCACGGACACAAAATTTCCTCTGGTGGGGGAAGGAGCGGTGCTGGGGCTGAACCCCACCGTCACGGCGTTCCAGGCTGCATTGCGGTATGAAAAACAAATTTATCCAACTAGAAGAGGGAGAAAAGAAACGTTTTAAATATTAATTTTAAACCTTGCACCTGGTGCAGAAAAAATTGAAACTTATGCTCATTAGGCACTGAAATACAATTTGGGCAAAGGACGGGCGTTCAGAACAATTCCTAGCATTTGGAATACAAAACTTACATTTTTGGGGAAACAAAATAGAGATAAATATTAAATTCTAACTGCGAGGACTTTCTGCTGAAATTAAATTAAAGATTTCCAGGTCTTCAAAATTTAAAGTGGTCCTTCTTTTCAGATTTTTCCCCGTAGTTTTGTAAACAAGCAGCATTTAAAAACCAAGCAATATTCTTTCTCTCATATTTGATGTACTTTTTCGGCTTTATTATAAATCCCTAAAACGTAACTTAAAACAGGTCTCTTTTCGCAGTAGTTGTGACCCATAACATGAAGCTGAACGTTTCAAAGGGTTGATATTGAAATGAGAACTTATATCTCTGTGTTAGAAACTAATCTCCGTCCCATGCGTTGCCGTCGAAATCAGCAGTTAAGAAGCATTCCCCTCTTTACGCCCCTGCCCGGCGAACTCAGCAGACAGCTAGGGGGTAAATCCAGTTTACCGTCCCCGTAAATTGTTCATTTCACGTGCGTGTAGTGTCTAAAAAATGCAAAAGCGTGGCCATTCCCGGCGGTTGTAATTACTCAACATTTCTGGGGATATTCCTTTTCGGCAGGAACTGATTTTTCCTCCTTTGCTGCATCAGTCCTTGCCGTTCCTGTAACTTTGGTGGCCGAATTTTCGGGGGGGGGACGCCGGAGCCGCTGTTATTTGAGGGTTTTACCCAGAGCCCTGCCTTTCCCGGAGCCCCACTTCGCCCCCCTTCGTCGGCAGCGTGGGGTGGCCGGGGTGGGGGGGGGGTCCCGGCCG
>JAOXJK010000023.1:70225427-70274844 GCA_025774025.1 Xenus cinereus | reverse complement strand
CCTCCGTGCCCACACCGGGCAGCCCACCCTGCGAACTGGGCAAGAGCGAGGCAGGTCCCGCCGCCGCCGCCGCCTGGACGACGCCGGGACCCTTCCCCAACGCGGCGGGGGACATGGCACAGAGCCTCGGCCTCAACGTGGACGCAGGTAAAGGGCCGCCCTCGTCCCCCAGCTCAGCTGCACCCCCGCCTCCCTCACACCACCCAGAGTAGGAGGGAAGGACGCCCTCCCCGCTGGGGTGCTGCTGTGAGGGAACAAATTGGGGGGTGGATATCCCATGGGAGACACCCGAGCTCTGCCCTGGGTGCTCTTCTTGGGGGTCTCAGGCGCCAGAGCGAGGAGGGTGGGACAGGGCAACGCGTCAGCCAACATCCCTTGGCATTCCTGGCGCCCCGAGGGCACAGGTTGCTGTGAGGGGCTCTTGTCCCGGCCCTGGGCCTGCTCTTGCCGTGAGCAGCCGGAGCCGGGAGCAGGAGGGAGCCACCCCGAAGGTCACCACCGCCTGGCTCCCTCCACGGGCTGCCCCGAAGGCAGGAGCGTGGGCAGCCCGCAGCAGAGCGGGTCATTTCTAGACCCCAGGCGGGCTCATGAACTACCTCCTCTCCTTGTTTATGTTTTCCTCCCGGTTTTTGAAAGGAAAGTACAATTGCATTTGCTGAGCGTAAAGGGAAAAGATTTTCCCCTGGTAGTGGTGCCTGGTGGCATGCCTGGAAGTAAGGCTGCGTGGCCACAGCAGTGACAAAAGGGTGACACGGGCACAGCCAGCAGCGGCAGCTCCCGAGTCAGTGGCTGTGGAGGCAAGGACAGCCCGCTCTGAGGGCAGTTCCCCATGCTAAATTGGGTTATTGCAGCCACAAACGGCTCCTTACGGTGGCCTCCCTTAGGAGGCACGTCTGCCTGTCTCCAACCTAGCTTGGGCTCTTCTCCTTGCTTCTCGGCCTTTTGCCACCTCTGGGGAGCCCACGCTTTAGACCGATTCTCTGATCTCAGCTGGAAAATGCAGTTTGTCTTTCTCTGTCCTTAAACGCCTGTACCTATTTTTCTTCTTCCCTTTTTTTTCTTCTCTCCGTTCTCAGGTTTGCAGCCTCAGGATAAAAGCAAGGATCTATACTGGTTTTAGAGCTGTCCTTCACTCTTCTTCCCCTGGCTCTCCCCTGTAGATCTCTGCCCGTTAGACATGGTGGCATTCAGAGCTGAAATCGGGTCGGTTTGTAACAGCTTCTGATCTTGGTTTGCAGCTCGCCGTTACTCCTTCTGTGGCGGATCCCTTCTGAGCTGATGTGCTGACTCAAAGACTCTCAGACCCCCCCTTGCCCTTTTCCAAGCCCACCGTGGCCCTGCAGCTCGGGAACGACAACGGGACTTAAGGACCCGGCATTGCAAGGATGGAACTTTAGACTTATTTCGGAGAGGAAAATCCTTCTGTTGCAAGAGGAGACCCAGAGACGTTGAACTTCTATTTAAGCAGACCCCACACACCCAGAACTGCAGTCAGACTATACTCTTAAAAGAGTCAAATGTTGTCACGGATGGTGATGCAAAACCACTGGCCTTCGTACAGGGGGCAGAGGAAATCATGGAGGTGGTTTTTTTTTTAGTGGTGTGAATATTTTTTTATGGCAGTGAAGATTATTTCTCGAACGCAAACATGGGAAAGCTACTTAGCAGTTTTGAACTGGATTTTTACATTACAGAAAAGTAAAAGGAGAAGAAACTGGAACTCATGAACATTTTCAGACTATCAAGGAACTGCTCTGATTTTTCAGCTTTGTGGTTGTGAGTGGCAAGAGTCTGGCCAGGGCCACCTGCCCTGGGCTCACAGAGATGCAGCTGTTCCACGCACAACTGCTCAAACCCCAGAACGACGAAAACCAAGGTGGCACTTCTCAGAGTCTCGCACAACATTTGCGTTGGATATATAACGGTAGTTTGGTTGTGGGTTTTGTGTTGTTGTTTTTTTTTTTTTTTTACAAAAAACATTTTCTGGTGAAAGTAAAACCCTCTTAAACCGGGGGGGGGGGGAAGGAAACCCNNNNGGGGGGGGGGGAAGGACACCCGTGAAGAACGGTTCGCCCTCAACCCAGCAGCCTTTAAGGGGAACACCAGAAGGAAAGGCATGTGGTGGACAATAGGTCTGAGTTGCCTCTAACATTTCTTTTTGTCTACTTGTTGCTGTCATTTTGTCACTTTAATAGTCATTTTGTTTTGTTTTGTTTTGTTTTTTTTTGAAGGGGGAATAAGATATCTATTTAACAGTAGGAAAGCTGCATTAAAGGTATCTCCTTCTTTCACCCTGTGTGCTTTTATGAAGAATTAAAGCTAAATAAGAGAAATGAGGCAAACTGGAAACATCAGGATGAAGTAGGAAAAACACCTGTTATGTGGATTGAGTTATTTTATTACTTTGCATTAAAGAAAATAGAATTTCTAGCAGTTGAAAACATTTTCTTATTCAGTAAAAAATACAGTGATATATACAAAAGATAAGAAAATGCAAGATTGTTGCAGTGCTACATTTTAGTGTACGGGGTGTCTGTAAGGCGGGTTAAGGAAAGGGTGCTGCTCCAAAATAACAGCTGTTCCTTCATAAAGCTGATAGAAGAGGGGTCTGTAGCACTGGGCATTGCCATTGCACTGGTAAATTAAAATGCTGTTAATGGGTGGTGAATAAGTAAGGAAACAATGCAGAAATGGCAGTTTCACCCTATACTAAAAAGCTGACTTTTTTACACGCAAAACATCTCATCCCAACATTACTGTGTTTTGTGTTGGTCTGGTTTTTGGAGTTTTTTAATGTGATGTCTTTAAAAGGTGAGAAAGTTCAGTGCATGTAAGAGGAGAGTCCTAACATTGCCCCTCTGACAGTAGGAGAAGCAGTAGAAAATGGACTTTTGTGCTGTGATGAGAGCTTTTGCCTTCCAACACCCTCACATAGTCTGGCGTAGTGTTCATCATGTGTCAGAAATGGAGCTATGAGCAGCCCAAACTGACTTCTCCTAGGTTTCAGCTCGGCAATAACTCCATTTTGGGGCAAGAACAGGAGCCCTGATAGCATGAGCACGGTGAAGCAGTGTGAGTAAATGCTGGGAGAAGCTGGCGAGGAGCAATGTGTGCAGAGCATCCCCGGCCAGAGCTCAGCAAACGGCTGGAGGTGACTCGCCATGATCCCTTCGGCCGGACGTACCCCTGAGCATTTCACCTTCAGACTCCAATTAGCCAGAGCCCAGACAAGCTGTAAAGGGCAAGAGAAGGACTCCAGAATTTATATTACTGGTTAAACCAAAAATGTTCTGAGGTATCTATCAAGAAAGAAGGTAGCAGCACTTTGCAGGAGAAAAGTAACTAAAAATAGCATTTAACTTTATTGCTGCAGAAGTTTGGAGATAACAGGATCATTCTGTGAACATTTGCCTGTGGGTTCTTTAAGGCTGTTTTTAAAGTGTGTATTTTTTTTTTTAAAAAAAAGATTAATCTGGCTCTAGCATTGTTTGTGTTTCACCACAATTGTTTTTCTTTCTTTGTTCCCTTCTCTCCTCTGCAATTCATAATTAGGAGGGCTCAGCAATACAACCCAAATATGTTTGGAAATATTCATGTAAGCGAAAACCAGTCATTTACTTCACTGGCGTTTACAATTCATTTTAACTGTGAATATTTTCAAGCATGAGAATTTATGCAACGAGTACGTGAATATTACTATCAACATTTGTTCTGCAGGTACTCTTTTTTTTTATTGTTGTATTTTGAAAGCATCCAAACACCAAAGTCAAGATTGCGGCTCAAGGTGTTGGAAGTTGCGTGAACAACTTTTTTAAAACACTCCTGCTACAGATGGATTGCAATCTGAAGGAGCACGTGCCCTGTTTCGGCTAACCCTTGCAGAGTTTTGCTCACCCTGTGTTACTCCGACCGCAGGGGGACAGCTCGCAGCACCTGCCCCACAGCTCGGGGGTGACTCTCTGCAGGACGGGAGCCGCGGCTCCCAGGGCAGTCACAGTGCAAATAACCTTGGTGCCATTTCGCCAGCCTGTTTTCTTCCTCTTTGCACCCTACTTTATTACTTGCTTAATCATGGATGCTTGCAGGGAATCTGGAAATACAAAAGAAACCCTTCTTCTATGTTACGTATGTCCTTTCTGCCACATGCTTGTCACGCACCGAAAGAGCAGGGCTGCGAGTCCCCGCTCCCGCAGCCGGAGCAGCCGATCCTGCCGGTGCCCCTTTCCGAGCGCCGTGCAGGGAGAGGTCTGCGCCGGCTTGGGCTCTCTCGCTGCCCACCCGACAAACAGACTCCCCTGGCTGGGACAGACAAACAGACGCAGCTCCCAGCCCGTTCAGGCAGACCCCCGGGAAGGAGGCAGAGGGACGGGACGTGCTGCGGTACCGGGCATGGGGAGAGTGTCCGCTGCCGCCGCGTGAGAGCAGGTTGTAGGAGTTTGCAGACAGAGCTCTGGGCATATTCACTGCAGACATTTATTTCCCGTTCTGAAAATAACTGAAACTTAGCAAAGCGCTAAGGAATACCATTTTAATGAACTCCGAGGTCAACAGTGATCTGTCAAAGAAAGAATGGAAGTGGGGAAGGTACATCATATTTGTTGTCGCAGTTTGCACTTTATTTTAATGAGTGTTTTGATTCAGTACAGCTGCAGTTGCAAGAACGCCGCGCAGCCCTCTTTAGACACATACACATGTGCCCCTGCAACCTACAGCCTCATGTTGGCGAGCTTTAGGGTGACGTTCCTTACTTCCCACCTCCTTTTCCAGTAGGTTTTCCATAGGAGCCCCCAGTGAAGGAGGAGGAGGAGGGGAGGAGAGAGAGGGTGAAAGAGCCTGAGTAATCTCCTGTGCCTCCCTTGGACCTTGTGCTGCCTGTCGCTGGGGAAATGTATCTGCCCTGTCTCCTCCTTGAGTCAGGAGGGACTGCAGTCCTTCTCGCCTTCCCTTTGAAGTCCTATTTAGGTTCATGACAAGCTCTAGTGAGGGCTTAAAGGTTGGTCCCTTCCTAGAAGGGAGGAAAATGCTGCTGGTGGCTTTGGATGCACCACGGTTCTCTGACTGGCAGTTCTCGTACATCTTTTTCTGGGCAAGGGCTGTAATTAACATGCCCTTTTGATTACAGAAGGGCGAGCCAGCTCCTCTGGGGGATTGTGATGTCCTGGCTGGCTTCCCTGGCCTGCCACCCAGAGGAGCGGTTGCAGCAGGGGAAGGAGAGGGACTTGCGGTGTGATTATTTGGACTTGGACGAGTGAGGTATTGATTTTGTAGGCTAGGCAATTTTGCGTAGGGAAACGGGAATAGGGGACAATTAAAAGAAAAAGAAAAGAAGAAAGAAGATAAAAGAAAAAGAAAGAGAAAAAGAGAAAAAGAGAAAAAGAAAAAGAAAAAGAAAAAGAAAAAGAAAAAGAAAAAGAAAAAAGAAAAAGAAAAAAGAAAAAGAAAAAAGAAAAAGAAAAAAGAAAAAGAAAAAAGAAAAATTAAAAAAGAAAGAAAAAGCTTTACTTCAGTCAACCCTCCAGCTTTGGGGCTACAGCCTTGGGAACTGAATTGCTAATTTAGTTCCCAGCATGGTTAGACTCTTCTCTAAACTGACTGTACTGACCAGCAGCTCAGGCCAGCAGAGTCCCCCTGTTCATGTGCCTCTCCGGTCACACCGCAGGAGTTAGTTACTTTTGCAGTGCCCCTTCTACGGGTTCCGTAGCCAGGCATAATCTGGGAATCATGTGCACCAGGCAAATTGTAACGGAGAGCACCGGGGTGCTGTGTCCCCCTCCTCCTGCCCCTACCCTCTCTGTGGGAGACGGGGAAGGCGCTGGAGGAGCCCATTGCAGGGTGCAGGGCTGTGGGGGTGCAGGGTTGGATGCCCCTGGCTCCCACCCTCATGCGCAAGCACCTCCCTTTGGCTTACAAACAGGAGAGCTGTCCCATTAAGAGGTGCAAGACCACACTGGATGTCACAGAGGGTGCCCCGTCTCCTCGGCTGCATGGCACATTCCCTCCTGCCCCACCTGGCTTGGGCACCGCTGCAAGGAGCCCTCCTCGTTCAGGCACAGCCCTTCAACTTCTTCACTTCTTCTCGACTTCTGGCCTCAGCCCTGACTCTGTATCTCATCCCCTCTCTGTCCTCCTGCCTTACCCAGGCTCTTCCTTCCTGCACTCCCCAGCCTGCCCCCATGGTGCAGCAACGAGGAGCAAAGGAAGAGCTTTAGGAGGGCCACAAACTTCCCCATCAATGCTGTTTGCCTGTAGCTGAAGCATCAGTATTTGTATGATAAAAAGAATTGGGCAAACATACACTCTCTGGAAGAACCAGCACGTTGTCCTCAATCCTGCACCATACCCCTGTGGCAGGAACCAAGCCCTAATCCCTGATCCAGTGGAACATTTCATATTTTTCCACAAGTGGAGTCCTACAGAGCTGCGACAGCCCCGGTTGCACACAGACACAAATGATTATTCTCTCTTGACAGACCTGCACAGCTCCCTCCTTGTATTTAACTGCAGGCCCAGTGAGCTGGATCAGGAAAGAGACACTTGATAGCTGCTGTTTCCGTGGTTGAAATATTTGTGAAGTTAGCGCATAATCTGAAAGCAGAAGCTAATAAATTATAGGGTGCTAATTGGGGCCGGAGTGGAGCTGTCAATCATATTATCCTAAACACACAGAGACCCTCATAACCTAAAAAGGCAAGAGAGCCTCCAGGAACAGCTCCCAGTTGTCACTAGCCATGACCTCCACTTCAGTGAGAGCACAGAGAGTCAAGGCAGAGAGTCTATTCTGCTAAGAAAATGCAAATCCTGTGTTTAAGAGGGCACTTTGTATTCGGTTTTGTTTGTCCTCTTTGGGAGTGTATTTCCCAGAGAACTTTATTGTTTTGCTTTGCCACCTAACTTGCCAGTCCTGCAAGTTTTTTTTTAAAAAGTGTAAATCAGATAAGAATTCACAATTCTTATGTTTGCATAGCCCCTAGAGTAAGAGTCATAAGTTTTTAGTCACTGTCCAACCCCTGTGCGTATAGGCCTGTCTTCTAAAAGCCTTTTGATTGCTCACTTGGTTTTTTTTTGCTTCTCATGCCCCAGAAACACACATACTTCTTTGAGTCTAAGATCCGAGCCAAACCACAACCGTGCAAACACGGTAGCAATGGGGCACTTGCAGCTCTAGTCACTTTGTCATCAGCTTTTCTTATATGGCTTCCACCTATAGGTAGGCATTTCAGAAAATATTCCCTGGAGAAAAGACCTGAAAAGAAATTAGGAGCAACCCAGAAGTGAGGAGTGGGACAGCTTGTTTTTGGTGGCACTACGACTCCTGCGTGCAGGCGTGACAACTGAGCTGCAGTAAGGTCAAACCCTTTTCCTGGTGACATCTCACCCGGCCTTCAGTGACTGCCCAAACTTACTGCTGCAAGACCATATGGTTAAGTATACAAAGACTTTTAAAGATATTTCTAAATGTGTCATTTTTCCCTCATTTTTGATGCCTATATTAATTACTTAATGCCAACCTTGAATGCTGGGAAGAGGTAGACCAATAGTCCCTTCGCAGCTTGCTTCTGTGAAGAGAAATAACCGTGTCTAACCTGGTGATACTGTCACTAAAGCCAAGAGCCATCTCTGAGCGGGGTAGGCAAGAGGATGTGTTTCACAACTGACTGGGGTTTATCATTGTCACTAATTTTGTTTTAGTAGATTCAGGTAGAGGATAATTCTTTGTGCCTCAAAGAACAGACTCAAAAATTATGAAGTGACACCTCTGTTAAGATAACAAAGACTATGTCAGCAGAGAATCTGAGGAAAGCACAAAGCTGGCAAGGTTCTACTTGAAGAACACAGGGCTGCACTGTGTATGTTTCCATTCATGAGGATGTGGTGATGTCAAACTGAATAAATATGAAGACATGAGAGAAGACATTCTCAGAAAAGGTTAATTCTGTGACTCCTAGACTCCTGCTTCTCCTGTTTCTCTGTAAGAGAAATCTAAATATATTTGTGACTGGAAGTTATTGAGAACTTACACATGGTCAGCCCTCGGGGAAAGGTGTGAAAATTGGATACATGAAGAGAAATACACCAGGAGATTAACCAGTCGTGAGATCTTAGTGACACATAATGATGTTGAAACTCCACCAAGTTTCTTATAAGACAGAGGAAGAGGTAACTAGTTGTTTACTGTTCTGCATAGGACAACAAAGGCATTTTACTGGCCTCATCCCCAACGAGCACTAAGTGACTTGTACTGTTAGGGAAGATAAGAGAGGGAAAAAATAGCAGGAAAAAGAAGATCCAACCATGTCAACATCATTGCAAAAGGAATTGGTATCCAAACAGAGAGTTGTTATTTTACAGCTCCGTTCTTACCGTAAAAGATAGAAGGAGGTGAGGAACGTCCTCCAAAGGGAAGACGTCATCTGAAGAAGTTAACACATTATAAAAAAGGTTATTTTATACGGCAGTATCAGTCATGTCACTGGCAATAATGACAATATTTTGGCATCATCACTTGGCTTTGATGCACTGGGTTTCTGGTTATTTATTAGAGTTAAAACATAATGTCAGTTCGAGGTGCCAAGTGTCATTATAAATAGAGCCATGATCGTTTGAAAAATCCACCTGGTATGCAAGCTCCTGCAACTTACTCCAGTGTGTATATAAGAAAAGCTTTCAAGAATCAATTATAAGAAATGAAGGTGAACTAGAACTTTTTAACCACCAACAGACGTCAGGACTATTTTACTGACATTCTTTTCTAAAATAACTATTTTCAGATCTGTTATAGCTGAATTAGAATCAGCTTTGTGTAGAAAGAGGTAAATTTGGATCAAGAAGAAAGCTTGTCTTTAGAGTTATTATTAAAATGCATAGTCTTAAACCTGAATCACAGAGAATTACCAGTTGTGTGCAGTAAAGCCGCACCTGAGGACTCAAACCATCATAGACAGCATGTCACAGATGTCAAAGAACAAGAAAAAAAAGAGAAAAAAAATGGAGACATTAGTCAATTCAAATTGATGGCAAAGCCTTCTCTGCCTAAAATTGGCTGTGGAAATCAAGGGTGTGGAGGTCTTTGTGCCCTTCCATACAAGTACCAAGGGAACCAAATTTTGAGGGACCTTGTGATCTGAAGAATGTTATTAGTCTCTGTTATCTAGGATACCAGGAGAGCTGAAAAACAGGAACTTTAGTTTCAGCCCTGAGCCCTGACTCAAGCTTCCCGGATAAGCAGGGCTGTGGTGAACTCAGCTTTAGCCTTTCTTGTCCCTGCCACTTGTCAGTTTTTGCAGGTAACGAAGACTAATAGAAAGCACTTGCGTTAGCAGTGTAGCTGCACAACCTTTTGCCTTTATGGTGGCCATTTTTAAGTTCCCCAAATCTTGGGATGATTCCAATGAATGACTTAACAATAAAGTCTTCCAGTGAAGATGAGACCTGAATGTTAAATACAAAAAAGGCAAAGAAATCATCTTAACACCCCACATTTCTCAGTCCCATGTGATACAAGCAAACACGTCTTTTGCTTTTCATATCTCAAAAAATCTTCTTTTCAAGCTAAGTTTTCTCTTCAGCGATCTTGACAGCCACATTCCCATAGCTCAAGTCAAACTACCGAGCACTCCCTCTCTGGTGCATGGGGATAAGCAAGTGATCCTGCTGAAGTCTGGCATATCTCTCAGCAGCAGCTACAAGCAAACTTTCCATAATTTTATCTTTCACCCAGTAAGAACTCAACTTTTTTGTCATAAAACTTTGTAGGATCTCAATTGTGATCCTAAACGGAAAGCGTTAGGTACACAGGTTTTGGATAAATCTGGTCATCAGTATGTGCTGGCTCAAAAGCATTTGCAAGCAATCCTTAAAACCAGAAATGCACTGATAGTGGGGTGTTACCAAGGGGACTCAAGACAGCAGGCCTAGAATTGATGCCACTGAAAATGCTGCCTTAGTAAATAAGTAACATCTGCCCTGGCCCTTCACATTTCCAAAATAATTTACAAACTTTTATTAATCGCTACAGCATTTGTGTTATGTTGTAGTAAATACTATTCATAGGTAGCAGTAAATATTTTTCATCCATTCATATGGATGTCAAGTCTGCAGCTGAGAGATTAAATAAGCCAGCTAAAGCCATATAGTATGTCCATGTCTGTCCAAGCACGGCTCAGAGTTCAGTCATTGCCATTTGAGAGCCCGGCACTAGTGGGTTGCCTGTGGTATCACATCCTGAAGCATGCTCACCATCGTTGCTCAGTGATCTCGCCAAGTATTTGTGTTGGCATCAAGGAACAAGGAAGAGCCTGAGATAGTAACCGGTTGCATCCCAGACACTCACCTAGGGCATCTCCTGGTCAGCACCTGGGGGACACGTCTCCTCTTCCCTGGACAGGTTAGAGACTGCACGGGGCTGGAGTCTATTTTCTTCATAGAAGCTCGTCTTGTGCTATGTTTCAGATTTGTCACCAAAACAATACTGATAACACATTAATGTTTTAGTTATTGCTGAAAAGTGCTAGTACAGCATCAAAAGTCTTCTCTGCTTCTCACTCTGCCCCGCCAGTGAATAGATCAGGGGTGCACAAGAGGTTGGGAGTAGACACAAGCAGGCAGATTACTTGAACTAACCAAAGAGATATTGCACACTGTATAATGTCATGCTCAGCAACAAAATAGAGAGGAGGGGGCTTAGGAAAATTAGCCATCTTTTGCTCAGTAACTGGCTGGGCATAGGTCTACCTATCTTAGGCCAAATCTTGAGAAGCTAAAGACTTGGAGGGAGTTTTCCACTGCTGTACATAACCATAGGTTAACATATTTAACCTGATTTGCAGCAGGTGAAGACTGGGTCTGTTAGCTTTATACTACTCTGAGAATGTTTTTGCTAAGAAGCTTTTGGAATTGCTGATAGGAATGCCTGTGATTCAGACTTCAGACACCACTTTCTGGTTCCTCCAGCTCTTGCAGATGGAATCTTCCCAGGACAAGGTTCTTCTCTTATTTAGGTGGCTTCCTCTGGCTTGCAAGGGAATCCAGAAATAATTCCTTTTACTGCATAGATATCACACCATAGACTCAGTCTCACTGTACACCTTAAATGGAGAAGGCAAAAATGCATGATACTGCTTCTACACTTGAGGATGAGTCTCTCAGCAGTATGTCACACAAGTGTGGTCACAACAACTGCTTCACTTTTACCCTTATCTCGCTTTTAACCTTTCTGATATGTCAGGATTCTTTTCTACACTAAATACATATTTCCTTTAAATTACATTATGATTTTTAAACACATTTAGATTTATTTAAAAACCTTTAGTCGTGAAAGTCAAGACATTTAGACTCAAAGCTTTCTTGAGTCTTCCCCTTGATTTGCCACAGGAGAAGATGCCAGCTGTCAGAGACAAACACGGGCCATTCCCAATACCTCTTATATGTGCGTCTCCCCTACTGTAGTTATGAAAACTGTGATCAGGGCCTGGATCTTGAAGACAAGAGGTGTCCTCCTGATAGTGAATAAGAGTTGATGAGTAATACATGCATCATCATGAAGAGTTTGAATGAAGAGAGGAAGCATCACTTCAATGAGAAGTCAAATGCTGAAGATGTGTAAAGAGAAGGGTGATACAGAAACATGAGGGATTAAGAAACTTTGCAAGTAGCATCATGGGTGGATGCAGGTGAGGTTAAGCTTGCCCACATCAAATTCCGCTTTGCCATAACTCAGTGGAAGAGTTGCATTTGCATACTTACTCCTCGAAGGCAGGGAAATGAGGGAGGGAGAATGGAGTGATGGGTAGGGCCATGCTCAGAGCTGACGAATTGTATCACTGAGCTTGCCTAAGATCACTGCATGGGGAAGGTTAGGTAATGTGTCTTCCACTGAATTCAGCAAGTTGTAGATCAGGATCCTTAGTTTTTGATTGAGAGATTTGTGTTTGATCCAGTCCAATCCAAAGCAACTCTCCCCTCTGTTCTTTCTATGTTGCCTTGGGTATTTGTGACTACTTCAAGACCTCAAGAGCATTACTTCTGAATGCTGCCACTGACACACCTTGCACACTAACCCGTTTTACCCATGTTGGATAGGCTCTTGCATTGTCCTTTTTCAAGTCTGACCTACACGAAACCAAATCGATTTGGGTTATCACATCACGAGGTCACGAGGCCTGTGAAAGGTGTTGCCTAGACAAAATTTTTGGCAGGATTGAAGGTGTCTCCCGCTAAAGAAAAAATATATCATGTGAAGTTTTGTTGGTTTTCAAAACCTTTGTTTGTGGCTTGTTGACTGAGCAGTCCTCTTGAGTTAAGTGAAATTACGCATGCACATGAAGTCATCCAGGTGTGGTGACTACAGAACTGGAACCTTCATGGATTCTGGCATGTGCTACTGGTTAGTAAATATTTCTGATGTTTAAGTCACTGAAATGGAAGGAATGGCTGTACAATCAGTCAAGCAGCACTTAAAGAGGAACGAAACATTATACAGTATTTATTTATTTATCCATCACTCATGATCTGGTGACCATATCTTGGGAGAAAGAAAAAAAAGAAGTGCTCCAATTGTTGTAATTGTTGTAATAAGCAAATCTGGCTTGTACACTAATTTGCAGATGAAGAAAATAATACTTACATAATTATAGGCTTGAATGGGCTTTGACAGGGACTTCGAAGAATCCTAATTCAAAAGCTCTCAATTTCTATTTCATTTGAGTAAAACAGTCAAAACCCAAATTTCTTGTTCATCTGTGAGGCCTTTACTACTCTTCAGTGTCCTCCCTTATCAAATATTTGCATAAAATCAGAGCATGTTTTTAGCTTCTTGATGGATGTTAATGAATAGCTTTGGATAATTTGCAAATTACTATTCATGATGAAATGTTCCAAAAAGCTTATTGCTGTCTTTTATTCAATAATGATTTATATATTGTTTTATTATATACTTTGACTTGATCTCCAAAAACATCAGGAAAAATTTTCCTTTATCCAGTCTGATAAGAAATAAGCGAGGAAGATCAACATTAAAAAGGGAAAGGAAAAGAAATGTAAGAAAACAAGCTCTTCTAGATTCAGAGATCAATCGCTGTGCAACTTAACACTCAAGAGGATTGCACACATTTGTTGGAATTAAACAGTAAAATAAACCATCCTCAGCAGCGGACAACCCAGTCACCTTTCTTCAATTGCTTTCTGATTTGGAGTTCATAAAAATACAACAAGAATTTGTGTCAGTTTTTCAATTTGTAAAATCTTATTTGTGCACAATGAAGCTACATTTAAAATGCTTTTTCTTTTCATGAATGAGCTTACCCATTCTTTAAGACAGCATACCAGCACTCCCTTTTTGGAAGGACTGCCTGAGGCACATGTGGTTGTGTGAAGTTAACAACACGGTAAAATCACTTGCTGTCTTATTGTTTTATTCCCTTAAACTATCTCTTGTGAAACAACCAAAGCATAACATGTAGAAAATCAAAAGATACGTAATTTTTGTCTTATTCTGCTACATATCATTCAGTACCTTATGGTATTTTGTGGCAGTTTTAGCATTTTAAAGAGTTGCTGGTTTTTTAAAGACATCTCTGTAAATATGACGAAGTGCAGAATATTTTCCTTGGCTTATGTCTTCTTTGGTAGAGCTTTTTCTCCTCTTTCACTCTTTCTTTTAAACGGAGGGAATCAGACTTAACTAAGTTCAGCAGAATTGATGCTTCCCTGATCTTGGTTGCCTTCTTTGACTAATACCAAATAATTTAAGCCCTCTTGATTCCTTGTTTCCATTAGCGTGGTTGAAAGAATACTGTCTGAATCTGCACATGGAACATCACTATCTGCATTAAAAAAAAAAACACAAGAAAAAAAAAGTGAACAACCCAGTGATATACATGTGGTATTAGAAAGCAAACAAAGTCAGACAGCTGTTGGCAAGAGTTGGTCTAGTGACCACATGAAGAGGGACTGATGATTCAAATTTATTTTCTGCTACTGCCTGTGGATTATAACTTTAAGCAAATCACTTGCGGAAGGTTGGTAATCACCATTCATATTTCTACAGGCAACAATAAGAGTTATGAATACTTGACTTGCTTCTTTTGGTAGTAAAGGCAGGCTGAACAAAGCCAAAGTGATTTTAGCCTATACCTTCATGTAACCCTGCTAATAACACTGCTAAAGAGTCCACTAATATAGGCAGCTTTCTGCCTACTAAATCTTTATAGACTGCCTCTCTATTCTGTCTTTCTAGAAGCTTGAACTTGACAATCCTGTGTGTTTTTCCCATTTCTAAAAACTTTCTATTTTTTCCCTAATTTGATGTTGTTTATATATACAGAGTTGCCCGAAATCTATTGGAGGGAGTATATCTTTTAAAAAATGTAAAAATTATTAACTAAGGGCTCAAGCTATAATTGTTTCTATTTTTTGCATTTATTTTTGTAACATACACCTTCTTTTATTACAATCCCTCCTTATTTTACTTCACAACTGGAAAATTAAACACGTGACATTTGGGGTTATCTGGTCAAAAGGATCGCAAGCATTGGGCTGTTGCACCAGCCAAGATACAGTTTATTATGTCACTGTAATCACACATAGCCCCAAACTATAAAGGCAAAAGTCTGTTCCACATGCTAAAGTCCATTAGGAAAGATTACCAGGAAAAGTCTGGAGGAGAATTTTGATTTTAGAAACCTGTTAGCAAGATGGGGATTGGGACATAGAGCAAAGTGTGGTCACACACCACAGTGACTGACAGCTATGAAAAATCATTTGATACTCACTTTGTCAGTTCAGGACTATTATGGCAATATTTAGTAATTCAATCCCAACTAAGCCTTTACCAACCGGTACACCTCTTCTTTGTATTTGTTTTTTGTTTAATAAAGCTTTTAATGGGAACCCTCAGGGGCAAGTTGCTTTGGAAAAGGCAGAGTGGCAAATGCTGAGTGCATGTTTGCAGCAAACCCTTAAGAGAGAAACCTTAAAATAAGGACCCAAGTAAAACTGGGTATTTACAGACCAGACATATGCCGGCTGACCTGCCTAAGTATAGAACACTAGAGGAGCATTCAGATTTGTTTCCTGTATAAGTATCTGGAACTGATGAGGTGATGTTTACACAAATGTGAGTATGAGGTCACTGAGATATTTTTACCAGATATATAGATACATTACTAATTCTTTCCCCAACAGGTCTGGAGAACTACAGAATATATAAAATATTATAATCCTTTTTCAGCCTATGCACCACTGCGTTTCTCATTATAGAGAAAAAGAGCTAAAAAAAAAAATCAAACACCTTGCCTTGGTTTTACTTTTTGAGCTTTGGGGACAAAATAAGCAAGAAAGACTATTTTTGCAGAATATTCTTATTCTATCCAAAAACGGATGAAGAATGTATGTGGATGTCCTTTCTGCAATGACATGATGTGTATAAGCTACATCATTGCCACTTTCACAATGAGATTTTTGACTACAAGTGCCCTTTCCTTCACTCTTGTGCCATCTCCTCTTAGCGCAGTGCCCAGCCCCCATGAAAGCTTAGCACAAGCCAAGATGTCGAGATGTCAAGCTATGTACTACAATGTTTGCCTCTCATGTATGTCAGCAAAGCAAGCAAATACTTTTTGCTCACTTAGTTGTATGATGGATGGAGACAAAAGATACTGAAAATGAGGAATTGAGGAAAAAAATTATTATATGTTGTGAAATTCCCCCATAAATGTGAGGGCAAAAAGCACCAGCAACACCCTGGGAAACCATAGCCAATGCAGAGAATTCTGAATAATCTTTGGAAGACCCTTCCCAAAAATATTAAGAATTTGAAGGAAGAGAGAGAGAAGCTGTAGTGGGAAGGCAGGTCAGCATATTTATGAGATATCATTATTTTCTTTTCAGTTTTAACATTGCTAAAATTAGTTGATTGATGTATAGTCATGCTGGGTTATACGTGAGTAAATGCAGGATAAACCATGTGATGTGATCCCCTCAGATTTCACAAGCAAAGCCTGGCTGAGCCAACAAAACGTCCTGAGAGGAGGCGTCCAAGGAACACCTTCATGGAATCTGAAGTCGTGCTGGGGAGTCAACTCCAAACGCTTAAATCCTGAGGGGTTGTCTACACTGCGGACTGCTGCATAGTGTAGAGTTACCCACGTTCACTTTCAGCAACCTACCTCAGGGCATGAGCCAGGCTAGCTCTGGCAGTCCAGAGCTTTGTGCAGGCTGAGAAGTATTCTGCTGAGAAGCAGGTTCCTGCTGAGCTCTGTGCACTCTCAGGTAGACTGTTTCCAATAACTAAAATGGCATGTTCAAAGCTCAGTCCTGTACTTGCGCAGATACCTGCCTCAGGTCCTAAATGCAAGGAGCTTTGACCTTGCTGATCACTTTTCCTAGTAGTGGTGTGCTTAAAGCACAACATCTGAGCCAAACTACAGGTAAATTAATTACAATGCATCTCTCCAGGGGTAGGCAGAAGCTCACTCTAGAGAGCCCTGCATTAATTGACACAAGAAACCATGATCGGCTGACTCATACTAACGCGGGATGGAGTTTGCTTGCTTAGCCTCCTCTGAGGAGACTGCTCCTAACCTGATAAAATCCATGCTTCCCTTCCCAATCTCAGCATCTCAGTCGGCTGCTTCCTGCCGCAGGGCAGCTGTGGTGCCGAGCTGGGTCACGCATCCTGCCTCGCAATCGCAGAGTGTCTCTCCTCGCCTGCTCAGCAGGGCTGCGTGGGCTCACAACATGTTTTGAAGTCCTGCCTGGAAGGGTGCAAATTTTTGCGATGTCTTGATAAGCAGATGGGTTTTTTGGTGTTTAAGTTCAGAAGGTGACAACTTATAAGAGGAAAAAAAATGTCAGTAGAAGAGCTTATTGGTAGACACTGAACAAACTGACCTAGAGACCCTGATCTTCTATTACAGCTATTTCAGGGCCGGGTCCTCAGCTCACACAAATTAACAAAGCTCCATAGAAACCAGTGGGATGCCGCTGATTTACACCACCTAAGTAGCCAGCCTGAGATGTTACTAATTCTGGAGAACATGACCCCATCCAATGCTTAGCACCTTCAATATGGTAAGTTATTTAGAAGTGCAGCCACGTTTACTTTTTCCCACTAATATCTTCTTGCTTTTCTCGTACATGCTCTGCCAGGCAATGTACATGGTAGCAAACGAGAGGCTGGCTGACTTACTGCCGTGGCCAAAAGGTGTACCCCACAGTGAACACATTCAAAAGAAGCGCTTGATAACATATCTTTTTCCAGGGTGAAGAAGGTGGCTATTAAACCCTGCCTTCTCCACCTCAGCTCTGCTGGTTAGCTCAAGGAGATAGTTTCTGTCTAGGGAATATTTTCATGATACCTGCTGGCCACCTGGAGCTGGAGGTGCCGTGTTTCAGTTTCTCCACGTTGCCAGTAAGAATATAAATAGAACAAATATATATCCGTTTTAATACTCCACTCTGTATTATATATCAGTGAAGATATATCTGTGTTTCCTGTCTAATGAAGCATATGATCTTGCATGGTTTGAGGGTGACTCACCAAGCTTTGCTATTCTGTCAAACACTAAAGGTGCTAAAAGTGAGAATTTTGCTTATCCTGCATTTCCACTGCACTAAACTGCTTGAAGCATTGACTGCCTGTCATTTGTTTTGGTTTTTTTTAATAGATTTTTCAAAGATCTGTGGAGTGAAACCTCTATGTGCAAGAAGCTGTCCTGGGAAATACAGATCTAAACCTGTTTATTATCTTGTTCATTACCATTTATAATATAGGAAAACCGAAAAGGGCAGTTCCACGTTTGCTGCAATATAATAAGGCTTTATATACAGGCAATCACCCCCCTTCTCCAGGTCACATTTTACCAACTTTTAATGACCCAGATCTGACACGTCGTGTTTAAGCTCCTTGCCTAGGCTGCCTTTACTGTCAATGGGGAGAGAGAAAAGAGGAATGAGTCACTTTGTGGAGATGCTTATTTCACATCCTTATCTATACACAGTAACGTCTCCTGAACGTGCCTACAGCTCTCTGGTGACTGTTGAACAGCTTAGACAGCCAGAGTAAAGGCAGTTCCTGAGTTTTAGTTGCTTATATCTATACAACTATACTACACAAATGTCAGCTCTTATAACATCATATCATCTGACTTTTTTTTCCCCAGTCCAAGGCAAAGTATTAGCACGACTTGCCTTGTAGTATCATATGGCTCACGTGTGCTCCCTGGAATCAAACAGCATTTGTCTAGGGGACAAGTAAGAAATGATGACACCACCAAGTCCCCCTTTTCCTGCAGTGTTGTAACCACTCACTGTTTCGGAAGAAGCCTTTTCTCTGACCTCTGCTGGCTTTGGGTCAAACACTCACTAAGCTAAGTGGGGAAAAGGATTACTGAATTTCAGAGAAATACAAAAGAGACTAGATACAAGGTTTTTAAAATGTCTCTTATCAACACATCTGCTTTAGAGAAGCTTCCGTTTGTCCAAGTGATTACTTTAAGTTCAGAGAGGTGTGCAGAATAGTGTTTTAAAACACAGCTCATTTTAGGAAAATTAACTGATGACTCTTAGACAGGCAACAGCAAACCAGTACTACTGAGCCAGCAGAGAGAGCAGATATATAATTAATGGTGAAACTACTGATTGCAGATTTTAATATCAAATCTCCTCAATGAAAAATTTTGCAGAGAGATTTTAAAAAAAAGTTACATATTTAGCAAGTACCTTAATTGCCGAGAAAAGTAAATACACTGAGTGACTGGCTTTGCGAAGAAAAGTGAGAAAAAGGAAACATTACAAAATTCAAACTGTTTTATCTTCTCATATTTTTCAAGCAAAATCTCCAGCTTAGAGATTTAAAAATTATGATTTTGAGGCCAAATGTGTTGTCTTTTAGTTTTTAGCCTTTTGCCCCGGATTTATTCGGTCTCCTTCCAACTGCCCCACATCTCCTCTCACCCAAGGAGCCCCTTCTAGCAGTAAGAGTGTAATGCTGGGACACAGCTTCTGAGTAATTTGGCCATTTTTTCCTTATAGGTCCAAAGGGATTGTGGGGAGCAGCACTGATAAGAATAGTTCTCCTGGGTCATAAAGGCAAGGAGCTGCTCCAGCTGCTTAATGCCCAGTTGTCTGATGTCGGCAAAGATGTTTGCCAAAACAAACAGGTGTTTCCATGCGCAAAGGGGCACGCTTGGGACCTGAAAAAATATAGTGCTGTCTTGTGTGTGCAAATGTAAAAAGTTATGTCTGAAAATAGATGGACTGGTTATTTATACAGCAATGCAGGGCCGTCCTGTTAGCACACTGATTCATGACATTTCATTTGAACTTCTTGAAACTAGGGAAAGAGAAGCCTATCTTTCAGCAATGAATGGGGACTTTCGTGATGGGGCCTTGGCTCAACCAATTCCCGTTGGATTCAAAGACCACTGATGTCTCAGTCCTCCAGCTGGAAAGTGCTTCCTCACTCAAAAAAATGTTGTCAATGCTACTTAATGCCCACTGGCAATGTCCTGGGAAAGCCTATAAGAGCAAGAAGGAAGAACTCTAAACTGGTAGACCTGTTCCTGGTCCTGAGATTGTTTCCCTCCTTCTGAAGCAGCAGCGCCAGGAGCTGCTGGTATTGCTCAGGCATATTTATTGCCACTTGATGCCTCCTTTAGAAGGGCAACAGTTGCAATAACAAAGCCGGTTGTCCCTTTTGCCATCCTCACACTATCCTGTTAGCATGCTGTCCAGACCACTAGCATAGTATCTGTATTAGTTCACCCGCACTTGCAATCTGCATGTCAAATGGCACCAGCGTTAATGATGAGGAGAAAAATCTAATGTTTTCCAGCTTTCCCACCTATGAAATAGCACCGACAACACATATGGACCTAAGGTGTGGCTACCTACAATTAGGTAAGGCTCAGCAGAAACTGGAAGATGTATGACTCCATGTAAGGCTAAGTATCATAGTTATTTTGAGGCCTGTCATTTCACTTTGCTTGACATTTAGACCTTTCTTTTGGAACCAAGTCTCCTGGTGAGAGCAAGCATTTCTTGGCGGGAGGTTCATGACAGGAGTTTCATTACACACAAAGGCCAATGACCGCGTAACATTATTGGAAAATGTTGTCCAGGACAATCCATCATGGAACAGTCTTTTGGATTATTTGTTTTGGCTGTCATCTATCTACTAATACTACAAACACAAGAAGTACGTCATTTAGTCCCAGCTAAAAATGAATGAGAACTTAATGGTTATTTTAAATATCTTTACTTATTATACAGTGTTTTACACATCACAGACTGAAACATATTCCATGCCCCAAAGTGTTCACAAACGGGGTCATGAAGGAGAAAGCCTTTTAATCTGGAAGCCTGACTAGAACGCCATTGCCAGTTCTTGCTTACATCAATTGCACTTCTAGAGCCCACGTTTCACTGAACTCTGCTGCATAAGATTTACATTTCTCAGGAAGAAGACCAGTTGAAGTAGTTTAAATCTGGAAAGCTACAGAAAACTGACATGCATGTATCCCTGATCAGATAACCCAGCAAAATTAAGACACCCTCGGGACTCTAGGCCTTCAGTCAAGTACACAGCATAACGTTTTAATGGGCTTGTAAAGATTGTACTTGGGGAAAGAGGTAAATAACCTACAGATAAACTATTCATATATGTGGAAAGAAGTATGTGTGCTATAGACACATGTAAAGAGCTTATTAAGTGTTTTGTCTTTTAAAATATATTTAAATGAAAGGATGATACACAGATTAATAAAACTCAAGCTATATTATTTCCTGATGGACAGGAAATAATCACTAAGTGAGTCTGAAGAGAAGTTAAGGAGGAATTTCAAGAACTGAACCATGAAAACTTTGAATGGAAGCATGAAAAAAGTTGCTTTGTCTTTCCATCCCAATGCAGATCCAGGAGTGGGCCTGTGGCGGCCACAACAGCTGGGCAGAGCTCATGGAAAGGGAAGAATGGGGGGAAGCCACAAGAGGGAATAGGGCAGCTGGTGGGGAAAGGGGTAAGACTCCAGGAGAGAGTGTGCTGAGAAAACAGGCTGGCTCTGACAGCTACTGCCAAAGCTCTGCCTGCATTGAATTGCCCTGTTTACCACAGTGGGCCAGATTTTACTAAATAGGTTATTATAAAGAGACTTAATAGAGTCTGATTTAAAAAATTACCACTGCCAGCAGATCCCCTGAATGTAATGGAGTACCACTATTATAAAGACTACTTTAAAAGTCCATTACACAACCACATTTTCTGTAGTAAATATTTTTTTCAGATTTTAGCCATTCAAACTGAAACTTTTCATGGCAGTCTCAATCCATATTTTCCCTTTCAATAACTTGGGCATTTTTAAGAATGCTACTTTTGTCCTCGGCAAACAAATAAAGCAATGGGGTTTTTTTCTGCTGTGTGGCAAAATCTGAAATTTTGGCAAAAGAATGTTTTTTATTTTAAGAATATATATTTGTCAACCCAGTGAAAGTACTGATTTGCCTAGATTGAATAAGTTAACAGAAGGGGAAGATCACATGTGCTTAGCTGGCATATGTGAAACAGAGACTTGCACTGAAACTAAAATCCTTGCATGTTACATCTATGCCAGGCCTGCTCCACCAAAAGGATGACAACCTGTATTCCAGCCTGTTTCCCCATCTCAAAGCAGCAGAGGGGCAGGCTTGTATTTAAAAGTTTCAGTCCTGCTAAAGATTTTAACAGATATTGACATAATGCCACAGGAATTTCTTAATTCCTTTAGTTTTCGGGTCTCTGTTGCCCATGGAGTTAAGGAATACATAGCAAAGATGTCTAAGCTAGGAAACCACACACACTCAGGAGTAGATGCAGGAAGCCAAATCAGCACAGCCCTGAGTACAGTTGTGTTTCTGTAGCCATCTGAAAATTAAGCACCTAGTCCAAGATGCAGTGTCTAATTCGAATATGGCAAGTCCAGCCATCATCAATGGAGAGAAAAGCAAAAGGTGATCCCTTTCATGCTACAGTACATGCCTAAAACATGAGAATTGTCACTCTCTGGAGATGTCTTTTTCTCCTCCCGACGACAGAGAGTGACAATCTTAGACGAGACTCCTAGCTTCTAGACAGCTGTATTTAGGCGAGATAAAGTCCATCCAAATTGTAAGGCCTATTAGCTTGGGCAAAGTGCCTAATTAATTGGCTGTACGCCTTTCCTGAGCTAATGCCAGGCTTAGATTTGCGCCAGATTAAGTATCTCTTTCCTGAACTCCACTATTCAGAGAGAAGATGCCCTTAAAGAAACTAGGAAATTACACTACATGCAAATGCACAAACCTCTTCACTAGAGCATAAGGGTGCAAAATCAGCTGTTTCAAAAGCAGGAAATGATAAGTTCTCTGTACTGGCTTACTTTGGTCCCATCACAATGATGATAAAGTCTTTAGGCTTGTAGTGACGTATAACCATATCACACACAGACTGGCACTGATGGAGGGGCAAATCGTGATGGGGATAAACTGACATTTGTAAAGCGACACCTAATGATAAAGATTTGTTAAAAATATCAAATAGACTATCATTAATTGAGCATTGGACAATGCAAGTAAATTGAATATGGATAGAATCCTGCAGAAAAATGACTACATATTTGTGTAATTGGGTAGCATATTATTCCTGGAATGGATTTTCAGGAAATTCAGAATATTGATCTATCAAAACTGTTTATAAGGCAGGGTGGGTTATCAGTTCAACAACATTCCATGAAGAAATGAAAAGAAAAAATGCCTTTAGGAATTTTAGAAACAACTGAGTTTTGCTTTTGTAGAATGGAAAACAATTCTTTTCACAGGAAATATTTTTCACTAGAAAACCATAGTATGCAAACAGCTTAACTTTAAAAAAAACCAAAAAAAACCCAAACAAAAAAACCACCTTGACATAAGAATTAAATATTTTAACTAATAAAAACTTTCTTTTTTCAGATTTTAAAATCATATTTTTTACTAAGAATTCACTTTTTTCTAGGTTTAGCCTGTCAGGAGTTACTGCAAGTTGTGAAAAGCTTCCTGTTCTGACTCAGTCAGGTTGTTCATTTCCGTGTTTAGATTATTTGAATCACAGGCAACTTGAAATTTGGCTTCACCTATTTGTTTAATTCCTGTCTTCCCAACTTTAAAAACATTCTTACATGATTGGGCTCTGTTGTGTCCCATGTGTTAAGTATATTTTTCCTAATGTCACCTAGTATTATTCATTCCCAGTGTGCAGAGCATTGACATGCTGTGACTCCCGACTGGAGCTATCACAGTTTGGGCTAGGATAAAGTCTGCCTTACTTAGGTACCTCATTTATGCCTCACTTTCAGGCAACTACTGAATCAGTACTCCTAAAGAAAGTAAGTCCCAAACTTCCATGTTTAGATAATGGAGAGGGAATAGATGCCTTTGAAATTGGAATAGATTTCCACCCATAAGCCTTCAAAAGGTCTCCTGACTGTACAAGACAAATTTACTTTAGCGGAACAGGATCACAATGCAAACTGGATGTCTCTCCGTCACGATGCAAGCTGGACGTCTCTGTGAGGCAGGCTCAGTTGCAACCTCCTAGAGGTCTTTTTGCTTGGTAACCTTATATATGCTTTACCTAATGCATTGTACCCAATGGCACCTAATGAATCTTTACAAGTTTATTATTAGAGAGGTAAGTCTTTGCTGTTCCCATTTTATAGGCAGAGAATTTGAGGCAGTGACAAATGTAGTAAAAAGAACTGCTGAATCACACTTTGTTACAGTTCACGGGGCAGAAGCCATCAGGACAGCAGCTACTGGCCCAGACTCACCTTCAAAAGCTTGGTTGATGACTCCAGTTCTTGCTTCTTTGTCTTCAAGGTAGTGGGTGAAGCATAATGGAGAGTGTCTTATCTCCTGCAGTTTGTCCTGAATATAAATGAAAGTAGGTCGGTTGTGAGGTTCTTGGGCCCAGCATCTTTTCATTAAATCACATCTGGAAAAAAAAAAAAGAGTGACAATGCAAAAATTAAAGATAATAGAATAATTCGTCTCAAAGCTTATCATTAAATTCTCTGAGAAGCAAGTTTGGCCTAGAGTTTCAACTTCTGAAAATTTTGTATGTGGCACAACGAATATGATCAGCAGCTGAGGGAAGGAAAAACACATTAAAGATCAGTTGTTAGTAATACTGTGAATGCTTTTTGATTTTTCAAAGGTGGATATTTTTGAGATTGGGAACAGCTATAACATTAACACAACAACAACAACAAAAAAGGCATATTTACCATTAATATCTATTATCACTGAAGAAGTCACCAATATTTTCTAAGAAAGCTGTCAAGGAGGTAATTCTCTCACAGAAAAAAAAAAAAAAAAGATGTCTAAAGCCAGAAATGAACCTGAAGGTATCAGTTTATTTAATCCTCCTTCAACTCACACCACCTCAACTTTAGGGGAAGTTCAAGGCAAACCCTCCAGCACAGAGAGGGTTAATTTAGACTTCTGCCTCCAGACAAAAACAAATAGGAGTAAGTTTTCCCATCAAAGGCAAAAATGGTACGAGTTTCCACCGAGTACAGGGATTCTAGCCCACCTTGCACGATACTATCTGTACCATTCAGTGGAAAACTGCCCCTCCTGTTTGTCTAAAGGATAGGGCCGATTTACATTGCTTACTCGAGGTGAGCTAGGCTACACAAAACCAAATCCTACAAAAGCCAGGGGGAGCCAGCCTGTAAACCAAAACAGAGCCAGCACCTTGATATGCTAAGTGTTCAGAGCGGAGGGATGTCTTAGAGTCTCAAAACCTGAGAGCAGCCTTTGAGCAGCCAGTGAAAGGCCAGCCAGGAAGCTGCTGCTGGAATGTGGAGTATTCACCTCTAAGCCCTAAGTTCAAATCCTTCCCTGACAAACAGCTTCCCAGACCTGCTGCTATGTGATACCAGGCGTTACAGAGTTATGTGAAATGTATTGGCTTGCTCAGATCCTCACTTATTCATCTTAAAAAGGAGACTGCTGCCCTTCACCACAATTGGGTATTTTACAACACCCTTGGTGACAGGTGGGAGAAATCTCTTGACTTCTGATTTTTCAGTCATATTTTTCATTGAAATACTGGTGTTGTGTGAGAAACCTGAGTAGAAAAATTGTTTCAGAACCACTTTTCATCAACCTGTACCATGTGGTTGTGGAGCTGGACAGAGCGATTCGGTTTTTTCAGAAGGATCCGGTGAAGCCTTGAAAATCCATTATAAGAATCTAAAAACTGGCAGTGACTTCCTGATGCTCTGAATCACTTCATCTGCTTACTTTCAGGTGTACTGGTTATTGAAGTCACTGGACACATAGATGGAAAAGTACTGAATGGGATTCAAAATGAGGTGAAATAGCCCTGGTTGTCCTACTGCCAGAAAAGTGTCGAAAGCGATGCTTGGATGCTGGAAGCTAAACAATCTGCTTTCTGGTCCTGCTGGTTGGTAGGATATACAAGAAAAAAGCATGAGTTCAGGTTCTGTGCTCTGTCAGGTGAGTATTTGGGATCTCACAAGCAGACCCTTTTGCAAGGTGTTAGTAATGAAGTAAAATAGCTCGCTGAATACTCTGCCCCTCTAGCGATAAGGAAGAAACAGACGGCCATAGGCCAACAGAGGGGGAAAGAAACAGGAAATGATACATAAGTCATAGAGTCATAGAAAGGTTTGGATTGGAAGGGACCTTCAAAAATCACCTTATCCAACCCCCACGCCATGAGCAGGGACACTTTCAACTAGTCAGGTTAGTCAAAGCCCCATCCAACCTGACTTTGAACACTTCCAACACTTCCAGTTATCCACAACTTCTCTGAGCAACCTGTGTCTTTTTTAAATAGCTTATTTTTTATCGGACAATCGGGTTTATAAAGCTGTTCAGTATTGTTATTGAGTGGGGATATTCATTGCTGTCAAAACATTCAGAATTGGAATGTTCTCATTTTAATTATAGTCCATCTTCTTATTTCCTAAATCAAATTACTTGCTGGTTGGGTTAAAATGTTAATACCAGATAGAACTTATATTATTCACAAAGTATTTAATTTAGATAGGCTTTAGGTCTCTAATGACAAAAATTTTCCTGCCATCTCAGAGTATATCTGCAAATTTTGCACTGACAGTTATTTGTGGCATATTTAGCTTTCTAGGCACGTTGTGACATACAAAGTTCTAAGTCACATGGCATAAACTTTCACTAGTGCAAAAACGCATCAGCATGAGACCAGTCAAAAGGGTGAAAGCCAGGTTAATATGCCAAGATGTACATGAATGACAGCTTGAGCATATTCCTATATTTTCTTGGGAGCCAAACATGGGCTCGCAAATAGCGCATCACTTCAGCATGAAGAAGAGACTCAGAGGATTCCCCTACTTCATGGTGAAAGCCTTTCAGGAAGAAATGAAAAATAACAGATCCAAACACAACATCAGCTAAAGGTTTATGTTAGGTTCAAGAACTAGCCTGTACACCTGGATGTACACCTACACACCTACGTTTCACAACTGTGATTTATCTGGGTGGGACAACTGGTAACCGTATGTTCGATAGAGCTGCATACATGGGACAAGTAAGAAATTGAGAGCCTAGAAAAACAAAGAACTAATATTCATTATCTAATATTGGAGGCAGAAAGTGAACAATTCCTGAAATATGCTTGAGTACACAGAAGCTGCAGGACATTGACAATTTTCTCTCACACAAGGTAGAAAATATAATTGATGTGGGGATTTTCTTAGAAAAGGAGACAATTTGTTGGGATGAAGAAGAGCCCCTGCTTTCATTTGATGCATTCTGAGCAAACCCTTCTTCTCCACCACCCCTGAAATCCCTCCAAAGGGGCGGGGGGTGGGGGGAGCAGGGTGGGAGCAGGAAGGGACATTCCCAGAGCCAAATAGCAAAAGCTCTTAGTTACCAAACTAAAGTTTCTTTATCAAACTCAGTTGTATAACTCTGCATGGGAGTGAGCATTTGGTGAAACTGCAGCTTCAAGTCAGCAAGTGGCACCACAATTGTACAAATTCTCCTGACTGCAACTTACAGGCTTTCAAGATCTATGTTAAATTATCTCAGTTCAGTCCAAACCTTGGCATGCGCTTGTACGCAAGGCTCACAGCCAGGTGGCTGTGCCAGATGTGGATCTCTGACTGCAAAAGTAGTGCCATTCATACATTTTATTCATATTTCAATAAATGTGTCTCATTTATAGATCCCCAAGCCCCTTTCTCAGTTCATTACCAAGCTTTACCTATCCACACTTCTTCTGGGGGAAGCAGATGATTACTCCCTGGAGTAACATCTTTTGGAGGCAAGGGGGAGAATTTCTCCACTCCGCCAAAAAAATCCCACACCCACTTCCTTAGTGCTGTTACACCCCAAGGTTTCTGTGTCAGCCCTACTTGGTGTTTCAGTGTAAGCCTACCACAGACTCCTAAACACTTCTCAGCTGAAGTAATTTGGCCTTTGAACTCTCTTCCTATCAGTGAGGGTTTGTTTTGTCAAATGACAATGAGCAAGCCAAAGTGCCAAGGAGACAATTACTGACTGCTGATGTCCTGATGCAGGTTCAAAACCACAAGGAGGGAAGCAGGAATGCCAAGAATCCCAGCTTGCCATTAATGACCTAGCAAAGTAGCAAAAAGCTATTTAGCTACTGACAGAAGCTGTGTGCAGGTGCTGAGTGTTCACCAAATGAGATAAAAGATGGTACAAGAGTCTAAGAGCCCATTCAACCCTTTTGCTTTCAAAAACTATGTTACTGCTATTAGGCCCTGATACTACAAGTCACAACAGGCAGACCAGCATTTAAGCCCTACCTGCCATGCTAAATTTAAGAACTGGGAACTTAAAGATTACTTCAAGCAAAGTTTTCTTGATTCTTCTGAAGATCTGGTCACCGATTTTAAAGGCAATTTATGAGCCTTTTATTGACAGGACAGCTGTCAGATTTTTTCTGAGGAAACCCTTTTTCAGCAGAAAATATTGAAACTGAACTTGCTTTGGACTTTCATTTGTTTTGTGACTTCCAGTTTTCACTGTGTTTTTAAAATCCTAATCTCTTCAGTTCTTCAGTTCCTCCAAGTGTAAAGCTTACTTTTTCTTTATTGCTAATATGGTATTTCAGCTATACGTACATAATGATAAATAATCACCATCTCTGGAACTCTGGGCACGGTAATTGATGTGAGACCTATCACAGAGATCTGGGCAATCACAGAATTGTCCTCAAGCCATTTCCTCAGCCCCCAGAGTAGGAGTTGTGCACTTCAAGTAGCCTCTCCTTCCATTTGTAGGACCAGTTGTCAAGTGCATTGCTGTGACTGCTTATGCAGAGTGGTGAATATAAGAACTGAGACACGAAATTAGACAAAACTGAGTGATCACTGGGCTCAGGTTCAACTTCCTCCCTTATACACATCTGGCCAGTATGAGTTTGATCCACTATATGTATTCATTTTATTCTTTAAATTGCAAGAATTTTTAATTAAACCTGAATTTTGTGCTCAAGAGACAAATGGAAATTTGAATGTTTGTTTATCCAGCTCAGCTAAAGACTAACCAAAAGAACCCTTTTGCTGTACTGCTTCAGCTTTTCTTATTGGCTTTTCTAACATTTATATCTGCAAAGAGAGCATGGTTTGTTTTCCACAGATGTTTTAATATTAGCTTAATTCCTGCAGCTACCATTGGGAAAGCAGGCACGTGGGGTACAGGCACCAGTAAATTCTTTCTTAAAGCCATCTTAACTTTTAACCAATACCATCAGGCACTCTCAGCCTGTTATCACATTACTACTGGAGTCATACCCAAGACTGACTTTATATTGTCTCTGAAATCCTGTTTAAAGGATCAGTATCCGCCATTCAACTTGAACACTTAGTTCTTACTCACAGGCTGCACTGCTGGATGACTTAGTAGTGGGTTGGCAGCTACAAATGCTAGCTGTTTTATCTGAAATAAAATGGAGGATATTGAACTCTGCACGGCATAAGTAACATTCAAAATGATGGCCACTTGGCAATAAACTTCTTGCTTCTTATAAATATTATCAACAACATTTAAGCAAAATTAACTTACAGGTCATCAGGACAATTGTTTGGAGTTTCCAGCCTTCCTCCTGATCGCACATGGTGCAAAACTTCTGTATTGGAGAAAGCTGGGTATGGTTGTTGACCCAAAGTTAATGTTTCCCACACTAAGACTCCAAAAGCCCTAAGAAACACCAAAAAATAAATTAATTACCATAATCATCATCAACAGTAAAAATGTCTCTAACCTAAGAATATAACTCAGTCAGAAAAATTAGGAGTGAGAAGTTTTAATTTATTGTGAAACAATTCATATGTCCATAAGACAGACTGGAAGAACTAAAATAAATGTGTAGAACTGGCACACTTTCCCAGACTCACAGAGGTGCCGCTTAGAAGGCATTGAGTGCCCACAACTTCCCTGGGCAACACTCTCTGGCTGAGCATGTCTCCACTTAAACAAGTATTTAGAAATCTCTAGATTTCTAGAGAGGTGTCTTTCAAAATTGTGAGAGAGAAGTTCTCCTAAGCACCACTCACAAAGCAATCAGCACCTCACTTGGTTTGGCACAGAGCACTACAGGACTTCCTTAGATAAATGTAAGAGTGTGCAAGAGTCAAATGGGTGGGCAGCAGGGGCTGAGGACTTGGACAGGGTGAGTACCTATGGCTACCAAAATCTAAACTTGTGAATCTCAGGCTTAATGGATATGGCTTGGATTGGTTTTTTGTCAACGCCTCCTGACAGTGGGTCTCTGCATCTTCACCTTAAACTCAAACCCACTCAAATACACACTTTAAGTAAACCTCCACAGCAAAGTACTGTGACCTTCCCCTGTTGATGCTGAGAAATTTGGGCTTCAAAATAAAGAAGTCACCAGAAGAGGGTGAAACGGTCAGAGGAAAGTATTTGGCTGTAGGAAGGAAATGCCAATTAATCTAATGAAAAACAAAATGGAATGGTATGCAGACAGTCAATTCACTGCCCAATCAAGCAAAAACTGCATTGTGGGCCTAGTATAAAATTGTTTGATTGAGCGACACTAGTTCTTTCCAGCCAGAATCCAAAGTTAGAGCTCAAAGCATTAAGAAATAAATCCACACAGGTACTGTCTTAGTGCCAAACTTTTCATTAGCTCATTAAATTATCACTTAGGAGGAAATCTGCCTTAGCCTAAAATATTATTAGAGATGGCATTATGCAACCGTATCATTCCTCCTGTAAACCCATATTTTCTTGCTATGAGATTTAGTTTGATTATTCCCACAGCTGAGTGGCTGCTATAACTCACCAGACATCAGAACGATTTGTAAAGACACCATCAATGAGGCTTTCAGGAGCCATCCATCTGACAGGGAGCAGGCCTTCTCCTCTTTTCCTGTAATAATCATTTTTATAGATATCTCTGGCAAGTCCAAAATCACCAATCTTTACTACTCGGGAGGAGCTCTCATATTTCTTCTCAGACACAAGGCAATTGCGAGCAGCCAGGTCCCTGATTTGTAAGGCAGAATACAAGAGGATGCAGTTAGCATTGCAGAATAACTCAGATCAGAAGGCATCTCTGGAGGTCATCTGGTTCAATCCCCTCTTCAGGGCAGTGCCAACCTCAAGGTTGGATCAAGTGCCTTAGGGCCTTATACAGTTAAGTTTTGCATATCTTCAAGACTGGAGATGACACAGCCCCTCCAGACAACATGTTCTAGTGACTGATCCTGCACATTGTGAACAATATTATTTAATTTCCCTTGCTGTAACTTGTGCGGATTGCTTCTCATCTTTTCCTTCTGCAGAAAAGTCTGGCTCTGTGTCCCCTATAGCCACCCATTAAGCAGATGAAGACAGTAAATGGATCTCTCCATTTGCCCTTCTCTTTGGTGCACAGGATATATGTCTGTCCAAGGATGCAATGAGTCTTGGATTCAGATCTTAGATTAGCCCACCATTTTGTGAGAGAACTCTAGGTGACTTGCAGCAGAAAAGCATGACATCAAAATTCACTCCAGTGCTCCCACCTTCACTGTTACATTGTGACATCTTTCCAGGCATTTTTTCCCAGGTAAGGTAATTAGTCTCAATATTGTGTGTAAACCTTGGTAGAATAAGGAAATAAGTACTGTACCTGTGTATAAAATGCATTTTCTCTAAATAGACACAGCCTTTGCAAATATCCAAACATATATCCAAGAGGTCAGTCACTGTCAGTAAGGGACTCTGGAGCTACAAGAAGCAAAGACAGAAGTTAGCCATGTATTCCAGCTTTACGAACTCAGAATGACAACCTCCCTGTGTGAAGACAGTATTTTTTCCTCATTTGAAATGTATAGGATTTTTTCAAAAGATGCAAAGCACAGGTGCAAAATCTCTGTATATCAATAGAGTGAATGCTAATTACCGGCAGGGTAAACTGCCAAATCACTGCACTGCAAAGCAGATGAAAACACAATTTTGGTCAGTGGTCTGATGACATTCAATCTTCCTCATAGCAATTCCTAATGCAAGGTCAGCAATCAACATTGAGGTCCCAGGGTGTTAGGGAGACCCAGGTCAGACCTTGCAGGTACAGAAACAGCTGGACATCAGCATGGCCTTCGAGGAAGGGAAAAACTGGGAAACTGTGGGTTGTTACAGGTTAAAAATATGAGTGTTGTGGTCTTCTTTCCCCTACCTTTTGCTTTCTGGCTCCTCGTAAATAGCTAAGTAGATCCCCTCCTTCCATCAGCTCCAGTATAAGGTACTGAGGTTCATTTAACAGGCACACGCCAAGTAACTTCAGAATGTGAGGGTGATCAAATTTACTAAAGAGAAGGAAACGACTGTAAGATTGCATATGAGAAATCCAGCTGGTTGATAGCTAATAAAGTGCATAAAGCTGTGAGCAATGAATGAGCAGTTTGGCCTTTACAATCCTGCCTCTACCAACAACATGATTTAGTAACTCTCAGCGCCGGGATTTGCTCAGTCATAGGGAGAGTTCAGGGACATCCTTTCAAAACACAGGCTTACACTGTACTTAGATGGACACTCTAATGCATGCACCCATATTAAAAGCACACTTCATCATATTTCCAGGAAGCAAAGAAAGGTACACAAATAGCAATCTCATCTAGGAACAACATGAATTGACACCTGTACATTAAAGCAATCTATATTATTTTAATAGAGCACTTTTAATACTGTATTCACAGTAGAACTGCTAATTCAGAGAAAAGCACAGAGAAAGGTAAAAGCACAAAGTGCAACATATTATTTTCACAATCCAGAGGAGAACTGTTTCTCACAGTATGTTTTCAAGAGAAACAAAATACGCGCAAGGAATACTTGCAGATATGCTAGTTATTGCCTGTGTGTGTCCAAAAAGATAGGGATTACCACGGAGCAATCAGCACTCTCAGATCTAGCACTTCTCAAAGAATGAAAAATATTTATTGCCTCTGTCAGTGCCCATGTTTTTACAATCACATATCTTGTGTTATAAAATGCTTTTACCTCCCATTGCTGTGTGAAAGGATTTCCACCAGCAGTCAAAGAAACTTGACTCTATTGAGGAAACTGGCCGTGTCCAAAGCGCTGCTGTCAAATGCACCATTATAAACAAACAAACAAAACAGAAGGACATTTTCCTTCTAACGTCTTTCAGTTCACGTAATCTTAGGTGTGGGCAAAAACTCTTTAGCAAAAAGTGTGATTTTGAGCTTGACAGTTCCCCCAGACCCCCAGCACATACCTCTCACTCGGAGAAACTCTCAAGAACAAAAAGAGAGGAAGGAGCACCTGGCACTTTCCTTGCAGCCCAGGCAGCCCTTTCTCCCCTGAGCTGTCGTTCCTTACTTCGCAAGCAATGGGATACACCCAAGAATTTGCTGTATATATATTTGTACACAAATGACTCACCAATAACCACTATGAAATGACTGTTTGAAATACAGGTAACTCTATTTTCCCATTGCTGCATAGCAATAATAGAAGAAACAAATAGCCCTTGCTTAACTGGGACAGTATGCATAACACTACGATCCAAATTTTAATAAACATCCAAAAAGGCAGAAAAGAACAGCTGCATTTAAATATCTAACATTAAAGTTTGTAAACAATCAGATCCACTTACATTCTCTTTCTATATTTCATTTATGAGAGCTTACAGATGAACACCAAGAAAAATCATTAAGCCCTCCATGAGAACTGAATCACTCTTTTTTCACATTAAAAAATTGAAAGATTTAAAACATATAAAACATACCAATTCTTTTTATTATTATTAAATGACTTCTGGGAATATATAATATTTAAGCTTTTATATTATATATCTTATATAGATATATAAGATATATATATCTCTTCATTTCTGTGTCTCATTGTATCGGTGTACATATGGGCCCACATTAGTGTTTCCATTAAAATATAATAATTTCCAACTATATTTTCCAGGATTTCTGGTTTGGGACTATTAGCTGGAAAAATGAAGCAGAATTAGGGAAGCTTCAGACTTTAACTATGGGTACATATAATTTCCATACTACACAAAAAAAAGACCTTAATTGGGTTTATGACTGCCATGTAGACTGAAGATAGACTGTAGAAAGTTTACACACAGCACTTATTCTTTGTTATGAATTTACACTTAAATAACATGGTTTCATTTTGGTTTTCACAAGCCTCTTACCTTATTCAATGTACAGTGTGTGGAAAAAAGTTACTCAAAGAAATGCAAGATATTTTTTCAAAAATATGTAAATACAAAAAGAATGCTGTGAAAACCAATTTCAAATTTATTAATACTATGGTTTTTGTACAGGATATAAAATCCTTCGTTTTTCAAAAGATGCTTCTAATTCTGCACTCATGAAATAGAAGTCAGAGAAGTGCAGAAGTTTGTCTGAAAACTAAACCATACTCTCAGCCATATGTTCCCAGTGGAAAACTTCAGCTCAACTTCTACCTGTCTCTGTGGAGACTCTGGAAAACAGGATTTCTAGCTGACACACAGACCTTTACACATGAAATTCTTGCGCTGGTGACAGATGCATTATTTTTTTAAGTTTACCTCAATAGAAGAGGTATGTGGCAGCCTCTAGTGGTAAGTAAGCACCTTTTAAAAATACAATTTCCACAGTAAATTCAAACTTCAAGGCATCAGGTTGTTTTGATATGTTTATTATGATAAAATGGGATTAGCCAAATGTTGCCCAATTGCCTTTAACAACTAACTTAGTTCTAGGGGAGCAGATACACTGAAATACGTCTGTCCAAACCCCAATAAATCCATGATATGAGCATACTGAATTTGCAATCTGTATCTTAAATTTTGCTAGTCAGTTTTATATCTTTATTTTCATAAGATTCATCACTAGTGATTTAATATTTTTTTTTAACAGAAACAGGAAAACACACCAAAAATGATACAGTAGCTTGTTTAGAGGAAAGTGCTGCTTTCATTCCTGTTGAAGGCCACCACCCTCAAGTGACAATGGTTTCAAAAGGTGCTCAGTGGCAATGCTGTCCCTACCTCATTAAGTGTGCCTCCTTCAAGAATTCACTCTTCTCCTGGTCTGTCGAGCCCTTCTTCAAAGTCTATTCAACAGAAAACAAAAGTGTAATAGCACTTAGGTCATCACCACCATTATCATGTAGTGCTTAAGCAAAGCAATCACACATAAACATGGCCTTAAATACACAGTATTTTCCAGCAACCATTACAAGGAGATAGGCTAGCTTTAAGTGACTTGCAAGAAATACTGCAAGTAAGTACCGAAATCTGTCAACACCTGTTTCTGTGATATAACCTCTGAGCCAAATCTCTCTGCCCATCCCATTCTGTTGCCAGAGAAATGCACAGCTGTGATTACCTTGACTGCTACTTTGGATTCTCCACTTCCATCTGCCAGGATATCTACTGCAGTCCCTTCATACACCTCCCCAAATGCTCCACTTCCTAACAATTTGTGTAAGTTCAGTTTGTCCCGAGGAAATGCTGGCAGTGATTCAATCTCTGCTTGAGAAGGAAGAGTGCTGCAAAACAGCAATACTAGTCACTTGTTAATACTTAAAAATGTTTGAAATGTTATTAAAATTATTCTTCAAATGAATCTAGTACTATTTGTCTCATCAGGTACATGTAAGGGGAGCTCCCGTGAAGCCTGGGTGATTTGGAAGTTACTGGAAAACGCCAGGTCTTCCTTTCCCGTGCACTTGTATTTCTTGGCAACGTGAGTGTGCAGGGTGGGCTCGGGGCAACCCAGGCCAAGGTACAGAGTGGGGAGCCAACATGGCAGTGGGTACTTCAGAGCAAACCTGCCCTGCAGTGCAGAAGCAGCCCCTAACTTCACCTTGAGGTGTCAGGGATGAGTGAACTGATGAAAACCAGCCCAGGGAAGCCCTCTTAGATGACTTTTTTCCTGAAAATACATTTGATCCAAGGACATACCTTACAGCGTAACAGGCATTGGCTAGTCCCACTGCCTCAGCTGCCCCCCTGAGTTGAGCTAATTCTTTATCTTCCTTGATAAATACTATCTGTCCATGTAGGGCCTGTTTTCTGGATTTCCATCTTTGGTGCCATACTGGAACAGAAAAGCAGACTGTCAGATATTTCACTCTGAGAACATCCCAGCATGCAAGGCTACAGCTTTTTTGTCATTCTGTTCAACATGACCCCCCAGCAGTTCAAGTGAGGAAGATATTTCCATCTTTTTCTCCCAAAACACAGACAACTCCTCCTTGAGCTGAGAAATCAGTCAAGCATCTATTTCTGTAAGTGGCAAGACCCAAGCTCAAAGGGCTGCTGCTATACCCCAGAGAGAGAATGAGTGACAGGGCAGGACCATCACATGTGAACAGCTAGATCTCAGGGTAACCTCTACATTCTTTCTTCAGGAACAAACCTTAAGAGGAGAAGAATGGGACCCATTGGTGAATAAATGCAGTACCCAACTTAAGAATTACAGGGACAAGTTTTATAAGGTTACGCAGACATTACACTTTCCTGCAGCATTCCTGTGCTCTCTGTCCAGGGAATCAACAGCAAAAAAATGCCCGAGGATGGAGTGAACTGGTATTCTGTCCTCGATACTGAAAACATAACCAGCCCTCTCTAGGTTCTCAAAGAATGAGAACACACAAATTATTCCCAGCTCCCACCTTGGGGATTGTTCAATGTTTCCCTAAACCTGGAAGCCCATTATCTCCCACCATCTGAAGTGCCTTTTACTGAGGCCTGGTGAACCAAGGATATGCAAGTACTCAGCCACATACCAAAACCAAATAACATGGCCACAGTCAAGCCCAGCACAACAACTCCAATCACAACAGCAATGGCAACAGTGGTGTCTGGGGAGATCACAGTATCTGTTAAATGGGAGGGGAAAATTGATTAATGACTGTACATACAAAACATCAGTCCTATGGAGCTGAGTAAACCTGAGAGAACCCTTGAGCTGCCTGCTGTGCAAAAGTCTTCTTCTGCATAAAGCTTTCTTGTAGGCTATACATAGATGTCAACATTTGGTTGAACTAATCCTCCTCCTCCAGGCCTAGGCAATTCCTGTGGGGATGACCTGCTGTGTATACTGAAAGAGAAAATGCCAAATTGTTTGACCATTCAAAGTGGGATATTCAAAAACGACCACAGAATGTAGGTCTAATATTCTGGCTGAAGGCAAGAAGTAATTCTCACATCCTTACCCAGCATGGGAGCTTGCCCTTATTTCAAGAATCATTCCATAACGCAGACTGTGGGCCCACAGAGACAAATTGATATAAACGAACAGAAGCAAATTTTTAGAAAGCAACATAATCATTCTGAATAAAAAAAATGATTAACGGTGTAAGAAAGTACAGACAATACCTTCACCCAAAATTATATTCTTGCTCGTGTCACTGTATTCACCAAGTCCCAGTCCATTTGCAGCTGCTGCTCTGAACTGGAAAGTTCCTTCTAAGTTCTTGGCCTTCCATGTGCAGATACTGGCACAGGAGCCGTTGTAAACCACCTTCCACAAGGACTTCATTTTGCTGGTGGTGTCAGACTGCTTCCTGCAATGGGCACAGCAAAGTAGCACAGGTATGTCATTAATGCAGTGAGGGCTGTTTATTGATTCCTCCCCTGCTCTTTGCTTCGGTTCCATGGCCTTCACAACATCTCTCTGCTGGCCTGAAAGCTCAATTTGGTCGTGGGCTTTTGGCTACAGAGCACAAAATTGTACCATGCCATTTCAGCAATGCTAGGAATCACACATCTTTAGCTTGGCATTGGAAATGAAATGTTAGAATGTTTTAGACATAAAAAGCTCCAGCACTCTTTCACCTGTTTCAGTGTACACCTCACAGCCAAGATTTCAAAACATTCTTAGTTAGCTTTCAGAAAAAAAAAAAAAAAGTCCTATTAGAGGTTTTTGCTTTCCTGGGCCCAGAGTAATTCAGTGGCTCTTGTGCATCAGGTTTCACAAGCTAAACAGGAAGCAGGTCATTGGCAGTGAAGACACAATTCTGTAGCTAGCCAGTTTCCCATAGTATCTGCTGACTGCTGGGTATATATCTTCCTTTCCCCATTGGACTGAGATTGATTGCTCACAATAAATTCAGACCTGATTATTCACCAACCAAAAGAAGACCATGTATTTAAACTTGAAAGGCCATATCTGAAATATCATTTCATGTCACACAGGACTGTAATATTTCATGTGAAATGACCTTCATGAACATGTCAATCACTCTCCCAACATACTTTAATGCAGAAAAAAGGTCAAACACTTCCAAACCAGAAAGATGTGGGAAAACTATATGTTCATGTCCTTGGCATGTACATGTCCCTACCAGAACTGTACAAAAAATGGGGATTATTTCAAAGGGCTATGCAAATATTTTCTAGTACATTATGCAATTAACCTAACATTTTCCTACCTGGTGTAAAAGGATCACGAGGCTCAAAGTGAAATTCAGTTAAAAACATTAATATGTTCACATTCAAGCTGCAGGAGAAAAGCTTGTTTTATTAAACCTTAAAAAAAAAAGCATCTCAGTGATGCATTATGATTCCAGAGATGAATAAGAAGCTGGAGCCCGGGGAACACAGCACCTAAAGCACAACTCTGATACAGACCAAGGGACTGTCCTTTCTTTACTGATCCACAGCAAGTCAGGTACAAACTGGTTGTTGTCATATCAAAATTATTGTGTCTCATAGCATGCAAGTCAGTGCTGCTGTACACTCACAGAACTCTATGGAGGAAGCTTACAGCACCAGGAAAATATGTCCGGGTGAAAACTTATATAGGTAAACCATGCTTGGCTCCACAGCGCTCTCAGTCTTGTAGCTTTCATAAGCACACAGTTAACTAAGAAGAAGAATTAATAGTAAAATATTAAAATTGCTTTCCTCCATCACTCCTGGTTTAAAAAAATGTCATAGGAATATCTCAGAAGATGGACCCTGTTTTAATTAATGCATTAATTAAGCCTTAAACACTGACTGCCTTAAAGAGACCCCTCCAGAGTCATGGTGAAAAAAAGGGAAGTTTCAAAGTCACCTGTCCGTAGCAATATACTCTGACCTGTCCATTCAGCCCTTCCAATGCCAGTGCAGGAATAAGTGTGAATTGACATTCTGTAGTTGACTAATGAGTATGACACGTAGAGTCCAGGCAATCTGTATTTAATGACAGAGCACTTTAAAAAGTATCTTGTCATCCCATGTTGATGAGAATAATTTATGATTTTTTTCTGGCAACTTTATAACACCTTTCCATAAGTCCTCTGAACACTGAGATATTTCTACATATATTTTAGCCAAAAATACATACAAAATTTGTGATCTGAAAATCTTCTAATTCACTAAGATATATCCAAATACATCCCTGTATTTCAGGGTTGGTCTGGAAATGTTTTTAGTGCATATTTTCTTCTAAGTTTTCCAAGAGTTTCTGGAAATAATGGATACTTAGTTTACTCAAGAAAGAGATCCCATGAGAAAGGCCTTTTGCATCATTGATATTTCACTCGTCTCATCAGAACCAAACAGAAAACCCCTTCAGACCCGGATTCATTCTAGGCTGCTCCCTATGGGAAGAGTGCCTGCACACGTAGCTTACCTGCTTTCTAAGATGTAGTAGGTCAGGTTGCTTCCATTGTCATTAGCCTTTTCCCATTGCACAAAGTTTTTAGTGCCTTCTGCTCTTTTTGGAACTCCTGGCTTACTGGGAACACCGGCTTAGGCCAAACAGGGAAAGAAACAGAACCCTTAAAATGTGTTTATATAGAGACAAAGGGCTAACAGGCAGAGAAAAATTTAGATGTGCACATGGGTGTTTAGACATACAAAAGGATGGAGGATCTACCTCAATAGTCCCCATGGAGAACAAATCTTTGACCTTCTCTTTGCGATGGACAAATTTCAACATTTTCATTCCCATGCAGCCTTTCACAACCATTAGTTGTGAGTTCACATGCATATAGGCATTTCATTCCAGTTTCCCTCACTCTTTTCCTCTGCTCCACTTGGAAGTCACCCTCATTTCTTTCCCCCTATTACTTTTGCAGATATGGTACTGTGTTATTTTTCAAACACACATGACTATGGCTCTTAGTATAAATTTTACAAAATATTTTGTTTGAATCTTCATGTCCTGAAAATAGCCTTAAAATCTTGTCATCCTACATTAAGTGCTTACCTGTAGTTTTAAAGCTTGTTGAAGAGGAAGTGCTTTTCACTCCTGTAACATAAACTACTGTTACTCTTACAGAGTAGCTGGTTGAAGGAAGAGTTCCTGTGAGATTGCATGTGTAAACAAGATCTGCTGTGCAGGTAGTGACTGCAGGAGAAAACCAGTCACTTTTTGTTTGCCACTAGAAAAATAAAATATCATCATGGTCAACATTCTTGCGCTGCTGAAAGTGTGTCACAGTTCTATTCCTGGGTGGATTAACTACTTTGCCACCTTTTAATATCATAGGTGAGAGATTTCAGTCATGGGGCTTTGTCCTCTTGGAGACCAAAGACAAAAAACCTAGTTTTTTTCTTTGTTTTCAGGAGACCTACAGGTCTTGGCAGCCACAAAGGAGGATAGATTACGTGACCCCTTTGCAAAGCCAAAAGGAGCCTTCCCCTTGCTTATCTCTGTGCAGCTTGTATTTCTGGATCACCATGACATGCCCCTGAGTTCAGCCCATGATGCAGCTGAAAAGAAACAGTTCAGTGGAATTGTGCTATGCCACGTTTTAGTGCAGATGGAAAATGTCTAGCATAGGCCTAATGAACCCACTTATCTATATTAGGGGATCTAAGTGATCCAGTTTAGCACATAACATTTTCTGTGTCCAGTGGTCCAGGTATTAAAATCTGAAGCTCCAATCCATGCTGCTGTCACTGCAATGCTTAGTTCTACAGTCTGCAGTACCAGAGCCCTTTTTTCCTCCAGCATTTTCTCCTAACCTCTATCACAGGAAAATAAAATTCATATACTAGGTTTTAGCTGATATTTAATGCTAAAACCCCTTTTCTACTCTTTCTTGTGCAGAGCAGACATAGGATTTGTAGCTACCAGCCAAGTTGGAGGAGGGCAGTGAGTAAGGAGGGAGGGGATTCTACTGAAACAGGAGACCCAGGAGGAATTCTGGCAGGGTCATCCAGGATGTCCTTTGGCACTATAGGGTATTAAATGCTGCAGCTGCACTCCCCTTGTTCCTGGCAAACATTGCCTCCATCCTGCGCCTTCTGAGCCACTAAGACTGATGTCACCATACTCAAATTAACCACTGAAACTCTTCATCTACATCTTGCCACCATGTCCTGCTCACCAGGACAAAGTGGATTAAATTTGTTCTGATCTGAAAAAAAGCTAAGGGATATTTTTACCTTACGCAGCTCAAACCAGAAGCTGGTTTCGTTGACGTGTAGAGGAGCTCTCCATTCTAGCTGGAAACTGGTATTTCTGGGAACTATGTTAACAGGTGCAGGTGGAGTCTCAAAAGTTTTTGCAATAACAGGGACACTTTCGGAAAACCAGTTCTCATCAGGATGAAAAGCAAGAACCTAGTAAGGAAATGGACAAACTGTACTACTGTACTGTACCAGACCAGCTGAAGAGTGGCTTTGGCAACTTCAAGTGTTTGGAAGACTAGTTATTTTCAAACAAGACAATATTCAGGCAATATAGATATAGGTATAGAAACATTTTGAGCCTCACAGCTGCAATATTACACATCTTCAGGCTGGAAGTTCATGGCCTAGAGTCCCCTTTGTCAGAGACTCTTCTTAGTTTCTCTTTTAATCTTTCTACCAAAAATCATCTCTTTCTGGAACTTTCTGAAATGCCACAAGCTCTTACACAGGCATGCAGATGTCACATCACACACTGGGTAGTGTTTTAGAATCAGAAAAACACAAGGTGAGAAGGTGCCTTCCACTAATATGCAATCAAATATAGCCTGTGTTTGGGTATGCATACTTACATACACACATATAGAAGTTTAGGTATATGTGTGTATACGTATTCCCAATAAAACCATCCAAATCATTAACAAAAGCACAAAACCAGATTAAGGCCAGAACAGATCCCCTCCAGCCATCAGCTGAATGTTCTCCCAGCCCATGCATGAACTGTGAAAACCACTCTCTGGTTATATTTGTGATGCACCCGGTGTGCCTTCTGCAGACAACATGTTTGCTTGGTTGCTTTTGAAAATGTCATTCTGGTGATAGCCATGCTGTCCGGATATATAATTTATTGTTTTCCTTTTAACCCTTCATCTCTAAAGGGAGAAGCAGTATGTTCTTTTGTTATGAATCTGTACTGGACATTTTTATTCCTCTGTTATCCTCTCTAGATGCTCGTATACCAGCTGTTTACCATTTTGTCCTAATATAGTCCTATCAATACCTATATATGTCCTAATATAGTCCTAGTAAAACTGTACATGTCCTTAAAATAACATCAGGTCCTGAAGTTACACAAAGTGGTCTATAATTTCCTTTTTTAAGTTAAGTGTGACTTTTTTTTTTGCTACTTCTAGGGGACTTCCTGTCTTCCAAAGTTACTGAAGATAATCATGAACATTCACACACTGGTTTCAGCCATCTCCCCATGTAGTTTAAGGCCATCAGATGCTGCTGACTGAAATATGTATAATCTACATAAATATTCTTTAACCTGATCTTTCCTTCTCTTCATCTGTTGTGATACTTCATGCGGTTGTGTTAAATATCTAGTCACAATTCTCCTGTTCTTAAAAACTCAACAAAAATAATCAGTAGATTCTGCAATCTGTTCTTCCTTTTGTCTTCCTCTTCAGCACACTATCAGAGTCTTCCCAACTGCCTTCTTAGTCCTTGCTACTTTGGTTCCTCCACTTTCTTGATTTTATCTCCATGTTAAGTTATTATTTTCTGCTCATTCTTACAGCAGTGACACATGTGCCCGGGTGTGTGTAAGGCTGCCGTTACTTTAGGGTGGTGCTCCCCTGTCCTGGCTGTCCAAAAGGCCTTGCTTCCTGAGTCTGACAGCAGGGGTGTCAGGGGGGCTGCATTTGTTCAAGGGTCAACATTTATACATTACTTTTGTTGTGAACTTTGCATGCATATTTTATAACATACTTTTATTTAAAATGTGACTGCTGCAAGACAGAATTAGTCAAGTATTGAGTCATCACCTATGTCTCTACGGACATATCAGATACTTTTTGGTTTATTGGACTAAGAAAAAAGTGTGGGTTTTTTGCTGAATGAAAAGTTATTTATTAAAGGAAAAACAGTGATTGTCAAAATGGCTGAGCCTGCTCTTGATATAACAGATAGAGGTTTCCCCTTTACGAAAATTTCAGATATGTTGCCTTCCTGAGAAAATCCTCTGTCTTTCGGCCATGATCCATTTGCATCCACATAGCCATGTTTATTGTACTACCCCTAGTCTTTCACAAGCAGTTCACTGTTCCAGGAGTTCTCTTTTGGGAACAGAAATTATCCATCACTTGACCCTCTCTTAGCATGCTGCCTGAAGTATCAGGGCAGTAGCAGCAGCATTGCAGCAGAAACTCCCATTTACTCTTGAGAACTGTGTTGTGCTCCCCAAGTAGAAAATATCTTAGTTCTAAAGATTTAATCTGAACAACCTATGTAGGAATAAACTGCGATGTTTAATTTTCCTAAAGGCTAAAGGACCGAGAGAAGCCTGCCAAGTTTTGAACTCGTATTTTCAAAACACATATATAGCTTTACAGAAGAGCAGTCTAAAGATTCGCAAGTTAGTGAACAAACAGGTAAAGCTGCTTGTAATTATACCTTGAATAAATTGTTTGTTCCAGATTGGAGTCCACTGACAGACCAAGCAAGCATCCCATTTGGAAATTCTCTTTTTCGCAAGGGTATAGCTGGGACAGGAGGTAAAAAATTGACAGAGATTTGATAGCGGATGGATTCTCGAGGTCCATTTGGCTTCAAAGGTTCACTCCAAGATATGTTGATGGTGGTGTCAGACAAAACCACTGTCTTAATGGAATCAACTGCCTCTGGTACTGAAATAGAAAGAAAAATTAATCTTGTTTTAGGTACAGATGTCACTAGAGGGTTTTTTTTGTTTGTTTGATTGCTCTTTAGAGAAGTCAAGAAATGTCACTGGGGAAAGAAAAAAATATTATAAGCATATGAATATGATCCATTTACAGGACTGACACTCTACACATGTAAAAGTCATATTCTTGTATAGTCAGACAGCTGCAGGCAAATTCAAAATATTTTGAGGGACTTTTTAGTATCTCCTTGGCTATCCTATCATGCAAGCAAACAAACAAAAAAAAAACCAAAACCCAAACCCAGATGCTGTCTTATACCTCTACATTTATAGTCATATCACTGAATTCCTGCTCTCTCTTAGTTTCCTAATCAGGGTCTCAGATGTGAGTTTAGTATGATGGTTGCGTGGCTATGGACTAGAAAAAGTACCCATGCACTATTCCAATTGGAAAGCCTTTTCTTAAACAGGAAATTCTGAAGGACAAAACCCCAAAATTCAGCATTGTTTGCCATTTTAGAATTGTCATTTACAATTTTGCTCAGAAATACATCATTTTGCTCAGCTGTGTAAGCAAGAAACTGGATTGCTGGTCTGATGTCCATGCCAGCTACTTACTCACCAGTTGTTTTGGAGAAATCAACCCTTCCTTTGAAGTTTTGAGATCACAGACTTTGAAATGGCATATGACATGCCCCAACTCTACATTAAAAATTCTTTTTTCCTATTGAACTTTCCAAATAGGTAAAAAGTTAACAAGTCATTACACTACCTTTGTTCCCAACATCTCAGAATGATGAGTACATATGCTATAATTTATGTCCTAGTAGAAAGGCTACAGATTATTTAAGTGAACTGTGCAGAGGCTCGGCTAGTAAAGACAAATTTCTCATTTCACTAGCTAAAACATGTGTGGAGTAAGAGTGACACTCTGTGGCAAGAGCAATGCATTAATTTTTCCAAGTTGTCTTCCTTTTCTTTCATTCCCTCTATCTTGCTATTTATTGGAAGGTACAGATTAATCCAGGCTTCTTTCATTTCATTACAGAATTGAGGGAAAGACAGAGGGAATTCACAGAGCTTCAGAGGTGTGAAATAGTGTACACATTTCAAGAGGCTCTAGAAGCATCTGATTACAATTTAAACTAGCAATTACATTCATGAAATTGAGAACATAAGTGCCAGGACAGATATACATTTTGTTTACAGCTGGTTGGAAATATTTCAATAAATTATGAAAAGCTCTGAATGCTGATACAAATGCGTATTAAAAATGCTCAGGATTTGGGGGGCTGGAGTGTTTTTTTGATTTTTTGGTTGTTGGGGTTGTTTGCCTAGGACTTAATTTTTATCCTGACATTTTGGTTTGCCCCAACTGGATAAGCCCGTTCTGAGTTTCAAGTTTCATTTTAACTTGAGACTGAAAAATTCCATTTCAGTGGAGCAACCGTCTCCCATTTCATATGCTACCTTTATGTTTTGCCACTGAAAGGGCGTACATTGCTGCAGGATGGCTCAGTTTACCACACAAAGAAGAAACAGTGTGAATTCTTGCCATATCCTAATAGTATTCAATCTTATTCAATCTGTGTGTCATACAAATTTTACAATACAAATCTGGATCCCCATGCAAAGAATTGAAATCTGTTTATCATAGGCCAGCTTTCCTTATTTTTTGACATAGAATCCTTAGGAATATGGTCATAAAATTCAGAGATCCACATAAGATGAGAGCCTACTTGCTTGATGCTGCAGATGCTAAGAGATGTGACTGTTGAGAGAAAAAAAAATTATAGCATGGTTGGAAGAGAAATTCCAAAGTATAGCATCTCAGGATCCCAAAAGAAGAGGGGCAGTTTGCCTGAACCTGCACATTTGGAAGATGAAAAGAGGTTCATCTTAAACAGAGGTTTTCTTAAGGGGAAAAACATGACTGCTCCCAGGACAAGAAACAAGTGTATAAGAGGAGCCCAGTACAGGCCCAGCTCTCAATAATAAAGAACCAGCTTGAGTAACAACTTCATAGAATTTAAATGTTCTTGACCACACTTTCTTTTCTTTTGTTTTGTTTCTCATTCTTTTTTTCACAAGCAACTTTGTACTTGAAAGAAAACCTCTAAAATAAAACACAACTTTCACTTGCACTGCATCTTTTCTCTCATGGACAGCACCATGTGCAGGTTTTTCCCAGATGTAGCCTTGGCTTGTCATTTTGTGAATGCTTCCTGCTTTTCCAGAAAGTAAGCTGTGCTCCTGTTACCTTTTCCTAGGCTGCAGCTACCTGGTCTCTTAGATGCTGCTACAAGCTCTTGTCCCTGTCCTGTTCCATTGCATCAGCAGGTCACACCACATCACAGAGTACAGAGGTAGCTCTGCTTAAACACAATTACATATGGCTGCTGTGCCATCATATCTTCACTCATACCTCTCTCAACCATTCACTCCCACTGAACTTTCTTCTCTTCCTTCTGCCGTAATTAGATAAGTTTACTGATGTATTTATTTATTTTTAGGTAATCCCTAACCAGTCCCCTCTCTGCCCTAAATGACATGGTAAACGTTCAAGTTCAAAGCACTACTCATATCTTTCTTCTTCTAGTGTGAAAGGGACTGAGAAGGGAACATCAAAATTCTTGAAACCAACTGAAAATGTGCTATTGGCATTCAGGTCAAGAGAAGCAAAATTTAAGTGTTGCCTTTCAGCCTGGTTCACAATAAATCAAATTTGCATTACCGTAAGAAACAGTAGTTATGATAATAATGTCAAGCCAATGTGAAAAATCTTCATGCTGAATGAATACGTACCACACATACTTAAACATATGTAAACACTTATACATTCAAACACAACTTATTAAAAATATGGTTCAAGGCAAAAACTGCCTGTTTAGCCACTTTCAACCATAGTTCATATTTCCTCGGGAAGCCAATGAGCAAAAGTATTAAGGAATACATACATGTCTTACAAATCTGACAGAGTCATAAAGTCTGGCTGCCAAAACCTTGTGAAGATATACACGGGTTGTATTTTAAGCAGAAAATGTATCTGTTTTCTTATTTGCAACCCAAATTCACACATAGATTCCTTTAACTGAGATGCGAATTCTGTTCAAAATAAGAATAAAATGTAAAACAAACCTCCATATAGAGTTGTGCCAATTGTCTCTTTTCCCATAGGCAGCACTTCCTGGTCTGAATAGTAGTTTTTTACTGCAATTTGTATGATATAACTTGAAAATGGCATTAAGTTGTCTACAACGGCTACGGGACCCTGAAATTCCTGTAATTTGAAATCAGATAATAAGCATGTATTCTTAGAAGAGTCATACGTCACACCAATCATCTCTCAATTAAATGAGTGTTAAAAAATAGTAGAGTAGTGCTTTTGTATTTTAATACATTTTAGTGTTTAAGCATGTTAAAATGAGAGTTTGGGTAATAAGTCACTACAGAAAACACATACAAAAAACAAAGCTGAGGTGTAATTAGCGTGGCTATAAAAGAACATTGTTCAGTAACTGATACTCAAATAGGAGACGGTAAAGTCAAAAAAAAAAAGTAACTTAAGAAAAAATTACTAAGGCAAGTACAGCTACCACAGAACACATAAAGGCAAGCCATATGGTTGCTGGACAGTCTCAAGAGTTATGTAAACAGATTAATATCAACCGCAACTGCTCTTTTTACAAGTAGAAACTGAAGACTCGTTTCAACAGGATTTTAGCAAAGACATGTTAAGAAGTAGAGAAGTACTCGCACAAAGGAAAGATACGGAATCTACCATTTAACAATACCAAACAGAAAGGGAAACTACTGTTGGAGATGTAGAAATGGAAAAACTCCCTTATAGAAAGCTATAGAATTGTTTATAAAATGACTAGAAGTTATAACACATCCCCCGTTTATACATAATATCACGTGTATTTTTGTTCCAAAATAGCCATACCAATATTTTTTGATTTAAAGCAGATAAATGGTAGCTTGAGTTCCTGTGGTCGTTAGTCATTTCTCTGAGAAATACCAGGTATGTTGGCGTAGGCTGTGATATGCCGGGGCATAGCTGCTGTGGTGTGACCGATGGCAAGCTTAACACAAAACTGGTGTTTGTCGTTTCAAGGATAGTAGGCTCCTCAGTGTCTGGCAATAGAATCAGGCATCTCTTATCTAGGAAAGACATCAGAAAATTTTAAAAAATAATTAATTACTGCGTGACCAATCCAAATTTGCATGGGATTCCACCACCATTCCTATGAGAAAGCATAACCACAAACTATTCTTTCTACTTTCAGAAACAGAAAAAAATCCCACCTGAATGTACTTTGATTAGCTTCATGGACATAAAAATAGCAGTCATCAAAGTAAAGTCTTGTTTATCTTTGATAAAATATAGATTTACTAAAGGTACAGACTTATTAAAGAGTTTTGGTTCTTCTTTAAGTACCTAAATACCTTGGAAATACAGATCGTAGCTGCTGTGTGATCAAGAGCAGTTACACACTGATGAGTCCAGACTTGCTTGTCACAGGAAAGGCAGATATGCAGAATACTGAGTACCTTTCTCTAGCAATTAAATATTATCTCTCTTTTCTCCCAAACAGCTTTTCATGTGTAAAGTTCATAGTAACAACAGGGAAAGGGGAGACATTTTGGAAGGAGAAAAGGAGTCTATGGGGAGAAAACAATAGACAACTACTCTCTGGCACTAAAAAAAAGCAACAAAAGAAACGTCCTCATCACTTGATGTAGTTTTGAAAACAAAATAAATATATATTAAATGGACTTGCTGCCAAGAAGGAAAATATTAAGGTGCATGCATGGGGAAGATGGTACAAGGACAAATGTTTGCCCTTAGGCCAGAACAACTGACCTCATTGTTAGACCTTTTCTCCCTAAATTAGCAGTCCTGCCATTCCTACCAAAGTCAAGTTAATGCGTATAAGGACAGGAGAATAAAAAAGTCTGTTCAACAGAAATAAATGTAAGGTTGAATCTTTGTCAATTTTATAGTTACTTAGAGTAGTAAAACTCCCATGGGAAAAGTCCCAGATGGAATAAAGAATTGAGTCATTTTCACAGCTAAAGTTTCTGTCAGGCAGTTCCATAGAAATGTGTTTGCCCTGACAAAAAAAATCCTTCACTAGATATTCAGTCTCCTTCCTCGTAACCCCGAAGAGAAATCATTCTCTCACAGAATCTGTGACAGGACAACAATTTTCACTGAATACTTCTGATGTGTTAAATGATCAACTGACATCACATCTCTGGATGGCAATTAAATAGGTTAGAACGAAAGGTAACTCTAGCAGTACTCCTTGCTCATATCACTAAAGCAATAAAAAGCATGTTAGTCAACCCAGCTGGTCTTTGCAAACACTGCTTTTTCATTCATACGCCATTTGCTTTCACACTGAGAAGGAGAATAACATATTTTTTTTCATATTTTATTATGTTCATTTACTTTTATCTTAAACTTGTGTGAATTATAGAATGGTTTGGGTTGGAAGGGACCTTAAAGACCATCTAGTTCCAAGCCCCATACCATGGGCAGGGACACCTCCCACCAGACCAGGTTACTGAAAGTCCCGTCCAGTCTGGCCTTGAACACTTCCAGGGATGGGGCATCCACAGCTTCCCTGGACAACCTGTTCCAGTGCCTCACCACCCTCATAGTAAAGAATTTCTTCCTAATATCTAATCTAAATCTCCCCTCTTTCAGTTTAAAACCTTTATCCCTTGTCCTATCGTTACACTACCTGAAAAAGAGTCCCTCCCCTTCTCCCCTTTAGGTACTGGAAGGGGCTGTAAGGTCTCCCTGGAGCCTTCTCTTCTCCAGGCTGAACAACCCCAACTCTCTCAGCCTGTCTTCATAGGAGAGG
>JAOXJK010000023.1:70169966-70212794 GCA_025774025.1 Xenus cinereus | reverse complement strand
GTAAAGAATTTCTTTCTGGTATCTAATCTAAATCTCTTCTTTTCCAATTTAAAACCATTGCCCCTTGTCCTGTCACTTTTCCTATGGTCATTGTCTTGGGTCTCTTATGTGCCCTTTTTCTCCCTGTCTGACTTTCTGCCTGTTTGCATCATGAATTTCTTGAAGATTTTGCGTGATGAAATGCAAAATGAAATCTTGTAGCATCATGGATTTGGATGGTAGCAAGGCAGAACATCAAGATTTCAGAATTTTTTCTCAAGTACTCTGTGTTCCTCCTAAGAAAAAGGGCTCTCAAACTGAAAGTTTCTACTTGAGTTCTGTGAAGGTGCTTTGAACTGCATGATGCTCCCACCTCCCAGACATTTGCTTTTCCAGCGAACTTTTTAGAACACAGTTGATCTGTACTTTATCTACGCAGGCCTCTTAATTGTTCTTGGCTTCAAAATATTTAGGTCTGTGGGACTGTTGCAGCTGCTATCAACACTCTTTTCCCTTATTTTGTTGCATACCTGCACGTGGAAAACTCTGCCATTGCTTTCTCACTTATTCTGTAGTTGATTTAAAAAAAAAAAAAAAAGAACAAAATATTCTTGGCCTGTTTGTTATGGTAAGTGTCAATTATCTATGGTGATATGTCATCATTTAAAAAAGGATTAAAAAAAAAAAAAAAGCTAGGCAATTCACTCCTTTCTCCTTAGCATAAAAGCTTTTAGTAAATGGAAGGTGGGATGGGCTGGGAGCCAGGAGACTGGGTGCTCTTGTCTCTACTCTGCAAACTGAGGTTGGTTGTTCTGGGCAGTTCACAATCCATGTTGACCCAAGACTCTGATCTCATTTATAATGTTGATGTAACTAGCATTATCATGCTGTACTAAATCATTTTAGTGAGTGTTTGAAATGGTTCAAATGTCAGCTGTTTATCACACTTTGATCACATAATACTTTTGGCATGAATGTGCAAAATACATAGTAGTATCTGTTAACACCGACTTCCTTAGTAGGGCACAGTTTTGCTTGAGAGATGCGCAGGTAACTCAGGAACCACAATACTGCACCTGCCATTGTCCTGTGGCAATGCAAACAGTGTTACGACTAGCGGCACAGAAAAGTGTGGGCAGAAAGGCAATCTTAGGGAAAAAAATAATAATAAAAAAAAAAATCCTGTGTTAGCCATGAGCATCTTCAGGAGTCTATGGTGCAGCCAGTCACTTTGCGTATTCTTCTTGCAGCTACTCCATTGCCATGGAAGGCAAAAAGAGACCTAAAAGATCATGTGTTCATATCTTCCTCATCCACTATATGAAAGGGGTAGTGTGGGATGGGCATTTATTATGAAACTTGTAATAGCATATGCAGTACTCCTGCCTCTGTGTGTTATGCATTTTCTTATTAGAAATTTGTGAGCACATCTCCCCTCTCCTCATCGTGCTACTTGCTGTATTAAAGATTTCATAGTAATAGAAGTGTAGAAATAGAAACAAGTGTAGAAATAGAAAGCTGTATCTATAAACAAGTTAGTAATGGATTTTACTAAAAAAAGTAATTTTTTTTTTAAAAACTTTAGTTCTACTCCTTACTCAGGGCTTTCTGCCATGTGCTGCCATGTAAAGAGAAGCATAATTACTGAAAGGGAAGATCTGCAGGAAGGTGGTACCTCTTTGTATTTTGCTGAGCCAATAGCTGTTTGCTAGTGTGCAATTAAGGAAAGAACAACAAAACAGATGTCAGTTTATTACAGAAATATGACTAATACAGCACTTGAAATATTTGTGCTATTATCTTCATGTAAAAGCTCAAAGATCTGTTTGATTTTATTTGCATATTTGAGACTGATGAAAAATGGGATTGTGAAACATGTGAGTACAACCTCTGTATTGATGCTCGAAGGTGATGTTGTCCAAGAACCAGTCTGAAAAAAGGAAATCTCAGTTTCCTTTTAGGGGGAAAAATACAGTAAGAATATTTTAGATTTCTGACAACAATAATAGATTTCTGACATAATGACATTTACTAATTTTCCATCCAAAACATGCATAGCATCCAACCCAAAGAAACAAACAGAAGCAAAGCAAAGGAAAAAGTCTTCGGAGGAATCTCCAAAATGCAAACAGTTTGCTTGAAAGGAGCAGCATGAAGCATGGGGCAGAGAGGCACGCATACTGGTATGAGCAGTACTTTCTCTTTGGACAGAGACCCTGGATTTGTAGGATGGTTATGATTTTAAAAAAACTAGCGGAAAAGAACATAATGTACCTAAAAAAAGAAACAGAAGTATACATATCCTGCAAAATGAAGTGATTTGTTTAATAAACTACTACATCCCCTACTTGGAGTAATTTCCTTGCACATGATGGAACATGGTTGTTGCTTATTTATTAGACACTGAAACATTAATTTTTAGATAGCCAAAGTTGAATCAGTTAAAGGTAAAATTACTCATGTGAGCATAAGTAAAAGTTAGGTGGTACAATAGCTAAATCGAATTTGCAGTTGACAGAAAAAGCAGTACACTTGATGGCTGAGTGCGGATGGAGACTACAACAGTGTGACTATACACAGCAGTTTAAGTATAATGCTAGAGAGGACATCAGAAGCTTATTCGGTCCCTCCTCTATTTTCTGATGACATCTGATTCTGTAAGTAGGGATGTTTTATATAAAGTAAACTTAAAGAAACAAAAGCAAATGAACAAATGCAAGGGCATTGTACCACAGAGAAAAATAAAACAATAAATACACGGTGACTGAAGATCACATCAGCTACCTTCATAGCTACAAATGATATGCACGTAATGGTGAAAGAGGCCTGTTTGAAAAGCCAGCAGTCTTAAACATTAAGAAGGGGCAGGGGGGTGAAAGGGCAGCCAAGCAGAAAAAAAAGTATTACAGCTTCACTGTAGAAGTAAATGTGAATGCTTTAGGATGATGCTCTGATCAGGAAGAGTTCCACATAAAGTGCAACTGTCTTTTTTGTGACCAGGGGTTTTCCAGTATTGGTCCCTACTGTGGTGATGCTGTCTGGAGGCTGGGTCTTCAGCAGCACACATGGGACCTTTCCCTACTTCCTGAGGTCAGTCTTCTCGTGTGTGTTGGTTTGACAGACGTGTTGCAGTTTCATCCCAGAGGGTCCACCTCTGCATTGCTCTCTGTCACCACTTACTAAAAGTACTCTCTGAGACTTGTGGATATAAGACACCAAGCTATGAATACAACTATAGTCATAAACAATGTGTATGTAAACTGTCTAGTAAAGGTTGATGTACAGCTCCATTGGTGTGAACCACAGAAGTACCAGTTATGTCAAATTGCGAATACTTTTTCACCCAGACAAACTCTGAATTGTTGCATTAAAAACGTGACTTATGTGTTTAATGTTGATTTTAAAAATACCTTGAAGGATACGAATTCATTAGTGTTTGTGATTACATCTTCCTAAACTTTTCCAGCCAGTCATACTTCCTGGCTAAAGTGAGTAACTTTATTTCCTTGTTGGTCTTCTGATCTAATTAGGCAGATGGCAAAATAGTAATATTGCTTAAACAAACAATTCAATGTTAATAAGTTAGATTTTGCTACACTTTCTTTAGTGTACCCAAATGTTTAGCTCAAGTACCGCGCCTTAATGAGTTACTATAGTTCAGCTGAGCTCCGTTTTTCCTTGAATTTGCAAGGAGCTAAAAGTGTGAACCTGGTTGATGGCTGTGGGTTATCTATGTGCAGCATCTGAGTAAGCCAAGAGAAGGCAAATTTGTCAGAGGTCTTTTGAAATCACTATCCAACCACATCTGACTGCCAATTAATTTTTTTTTCAACTTTGTCACACAGAGTGTTTCAGCTGTGGAGGGCTTGTTGATGCCCTGAATCACCAGTCCTGAATAATTAGAAAATAAAGCTTTGTCTACTTGATTTAAATAGTTGGAATGGCCTATGTCTGTAAGGAAACTGTTGTTTAGGTTAAATTTTTAAATATTTAAAATTTATTTTTGTATACTTTAAAATGTATCTTGTTAGACTAAATATAATCTTAAACTGTAGGCAAATGAGTGTATGCAGGTGATTCCACAAATGTAATTCAAACCAGTTTTCATTCATATCTTCGGTAAAAAGGATTTGACTGTTTCGTTGAAAAATTTGATGTTTTTATAGCATGCAGGCAGCAGTTGGGTCATTGGAAATGGGTGGGTAATTCTCTGTTATGAGTAAAGATTGGAGCTTTTTGCATACTTCAAACTTTGTGGCTAAAATTAAAACCAGAAGAGCTTCAAACCTTTTCATTCTGCACTGGAATGGAAGCAGCAGCTGTTGAAATGTTGAGACTAAGACTTTTGTAATCGGGAGCAGGCAAGCATTTCATTGAGTCCCAGAGCACTTATGTATGCAAGAAGGGGAAACCTTAGTACCCATCCTTGCCTGAGGGACCCTAACGTAGTCTTGAGCAATTCCTCTAGCCAGGGAGGTATTGCTTAAGGGGCACCAGATGGAGTATCACCATACCACCTCTTTTCTCTGCCCCTTGTCCCCTCCGTTTTTTGGGGGGAGAGGGGGTTTAATGAAAAGATACGTAAGTGCTTGTAAGATAGTAGGGGGGCTTGGTTTAGTGGGTAGTTTGAAGATTGGTGAGGAGTTAAGACAGGAGACAGTTGTTTGGCATTGTTGGACAGTGAAGGCATGTATGGAATTGGATGCTGGGCGTGTAAGGATGTTTGTTTGTGAAAATCTAAATCCCATAAGGGCTCAGGGACTAGGCAGGATATTTGAAGGCTTCTGCTTTCAGTCTTATGTACCTGAATTTCTTCTAGTCCGTTTGTTGATCTGGGCCAAACTACCTCATAGGACCAAGCATAAAAATCTTTCTTAAATGATAGGACAAAAAGATTGGTTTAAGCATCTTGCTTAAAAGAAGTATCCCCTGTGGAGGAAGTCTAGTGCAAACCAATGTATCATAATGTTTTTTAAGTGTGCTTCAGGGTGCAATAATCATGCTTATTTCAGTTAAAAAAACATGATGGGTTAAAGAAGTCTGAGGCAATAACTCTGTATAACTCACTAAGGTCTGCACTGTCTGTCCTCCTTACCCCTTGTTCAGTTTGTGACTGGAGATAAATTAACTGAAGGGGGAAAAAAAACCCATTAAAGTCTTGGGATTCATCAGTGTGTTAAATTTAATACATAATTCCTTAAATATAAAAATGAAATTATTTATTTTAAAACCTATTAAGAATATTTCTAATTAAATGTAAAGATACAGACTGACTTTGCAAGAGTCATATCAAGGTGTGGCAGCATGCAGTTGAAAATTTTGTAATCACAGTACCTCTGCCAAAATCAATCAAGCTATGCCAATACACACCAGTTAGGCTAAACAATTAGTTGGAAAATAAAATAATTGTCATAGAAGGATCTAGTTCCTGCCAAAGAAATTAGATCTTCAAAGCTCTGCCTTCATATTTGTTTAGGAAACCTGTCGTTTCCTAAACGTAGTAGAAGAGTACTCCATAGTAGTCTCTTCTATTCCTATCACTCAGATTTCAAGCTAAAAGGAAATAAGCTGCTGAAGATCCTATACTGACCAGCTGAATAGCAATTCTTTATTAGAAAAACAGCTAGTAAATATCAGTATGAACCAGTTCTGTAGAGAACATGCTCTAACTGTTGGATAATAGCAATTAACTATTACATCTGTATTTTAATATAGAGATAAGAGGTACTCTTTTCAGAATAAAGGACTATATTGCACAAGGGAGGTACATATTATTACTTGTGCAAACATATATTTGCTTCTTTATATGGGATAATAGCAACCATCTCAATAATTCCACCATTAAAGAATGTTGCACTGCCTTTTTTTTCCTGATGGATTTATTTTGTGTTTTATTTTAATAAACAAACACCTGTCAGCTATAACTGGTCACTTCTTGATCTAAACATTTTTACTTGGCTTTTTTCCTATATACATCACAGCAGGAGGCTGAGTTCAGGAAGTCAGTGCATAGATTAGGGGCTGCATAGAAGCAGGAGAGGAGGTGTTTGTTTGTAGGAGGTGTGAATAAGTGGATAGTTGAAGGCTGGTATCACTGACACAGAAAAAGGTGCAGAAAAAAAGTGACAGGAACAGACAAGCAGTCTTATTGCTGCCAAGGTTCTTGAAAACAAGAACAAGAAATTTAAGGTTAGCATGAAGCAATTCAGAGAAACAGGTAGTAAATCAAAAGGGAAGGGCAAGGAAAGTGACGTTCACTGCTTAGAATTGTCAATCCTTTGCAACAGATCACCCAGAAGACGTGTGATAAGTGTAAGTGTGCCATTGAGTTTGGACAGCACATGTCTTCCCATGAAGACACTCCACACCAGCCGGCTTCCATGGAGAGGTGTGGAAGGTGACCCCTTGCAACACAGACATTTCTCAGTAGATGTGACAATAGTTTTTCAGTTCTTCTGTATTTAGGTTTACAAGTATAACAGGTGCCACACCACAACCAGCTTTTCCTCTCCTCCCCAAACCCTCATGAACATAACAGGGACCCGTGAGATTGGCTGGCCTTTCCGAATGTTAATTGCCTTTCAGAGACTAAGCCAGTCCTGGATTTTTTTATAATCAGAGAAACATCAGCCTCTTTTAGTTTGGGAAAGGAAATTGAAGCGTTCTGAGGGATGATACAGAGCTAACCAAGATCTCTAAAGTCTAGAAAGCATCTTTAATAGAGAACCTGTCTTCAGGTAAAGTGGGAGTACAAATTGTAAGACAGATGGAATTTTTAAAAAAGTTCCTTTAGCAAGAGCAGTGTTTTAAAGGAAGCCATTGCAGCAATGATATACCTAAGTTAACATCACCTGTAGCAGTCAACCTATGCCTCACTCCAGCACTTGAGACCAAGGGTAAAACCCCACGCAGGCTGTGGTTTGAAGTGGGGAGCATTCGGCTTTTCTTTGAGAGAGACTCCTTAGAGCAAAAACACTGCAATAGGTGGAATAGTCCCTCAGCCTGACCTGCTCAGGACACAGCCTGCAAAAGTTTCAAAGGTTCACCAAATCTTCTGTGCTTCACTGGGTCTGTAGTCCCAATCCCACTGACTCCCAAAGTCCTCCTGTTCCTGTTATGGCATTTTGCTGCGAGGGTCTGACTTCAGAATTACAAGCCAGAGTTTCAGGATAGCTATTACATGAGTTAATTCTTACCTTGTTTTTGAAATGTTATAACAATATTGCAAGAAAGGCATGTTATTTTTCTGGTCTTAATATGTTGATGTTGACAACCATGAACACTGACTATATTCAAGAGATCTAACCGCTAAAACACACCCCCAGTAAATAAAATAATAATATTTAAAAAAATAAAACCAGTCACCTGTTTACCAGAAAACTGTAGCTGTTCTTGTAATATAAGATACTCCTCTCCATTTAGTCTTGCACTCTCTACTGAATACATTGTGGCCCAGTACAAATAGCCATTTACTGAATCCACCGCTAGATCCTTCACTGGGAACACAACATGAGCCACGACATCCATATGGCCTCCCAGTAGTGATTTACTGTAGATCTAGGGACAAAAGAATTGCTTTTAGCATCACACCTAAATCATCAGCCATGATCAATTGAGTATACATAAGTGACTTTTCCACAACTATTTATCAAAAGCTTATGCAAGCCTTAGGCTTTCAAAATCTAAACCTTTTGCATTCAAAGGATAAGGATGAAGAACAAGGTAAAATTATTAGTTAATGTTTGTCAAAAAGTAACAAAAGAAAAAGCTGAAATATCTCTTCCCCTTGGCTTTCCCAGTTTTAGCAGCCTTCTGTCTGACAGAGTTTCTCACCCACTCCATATTCACTATTCACAAGTGTAAATGAGGGTGCAAGGCAGTGTGAAATCTGGCCTCTTAGCTCCAGTTTTTAAAACAGCTTCTGACTTTACACTTACAAGAAATGAAAGGCATAATTTTACAGCACTGCATAAATTAGCACTGCAATTTTGAAGTCAGATACCTTTTAAATAATTCACATGTCAATGTTCCTGATATGAGAGTGTACAAAGTGCAATTGTAATTATTTCTTTTATCTGCAGTGATCTGCAAATATCACAGTACGGAGGCCAGTCTTGAAAATCTCTGTGTAAACAAATCATGTCAAATTTGAGTAAAACAAAGTCCATCTACTTCTGAGTTGAGATCAACTTGGCAGCCTCCATTTTCACAATCATCACTTATTTTTACAATGTTGAATTCAACAAAACATGTTTGATTTGCCCGTTTTGCACCTGGAGTTCAGTATCCTGCCTTAGTGAATATTAGTGAACATTTCACCCCGAGCTTTTGTATAACTCTGGAAAACCACATAAGAGAAGAAAGGCCTCCTTGTTCCACACTGTAATAAGATCCAAATGCATCTCAGGTTGCCAGAAGTAAAGATCATCTTCCCAAAGACTGTTGTACAGTCTTTCTTATTGACCTCAGGGTTTTTTTCCTTTTAAGAAGTGCAACTGCAACTATACCTACCGTATTTGCTTTGCCAGCCCAGTACAAGCATTGACCCAACCAATCAAAAGCCAGCATCCTTGCATTTCTAATGTCAGACACATAAGTATTCTCAGTGATAACCTCTCTTTTGTTCAATGACCAGGTCTGAACTTCCCCCATGGAATTAATCCAATAAAGTGTGTCATTGTACCAGTCGAGGTCTTGAAGAAAAAAAGGAAAATATTAAGCATTTCACAAATATGTAAGTAAAACCCCATATATTTTTAAAGAATAAAAAGTAGCCAGACACTTTAGTTTTTTAAAAATCAATACAAATGAACAGTTAGGCTCAGTTAATATGAAGATAGAGACTTCCTTATAGGAATAAAATGTACATATATAGTCTATATATAGTTGTTCTGGGTTGAGTGACACAGGACTAACTTGTCTTCTAATGCCAGGAAAACTGTACTTTTAGAAGACTCTAGTGTCTGAATTTATGAAAATATTTACATAAAGCGAGCTAGGCTATGTGGGATTCAAGGTCTCAGTGTTTTTGAGTCTTGCCAAGAGCAGGGACGAGGAGGAGCAAGGCCTGTGCACTTGACCCAGGCTGGTCAACAGGATTATTTCATGCTATGATCACATTCAATATAAATTAGAAAGTTTGCTGTGTAGTTTCTCTCTCCCCTGATGGCAGTGGTCCAGAGAACTCCTGGCCCCAGTGTTGGAGCCCTTTCCCTTCTTCCCAAAGCCATTGCACTCACAGTGTCTGACTTTTGTTGTCCACTGCTAGGAGTGCACAGCTTCCTATCGTAATCGGCTGAGCATAATTCTTATATATCTTATATTAGTATTGGGATTAATACTGGTTCTTTATTATTATTGTTATTTCATCTTATCCTATTAAACCTATTTATATTTCAACCCTTGTGTTTCCTTTCCCCGATTCCCGTTTCCATGTGAGGAGAGGTCATCAGATGACAGAATAATTGTCTAAATGACAATAAATTGTTATGGGTTTTCTCAAATCATAACAAAAGTGCATATATATCCCTGATGATTATAAATGTATGACATATATTGCAATGCTGGAGGCACCTCAATTTAGTTCAGGAAGTTTATTTTAGCTCTACTGTAACTGCAGTGATGTCAGTAGGGTTTCACTAAGGATTAATTTGACTCATAAAGTAGAAAAAAAAGGATGGACACAAAGGCTTGGCTCAGTGAAGCTGCTTCACTGCATGGCACTGCATTCAAGCCTAGACTGCTGCAATGAAAGCTTTTGTCTTCCAGTTCTGTTAATGAAATTTATGGAGAGCTAATAAATGCCAACAAGTCTGTAGCAGCAGCATGCAGTTTGTTTAGTATTTACCTGAAATATTTCTCATATGATGATAGAGGAGTTCTCCTGGCCCATAGCTATCCAACCGCTGCTTCCAGAGCCCTTCAGCCCCCACTGCCAGCATATATGGTTCTTCTTCAACTGAGAAAGAAAGAAAACTGCAGTTGTGCATACCAACAAGCAATTAACGTATATTTGTATTTCAATAGTAGGGGTTTCTGTTTCTGGAAAGTTACAGAAACACAGTTAAAACTGCCTCCACACCAAGGAATAATGGACAAAGAAGAAAGGCATGAAAATATCACAAATTGGAAAGCTCAGAGATTCAGGGCAGGTTCAGACCAAGAACAATAAGGCAATTTGGAACCCTATTAGATACCTAAAAATCACTGTGGGTTTGGCCCTGGCCTTACCAAAGTCAGACAAAAGTCACCCCTAATCTCAGATGCCAGTACAGTGCCTTAAGTTGAAAGCACTTTTCCCCTCAGACATAGGTTATTATGGGTGAACTAGGTTTCAAAAAACATTCCAAAGATCTACAGATCTCAAACATCAGGCACACATCCATTTCCCCCATTATCTATGATAAAACCAAGGATTTTCAGCTTTTAGTGAGTCTGCACTTTCTCAAAAACTATCATTAACTCCCAAGGCACTGCTCAAACCACTTCATCATAGAAAGTGTTTTATAGAGCACAGGAAAACCTCCCATACTCTTTTATTTGATAATGTACCAAATAATGTGTTTGATAGTGTTTTAGCAATATAAAAATTTATATAAGTAATAATAATAAATGCATAATACCATTATTGTGGTTTGAGAATCTTACTAGTTTAATTAAAAGCAACTTTACTTATCAGGTATTCTTTAATGTTTCTAAGACAATCCTTTCTGTGCCACTCTTTCTGCAGTCTTTGCCCAAAGCCTGGGCAACACCAGGTAGAAAGCTGTATGCATAACTCGTTCTTCATTTCTCCCGGGTGACAAAGCAATTTTCACCTTCCTCTTTCTCACCTTTTTCTAAAGTTATGCCTCTAAATGGCTCTGACCATGGCCCTTCACCGGCAGGAGACACAGCTCTGACTGACACTTCATATGCTGTGAAGCTGGCCAGCTCCTTCACTGTAAACCTAGTGTCACCAATGTTTGAGACAACCCATTCCTCCTCAGATGGATGCTGAGATGACACTTTCACATCATAGGTCCAGTTCTGCCAAGCAGATGGGCCTGTGAGATGCAAACAATCATGTTATTACAGAATAGATGGTTGTAACAGAAGATACACATCCTTTGAAAAAACTGTACATTGGAGAACTCATTTCAAAAATGCCAGTATCAATGGAATTAGGAAAGGGATAAATTAAAAGATTACTCTTTCCAGCTCTGGGACCCGTCAAGAGTAGTGGCTCATGCCCCATCAAAAATGTAGTTGGAAGAACCAAAATTTTCCCCAGCCAGGTAATTTTCTGGTGTTCAAAGACACATGCACAGAGGTCAAAAAAGCCAGTACCTCTCTGGCATGCATCTTCTGTGTGATATTAGCAACCAACGTTACTGCTTCTCCATACCATACTTAAGATGGAGCCTTGCTTAAAAGTCTTTGTAGATGACAAATGAGTTACCAATATAAACTTGTATTCATTTAGTCAGACAATTTAGCTATTTTACCAGCAAATCTCGGGTTAAATTTTTCAAACTAAGATAATGCCACGTCTTCTAACAGGATCGGCTATTGAAGTCACCAAAGACCAGATAGGGAAAAGGGAGAACAGGAAGTTTTTCTTCTAGAAAGAAGAGGACTTTCAGGAAGAAACAACTGAACTTACTTGTTCCAACAGTGGGTTCAGGTGGTCTCCAGCTGATCACAGCTTGGTCTGTCCCAAACAGTACCGTGACGAGCCGAGGCAGAGTTGGTAAAGGAAAAGGCTGAGTTGATACCCCATAAAAAAGCAAATTACCAAAGCCAGAGTACTCTGGATTTTCCAAATTGCAATCCACAACATACTCGTTGAAGCTAGAACTCCCCACTGGAGAGACTTCCTCATGGAAAACTGCCCAGCCGTCTGTGACAGTAAACGCGTTATTGTCATAAACAAAGCTCTCCATGTCATTAAATGGCACGTGTGATCGCAGTATGTGAAATTCTGAACCATCAAGGAAACCTGACACAAAAGTCTGATCTGTTTTGTTGAAGAAAATAAATCTCTTAGATTGGAAGTTGATTATGAAGTCTCTCAGGGTGCTGGATTTCACTACTGGTGAAGCTGTGGAGGCAGTGCCAGGAAACAGTGGAAGGTTTGCTCTGTATATGCCATCCTCCAGAAGACAGAAAATATAGCTGGCCATGGAGCAAAATAGACCCAAATAACTACAGTGCAAGAACTTTGTAGAGGAGTCACAAATATTTTAACAGCTCAGAGATGTACCTGTCTTTACAATGACGATAGGAAAATGCTTCGGGCGCTATTAATATATATCCTAGAAGAATTAAACACATCCCTTTTTACTTTCTGGGGTTTTGACTGGCAGGTTATTGGAGACTATTCTTCCATAATACCTCACTTATTAATCATGGACATTTAAAATGCACAGAAGTTCATATTCATAAAAAACCTGAATGTCTAAAAACTAAATTTCTGCACTGGAAATACTTTATCTCCTCTGCTAACACCCTAGGGAAGAAAATGCAGAAAACAACACTGCATGGTGTCACTCTTGTTCCAATTGTTTTGTAGTTTGTTATTTGTTGCCAATTGCACTTTTGTTTTGGTAAGGAAGAAGTTTGAAACAGGAACCTAGATGACTAATGAAGTGAAGAAAATTAGAGAAGAGCTTTATAGCACCTTTGACACCAAGTGTTCAAAAGGAGTACACTTACCCATTATAGGGATCAGCTATAACCTTCTTAGGGGATGTCACATAAAGAGGAGTGATGTCTTCAGCTGCTGTGCAGTTCTCTAAATGGCAGACATGTATCTGGGGAATGAGAAGAAAAAGTGGTGATGCATTCGTGGCGCATTTGCTAACGAGCAAACAAGATGACCCAGGATTCCTTCAGGGGAACTAGACAATGAAACATCTCTCTCACAGTCCTAGATTCTTCTGGGCTCCTGAGTTGTCGGTCATCTGAGTATAACACTTGTACACAAGTACAAATGCATCCATGACAGCTTACCCTGAAGGACCTGTCTGTCAGTCACACTCCTCTTAACTTCCTACCTCTAAGCTGGAGGGAAAAGCCCAATTTGGGGGGTATAGGCAAACTATACTTTGAAAATTATCCAGCAGGGAAGGGAAAAGAGGAAAGGAAGTGCTTTTCTGATCTTGGGAGCAATACCGTGGGTCTTCTCTAACCTGCAATGGATTCAGAAATCCCTGCCATCAGTCTGTTCATCTACAGCTCAGTACTGCTTTTCCTGCTCCCTGCTCCCTGAGCAGTAAATGAAAAATCGGATGTGGCAAGAGGACTGAAAAAAAAAAAAAATCCCCTAGTAACCATTTAGGGCAACTTTCTAGTCCTTTGTGCAATCGAGGACTACAAAGGTACATGCAAAGTCTGACCATTAGTGTAATTGAAGTTTTATGAGTAGGGAATCAAGTGCAGGGTTGCCATCTACATATTTACTTCAAGTTAAAACAGTTGTAATCTGAGTTGTCATCACCGGTATGAAACACTTTCACTCTTGAGCTCTTTTTATCAATTATGAAGGGCATTATAACCACTAACTAGCTATATGACCACCTTCCTGAGGCAGAATAGGAGCTGAACAGCAAGACAGAGAATCAAGTAACAGAAACAAAGTCACTTATACTGGGTATGAGGTGTCCTAAGGAGAAAAATAAGACAAGGAGCCAGAGTCCCATACAGCCCATTTGCTTTAAATATGACCTGATATTCAAGCCTTTCTTCTTTTTTAATTCTCTGAAATATTTGAATGTTATTAAAGTAAAAATCTATTTCTATAATTATATTTTGTTCATGCATATCTTTATATAAATCAGATTTTCTCATGTAAAATAAATCACAGTAACAGTTCAAATGAAACAAGAAATTAATTAAGCCCTAGAGCACTACCTTTTCATTCATGACAAAGTATATCCTCTGGTAAAGCCAGTCTACTGAGATGGAGGTAATATTCCCCCAACCAGCATAAAAGAGTGTTAGGTCAGATACATCAGACATATTAGCAGCTCCTTTCATCCAGATGGAATTTCCCTCAGAAAAATAGACAACTTGCCGATAAACATTCACAGAAATTCCTAAAAATAGAAAGATATGTACACACAGATAATATAAGAAATAAATTTCAGTTTTTCAGTTACTGTTTCTACTTGCCTTAAAAAGAAGTATTTTTCAATCTGCAACTCAACGTCACTGGAGAAAAGTTAACTGGTTTTCTCCTGCACTTCCAGTCTTCTTTCAGATAATAAGGAAACTTTCCCATTTGCTATGTAAATGACATTATTATAGACAATTGCCCTTCAGAAAGGCAATCAGACAGAAAGAGGATATATAACATGCAAACCAGCTGACACTGATTGCCCCTCTCCAGGGCAAACAGATGCAATTTGCATCTCCTCACAAAGCACCATTCACGCTAGAATTCAAGCTAGACATTATCTGTGCCACCCCTCTATTGTCAAAGGGTATTTAGTCAGGGGGAACATTCATTCTCTGGCATCTTTGTGGCTCTGTGATCTTCAGTAGATAAACTCAGATTTCCACACTGTCTCCAAGGTCCAAATACAGCACCAGTGTAAATAAGAAACATTAAAGGGGAGAGTAATTTGAGATAACATGTTTCTCTGGTGACTTAGGCTACTAAATGCCTCGTGCCCCAGAGCTCTGTGCCCCAGACTAGCTAACACACTAGCATACTCTTCAGACAGTACCTTTTGACACTTTGTATTATTTAATTCTTAAGTTCGAACCACTTCACCTCCTCATATTCATTAATCATAGGGAAACCTCTGCTTTGGCTTCAACTTACCTCAATTTAGATACCTACTACATAAAAGTCCAGCTCTGAAGTAACCGCGTAGATTTAGTGAAGAAAAGTTTGCAATGGGGTGAACAATTCACCTTTGCCCAATGTCTGTCATTTCAAACAGGTCAAATCATATCCTGAAAGCTCCTGTTTCTCCCCATTGACTATAAAGGGAGGCTAGATACTGTCTCAGGCTGAGGTGCATTCTGTCTTTGGTGAATGCAGAGGTCTAAGTCCTACTTGAAAGAAAAGGAGAGAGCCCGATCTGATTTTACCTGTAATGTGGTGTGTAATATCATTTTGCAGGCACTGGGCTGCTTCAAGGAAATGTTCCATGTATCTCTTCCTTAAAGACTGGTTTCTGGATAGGAAGAGCCATGTTGCTTTTTCCTTAACTAGCAAAAGGAGAAATTTAGAATTAAGAAATGACTGCAGCACAAAGAATGTTGCTAGCTCAGATACATCATTAATAGACATGCATATGCACGTGCATGCATATATACATGTGCATATATATTTTTCCACTAGCAAGGACTGACTAAAACTTAAACTCTTTGAGTGTTGGAAGTGGATGGAGTTATTCATTACAGTGCCTTCTGGCTGCTCGCCCAGGGTGAGAATGCGCTGCCTGAATTTCACACCGTTTCCTGTAACAGCAGTGAGTCCCCAGTGAGTGAAAGTAAACTGGAGCAAATGAGGCCCTATGGGCTCCGAGGAAACAAAGGCACTAAGACATCCATGTCACTCCAAAATCCAATGGAAGTGGGATATTTAACCCCCTTTAGCCTCATTGAAAAGCCGAGTCAAACTAGAATATTATCCCACATAGCTGAGAAAGAGCAAAGCAAGGATGTTTATTTAATATATTTCATCATGCTGACCAACGATTTTTTCAAGAAGCAAGTAGTTTTCACAGATAAAGATGACAATGGGATAATATTATTTCCTTCAAAATTGATAATTTTAAAATATGGGGTTTTTTTTAACAGAGTCACAGATTTTAAAGCCAAGGAGGAAAGCTTTGGTCACATAAACTGACTTTGTGCTTTTACAGGCCCAAGTAACTTACATCAAACCTCTGCAGCAAATCCATACCTTCTGTCTGGGCTGTGCATAGTTCTGGACAGCTAGTCTTGCTTCTGAATCTCAGATCCCTGAAAATCTAGCACATCCCCTGCTAAATTGATTCACCAGGTAATTACCTTCATTTTAAAAGTGGTGCATTATTTCGAGTCCCTCTATTTTAAACAGCCATCTGCTATCAGATATCATTTCCTCATATGAGGAGTATCACAAGACTGTGATCGAACGCTGTCTTAATTAATTCCTGGATAATCAGCATAGATTGAGCTTCATGCATTTCTCATGATGCACACACTGTGAGTCATTTCAGTAATGACCTCTCCAGAGCAGATTGCAAGAGACCAATATCTCTTCCTTATCTCATTTCCAGTGACTCTTCTGATCCCAGAGATCAGATTCTTTCCCCGACTTTTCTCAGGGCTTAGATCTACACAGCTCAGTACCTGATGCAGTAGCACTTTTTCTGACCGTGATACACAAGGAAGGGCTGCCTCTGTTCACGTTAGCACAGAGAAAAAGTGTGTTCCAGTGCAATTCATGGGAATCAAATGAAGTTTTAGGTAGCGACTAAGGGGAGGTAATGTGGTTCCAGTTCCATACCCCCAGACAGTGTGGTTTTTTGGGGGTAAGGTTGTTTGCTTGTGTTCTACCTTAAATTAATTGGTTGGCAATTAACTTGACTTAATGAACTCAGTCAGATATAGCAGATGGACATTTCATAAATGGCAGAAATGTTACGGCTTAGGGTCAGCAAACCTCTGTGGAGTCTCCAGATAAGGACATACCTGTGCTATTACAAAAAAAAAAAAAGAAGTCATATTTTAAAAAACACCAGAGAAGCTAAAAGCTCAATTTCTCCAACCAATAGCAGAAGACCAGCAATTCAGAGAGAGACTTAGAGTGTTTGCTAGAGTTGAAGAATTTCCAGGTGTTTCACAACTGGATTTCTTCAGGAGGAGGGGAGCATCTTCTGTTTTCATTCTAATGATACCTTTTGGTAACATTGGTTTCCTTCTCACTTGTGGTCTATCTCAACATTCACCTTTTTCTGGCAATTCTTTGAGTAATACCTATAGTATATCAGTACTTTCATTATTAATTAGTTAATATAGTAAAATAAATACAGCTATGAAAGAGTAAGAAAAATGTAAATGATTTCACATATTTGGCATCAGATAACTGAGGATGTTTTGAGAAAAGAGTTTAATATTAAGTATTTAATATCATTAGAAGAAATAAATTTGTTAAAATCTTATCTAAAAAAGGAAAATATGTCCTCTCAACCACTGAGGTTTTTCGTCTGTAATACAACTCAGGCCTAATTTGTTTGGTCCTACCAGTATCTCAGTCTGTTACCATGCTGCATAGCCCAATAGTGTCTACAGCTAAACAACAGAATTACCTCTGATATGTTATTGACTTCACAGTGTACAACTCTTTGTCGTGCACTATTTACAGTCTAAATATTATTCTCTTCTGCCAGATACATGGCAGCCCACCAAACGTAACTTTGTTCCCAGGAATAGAGGGTGATAAGGCCTCTGTTACTCTTGTACCTTTGGATTCTGGGGTCGTGATGTTGGCTTCAGCAGGGGGCCCGGCACCAACCTCATTAACCACCACAATACTGAACCTACAGTAAACCAAAGAGACAGGGTTTGGTTTGCAGCTTTCTTCTGAAAAATTGCTGGAGAAACATTTTATCAAGTAGGGCAACTGCTACAGAAGTGCTTGACTTTCGGCAAGCACTCATTTAAACATAATGCTCTGGGAAATTTGTAATAACAATAAAACCAACCAGAATCTGAGTTCCCCAAAGGTGGGACAACAATAGAATCTTCAAAATTAAAATAATGCAGGCCTTTGTGATTAATAAAAACTAAGGCATTTTTCCAGATGCTTGAACAACTAGAGAAGACTGCTCTGTCATTCCTGGAATATACTGAAAAGATGTCATATGAGCTTAAAAAATGAAAACCAGCAGCTAAGAAAATACAGCCTGCTGGGCCTATATCAAATTGCTTTTCCTTCCTCCCTATCTGACTTCCACAGAAACAGTCAATTCATCTGGAATAACTCCATTATCCCAAGGAAGATACTCTTGTTTTTGGCAACATAATTAAACAGCATAACTGTGCAGAAATGGTACTCAGTCATACCCTCTACTATCCGGGCAAGGAGCACTATAGCACACTTGGCCATGTTGGTTATCTTTTCTTTTTGTACCTGTAAGTGTTGTTTGGGAAGGTAGAATAGAACTGAAAGCTATGCCCTCTTGAGGCTCCCAGCAGTTTGTGATTCTCACTGGTCAGGAGCAAGTTATACCCAACAATCAATCCATTGGGAAAAAGTGGTGGAGACCAACTAACTTCAACAGTGTTAGGACTTGAACTCTGAATATCCTTAATGACAGGAGCTGTTGCAGGAGCTGCAAGAGACAGAAATATGTGACTCTGGGATGGCATTTAAGATGTTAATTGTTTTCCTTTTTTTAGGTACATTTTTAGGTTTCATACCTGTTAATTCATTTATACTCATAAATGACAGCATAAAGTTTCAGCAATGGTTTATGTTTTTTAGTGTCCAGGAAAATTTCACTCAAAAAATTAATGTGTGTAAATTGTGCACAAATGTATCCAATGTGCCCTCACAGTTTTGACCATGTAGTTTTTTGTGCATGTTTTCAAAACTAAAAGCAGGAAGCAACCCTGAATCTCCTAGTTCAAACAAAAAAGCCTGTAGTAGGCAACATATACATCATTCTGAAGATGAAGCATCAATGTTTTCTGTGAAAGAAACAACAGGGAAAACAAAATATTTCTGATAGGGTCCTGAAAGAAGTGATTAATAGTGTGATTCATTACCTCCAAAAGCATGTGTTCGGTAACTGGGACTCGATGGAGAATGGAGCTGCAGCTGAGATGTGATGATCCAAACTACTCGAAACACATATTCTGTGAAGGCTTGAAGGTCTTTGACTGTATATGAAGTTTCAGATACTACCTAGATCAATGCACAAACACAATCTCTTTTTTTTCTTCCTCCATTTGCAGTTGCTATATAGGGTGTTATCAGAGCAAAAGAAGTCTCATACAACAATATACATATTTCAGGATACTAAAGTGCAGGGTCCTAAGCCTAAATAGGAGGAAATTCTGAGAATTATTTTCATTACTTTCAGAACTTCTTCTCTTCTCTTTTCTTCAGAACACGCTACCAAAGCTAAACAATGAGTGGATGGATGGAAGGATGTATGCAATACAATAATACATTTGAAGAATAAGGTAAAAAAACTAAAACAATAATGTATTATAGGCAATATATTTTAAAATGTTTGTTTAAATAGGTTTAAGATCCAAAGCTCCTAGTTACTTGAAATATTTATGGTCTGAAGTCATTGTTCCCCATTATTTCACCAATGATTAATTCAGAACAACTTCCTGCTTAGCAAATTATCTTTACCTTTGATTTGTGGCCCCAACTTGACATGCTCTTATAAAGTAGTCCAATGATGGCAAGATAACAAGCGTACAGTTGACGCAAAAGAACATAATATGAGCATAACCATACTGAGTCAGAGCAAAGGTCTATCTAGCCAAGTATTGTGTCTTTGACAAGAACCAAAAAAAATATCTCTAGGGAAAGGTATAAAAAGAAAAAAGCATACAGTCATATTTCTCCTGAATACCCTCAAGTCTTGGCATTTTACAAGCGTGGCTCAACATGAAACAAAGGTAATGTTTGCATTTAGTTTGCATCTAGTAGGACCCAATTTTTTCTTCCAGTAATTTTTCCAGTCAATTTTTGAATGCCATTTAGTAATTTTAATAATTTTAAATGTTAATATTTAGCAGCTTAAATTTAGTAATTTAATATCCACATGTGCCAGGAAGCAGCTGAATGTCTTAACCAAACATTCTGTGAGGCGATACCTCCATTTGCTAGTTTTGAATCTGCTACCTGCTAGTTTCCATCAAGGTCCCTAGTTCCTATGTTGGAGGAAATGGAGAAAAAATTGTCCACTTCTCAGCTTCTCTATGTTACTCATGATTTTGTGCACCTCTTTCATGAGCCTAACATATTATCCAATGTTTTTCTAAAATAAAGTGAAGAGCAGAGACAACAAACATAACTAGTCCCCTGTAAGTACACTAAGAATCCCAAAATATTTTACCAATTTTAGCCAACTGCTAGAAAGAGATAAAGGAACCAGTTAATCCACTTGTAAATTGCAGCCACTTTTGTTTCAAAATCTAGTTGTTACTTTCATTCCTCACGTGGTTTCTGTTATGATTGCACTCTTAATAAATTACCTTTATTTTTTTTCCCCCTGTGAAATAGGGCTGGATTATAAATAAAACCAAGAACCTATTTCCTTGCAAAGTAAAAGGAAGTGTCCTTCTTTACCTCTGTGTACCTCCAGTCCCCAGGGAGTTGATTGAACTTCCACTGGATAATATATTTCACCCCAGAGATGTTGGCTGGCTTCCACCCTAATGTGACATTGTAGTTTCCTATGGTAGATGCAAATGGTGCTGTAGGCTTGTTCAAGTAATCTGAGGGGAAAATAAAACACAACAGTAAGAAAAAAACCTTTCGTGGTTATTTCTGGGCCTTACAGGTAAACCCCTAGTACTCCACACACCTGAAAGCTGTGAAGCCAATAAAACCAAAGGAAATAAATAAATTTAAAATGTTGCTGAATATATCACATGGCATTTTAAAGACAGTTTGATAAGTAAGTCTGTACTGGGCCAAGATCAATGCAAGCAAATGTGACTAAAACCCTGTGCTTGGGTAAATGCACTTTTAGTTACAGGTACTTAGTAAAATCGTGCTGAATAGAAACCTAGAGAACTTATGGGAGTCTTCTGAAGAGATTTTCAAGAAGTTTAGTTCAATAGCACTGTATTAGCCAAATTGTTCCCATGTAAGTTGCAGGAGCTTTATACAATGCTTCCAAGGTAGCAGGCAGGTCAAGGATAGGTGCTTGAAAAATTATCATCTTAAACAGTTGAGATTAGATTTAAAAAGTCTCATGTCTGTGGAAGGAAGGGAAAACAGTTTTACTATTAGATCGAGTTAACTTCATCGTATTTATTAAAAGAAAAAAGAGGGGTGGTAAATTTCTGGTGAATAAAAACACTCAAGACATTCCTTTTTTTTCAAAGAAATCCAGATAGTAGAACAAGTCTGTAATATTAAAACTGAATTTGACAGACTGTGAATTGGACAAAATACTGTATTCAGACTTACTCTGTGCTTCAACTCCATATGCATCCTCTGCACGGCTACAGCCAAACTTACAGGAAACTGTCTGTGTACGGTACAGAACTCACTGGTTAGTTTTGTGTAAAGGTAATCTTCCACTGAGAATTATGGAGACACATTTTAAATACATACAAATCCTGTGGACATTTTGAATACATACAAACCCTGTGTAAATCATTACTTTTATTCTAAAAAATAGCAGTTCCACGAATTCACTCCATAGAGCTTCCTGAGAGCCTTTCCATCATTTCACCGGGCACTGAATTAGGGTTTTCCTTCTTACATGTTGTCACTTTGTGGAAAGCACAAATACGGGGCAATGTTAAAGTTGGAGATAGACTTCAGTAACAACAATAGAGTTAGGAAGTAATTGTGTTCAACTTGTAAAAATTATATGTTCCACATGTTGGGTTTCACCCTTTCCTACTTCATGTATTTCCTATGAATGAGGCACATTCTTACTTGCAGTGAATTTTCAAAATAGTTGAAATTAGTAATTTGTAATAGCAGCCATGCCTAATTCACACTTCCTTGTTATTGGTTACTCCTTCTGGTACAGTCATGTCTACAAGCTGCAAATATAATGAATACCCCAGAGTAGTGAGTTTTCCACACTCACATCCTAAGAACAGAAAACTCCCAAGAGTTTTCAGATTAGTTAGGGAACACAGATAGAGTGTTACCCTACTGTATTGTTAGAGAACTTAAGAAGAGGTAGCTTAAAAATTAAATGTAAGACTGAGTCTCCTGGAAAGCCAAAACTTTTGAGAAGTGATGGTTTGAGCTTTTCTAGACAGGCATTTAATTTGGGTTCATTTTATTCTGCAAGTTCATTCAACCTATAAAGTCTTGACTTTTGCTTCATACAGCAGCCACCTTTCAAGTGGTAATTAACCTTTAGAACGTTCAGGAGCAATTCATTATGTTAAGTGAGCAAATTTTTTTAATTGCTCTTCCTGTCGTTCTAGGATGTACACTTCCGGCACGCTACAGAAACTGATAAGGCATGTTATTTCAGACAACATAGTTGCAGCTGAGACAGATTTAAAAACTTACTTAGCAGTATATTCCTATATATATTGTCTCACGTCTAGGCATTCAATGTCAAGTGCAAGCACTTAAAAACTTTTTTCCAATGTTTTCATATTCAGAGAAATAAAATACTTCCAAGTGAATAGTCATGCCTGTTAGCGGGCAAAGATCTGGGTATCGTCAGGCATCAGCTATCAACTGTACACTGGACCTTTCATTTCCAACCAAGATTTGTTGAGCTTGTAGAGGATACTGTCCCCGGATTACATGCTGATTCATAATGCCTTCTACTATTAACTGTCTATTTAACACAGACATTTCTGACCATTTGGATTTTGTCATGTTTTTCTTTCTTCTTCTGATCTTTGTACAAACCATAAATCCAATTTTTGCTTGCGGTAAGAGGATTACTAAAGCTCCAAGCCTTAGAAATTTTGAGGGAAATTTGCCATCTGCTCTGCCTGAAAACAAGAAATCCTCATATATTCTCCATCTATCAGAACTGCCCCTGTATGACCCAGATTCTGCTGCCTTTTCTTATGAGTTCAGTGGCACTCCTCTGTTCATAGGTGAGAGGTAATATCCAAAAGGAGTAATACTACCAGATTTCAGTCCCAAGGTGTAGTCAGAGGGCAGAGATGAACCAACACCAAAGGAAAAGCCGCAGTTTTACTCTCTCCTTTCCCCTATGGACTGCAATGACCCAATCCTCTGCAGGCAGTGACCTGGTGCTCACCTAACCATGTGGGGAGTCAAGTCAACCAGTTGATGCAGCAGAAAAATAATCCCACAGAAGCCCTTGCAGAGTTAGTGAATTAAACTGGCACATTGGGTGGCCAAACAAGCAACAAAAAACCCCAAAACCATCAGCGAAAATAAAAACCCTGACACTAGTTCTGGGTTTCTACAAAAGTAAGTTGGTTACTTCTTGGACTGTTGCTGTACTCCAAAACCATCATTTAGCATATTTATAAACCTTTGTCATGGTCATAATTTCACAGATTAAAAAGCATTAAAAAAATCAACCCTTTCAATCAAAGTTCCAGCTTGCCAATGGGTTTGTGTCCTACTTGGGATTCCCTCCATCACCTGCCTGAAGTGTGTTGACCCCATCTGGGTACAACCTTCATACTGAAGCCTCAACAGTCCCAAACACAATCCTGCAATTGTCTCATCCCCATCCTGTCCTACACTCTATGTTCATGCTAAAAGGGCCGCAGAAAGGCACCGTCTCTTCAACAACACTTTGTTCCCTCATTCTTACCACTATAAATGCCAGTCCATCTGCAACACAGACCAGGCAGTCCCCATTTGAGATCTCTTTCTAAAGGACAACACGTTGCCCTTTACTGAATTGCATTTTACTTCATTTGGACTCTCTACCCAGTCAAGAGTGTGCCTTGTCTTCTATCTCCCACTTCCACTTCTCGCCAAGCTGGTGTCATACCAGCCTTAATAAGCATTCTCTCTGATTAATCTTTGATGGGATTAATGAAAAAATGGATAGAACAAGACTCCTGTAAATGTCTAGAATGTAGTTTGAATAGGTCTGTACTGCATTCCATACTGGTGTGATTAGTCTGCTTTCTCTAAAGCAATATTCTTTGCTACATGGCAGTTTTTAATGCAAACATTAAAACAGTCTTTAGCCACTATGCCGTAAAGAAAAGATTCGGCTACTTTACTCATTCTTCAGCTTTAGGAAGCACAAAACAATTAGACCTGGCTTGATAAGTTTGTGTATCTATATTGTATTTCTTAACACTATATGGACATAGTAATCACTGAAATAATGACTTTTTTTGTATTGATCTGATAGTATTTAACTTACCTCACATGCCCTGGTGTATGTCTTATTCTGCCAAGAAGCATATTAATAAAATGTGAGATTAGCATAAAAATAATCACAGAGTGTTTCAAACAGATAATATCAATTAATTAGAAGTTTCTTACAGTGAAAGTACACTACAAAACCTTATCTGGCAAAAACTGGCAAATAAAGAAAGAAGGAAAACCCACATTCGAAAAACCAGAAAGTCAACATTAAAATGATGCCAAGGATGAATGAGCTTCAGGTGTTCAAGAGGTCCAGAAAAAAGAGCAGTTTAAAAACTATGATGCCAGTTGTCCCAGATAAATGCTAATTCTTAACCATCTGGTTTAGTAAAAGCAAAAAAAAAAAAAAAAAAAATCAATCTAGTAAAGACCATGTGCTTCATTTAAATCTGCATACAACTCTGAGACAGGCCCCAGTAGAGTAAAATCCTGCAAAGCACTGGTCCTTTCTCACTGCCTCAAAATCTGGATGAGTGGCTGAGTTTAATGTACTGTAAAATGTACCCACATTTTGAGAAACTCAATGAAAACTTTTGATACTACAGGTGACTCCCAGGGCAAGAATTATTAGCTTCCTAAAAGAGAATTTATAAATGTACTCAGAGAAAATAACAGATATTACATCTTTTCATAGAAACACTGCCCTGGTTAGGTTTTCCACATCTGCTATTGGATAAGGTACTTGATGGACTGGAAATAAGAACTATAGAGCCAAAGCTAAGGCAATACTCACACATTTCAGTGGACAATTGATTTGCACTGTCGTATTCCAAAACTGACATCCCTGTGTGCACTGCAAAGACAGATGATGGCTTTAAAAAGGACTTTGAAAGCACAGTTTTAAAGAGAAGGGATACTCCAGTTCAATTTCCAGCTGCAGTAAAACATTCTGTGTGACCAAGTCACTTTAACTCCTTTGTGCCCTGGTTCTTTAGCAATAAAATATGCATTTACAGTACTTAAACTCTGTAGCAAAAATATTAAATATATCAAAGATTATAGGTACTCAGACACTACAGTAAGGGAGTTATGTAGTATAGTGCCCTTCTCAATGTAAAGCCAAATACAGAGCAGAAGAAAAAACAAATCGTTCTTAGAGACTGTGCAAAACAGTAGATGTTCAACCACCTGTTCAGGTCTGGTAAAGATTTTGACACCCTCGCAGGTACCAAGAGCACTAAAAGGACTGCAGGACACTGCACAGCCAGCACAGCACAGCGGAAAGCCATTCAATACAAGCACCCCACTCTCCAAGAGGAAAGGCACTGGCTCTAAAAATATGAGTTTTCAAAGACGTAATAAATATTATGTGCTTGGATTTGATCTTGGACCTTTCTTGCTTATTCCTTCCCACTCCCTTCTTAATGGTCATGTACTTTTTTCTTCCTAAAGGGAAGCTGAAAGGGAACAAATTTGAAAGCAGGAGACTCTCATATTGAGTATTGCAAAGACTTGTGAAAAAAATAGTAGAACTTGATAACACTGAGCAAAGATACACAGTAACCTAAATAGGCGAGTCAACCTTGCTATGTATTGTCATGACAACACAGCCTTTTATGGTCCCAGTATCATAAATGACCCAGCCTATCGCTAGTTACCAGGTGCTGAGAGGCTGCTTTCCACTAATCTCTGTGGAAAATATTGATGACTGAATTCTCCACCGCTCTTCAAAGAATAAGTATAACCACAAGCTTGAATTGCATTTGAAATCTGAACTAGGAGAACATCAACTAAATTCCTTGCAAGAATGATGCTATGGAAAGCTCATTTTAAGCAAAGGAGCCCTCCACGACAGACATAACCCTTTGAATTCCTAGAGAACTCTAAATTTTCAACAACTGTCATTTTACATTTTTCCCCATCAAATCATTGAGAAAATGAAATACATCATTTAACTGTACAAAGGTAGCTGAATAAAACAGTCTTAATGATTCACATTTTGGAAGGAATGCTACTGTTGACTCATTTTCTCAAAAATGAATGATTATAAACTTGTAGATCAAGATGTGAGCATGACTCACAGCAGAGATCCACACCCTCTACAGGTTTTCTTTAAACAAGAAAGATAATTGTGTCTTTAATAATTTGAGGCAAAACTAAGTGCACAACCTAATGACTTGTGCCAGACAGGCAGCTGTGCAAATTTACGTGAAGTCTTTGTTAATGTAATCATTGTAGCCATTTATTCAAATAGCAGTAACATAGGATATTAGTAACTAACGAAGTAAACCATTACTCACTGCTCCAGTGATGTCACTAACATTGCAAAGGTTAGTAATTCCAAATTCTCCTTCCTATAAGAGAAATACACATATTTTTACTATGAGTGAAAATGTTTCCCAAAAATTCTTTGATTAAAATATATTAATGCATTGGCTTCTTGTAAAACAAACTTTCTTTAACCAGTTTTTCCTCATTTGAATAAATTTATTGTTGACACACCAGTAGCTTCTCACTTGAGACTAATTTCAGAGTACCATCAAGCAAAGGCATTGGCAGAATCAGCTGGTGTTAAATAAATTATCTCAGGTAGGAATTTGGCTCTCATCTCCTGATTATGGTTCACCGAGCCAATAACAAATGCTTCATAAATATGTTTGGCATAAAGGAGAAAGCCAAGTGGCTTTGACCTCTTGGGAGCAAAAAGACTTTCCTTCAAGCTAAATGCCTTTTGTCTGGCCTCCTTTTGAAGGGGTTTTACATGGCCATATGGTGACCACCCTTCTTCTCCTGTCAAAAGTGATCTTGAGCTAAGGTGCCTATTTTTTCACATCATTCCAAGTGTGCAAAACCAGTCACCGCATATGAAGTGCAAATGAAGTCTTAAGTTTTGTCCTGCAAACAGTTCAGGGCACCCTTAATAAAACAACACTCAGGGAGAAATTTTCAGCACATGGGACACACAGTGACAATAGTAAGAATCAAAGGTGACACAAAGCAAATGTGAACACAATAAATAGACTGATGGTGAAAAATAAGATTTACAGCTTCCAGACTCCAAGATTATATTTTTCTCATCTGAAACCCTTACACATTATGTTCACTGAACATGAATGCGATTTTCCTGTCTTTCAAAGCTGAGAGAAAGAGCAACTTATTTCTTATTCTGAATTAATTTAAGCTTAAATCAAAGGATCCCCATTAAAGTTATCATTGCATGATAGGCTTCTATCAGGGAAGGCAATTAACTCTTTCACTGGTGCAAGAGTTAGTAGTTTTAAAGGAACTGTCAAGCAAATGTACAAAATGAAATGGATCAGGTGGTAGTCCTCTGCAGTAGGTTTCCATAGTTAGCCCCCAGGCACAAAATTTTCTTTTTACAGAGCAAAGGTACACGGTCTTCTAAATAACATCAACATTTCAGGCAAGTAGAAACCAGGAGGTAATTCCTGAAAGCCTCATGCAGAATTGTTGTTAGGATTTGAGAGGTTTTGCTTATCTTTGTCATGCATCAGTAGAAGGAATAATAATAAATTCCAGTCGACTACTCAAAGGAACACTAAGAAAGCATAAGATTAAGGATCCAACCACTTTAATACTTAAAGAAATATCCACAATTTATAGCATAGGTAACTTTAAAAAGAAGCTGAAACCAGTTCAGGGTAATTGTGCAAGCCACAGATTCCCAGCCAATTTATTGTGAATTTACAGTTTTCCTAAGTTTATGTAACAAAAGTCATAGACAAGACAGAAATGGGTAAGTAAAGTGGGTAAATTGAAAGAACCAAGGTTTCTCTTCTCCACTCTCCAGGGTCTTTAGCATTTATAGTAATTTCAGGAGCTGTCGGAACATAAGTACATAAAGAAAGTATAAAACAAAAACCCATGAGATCTGGTTAACAGGATTTCTTCCATACCAGGTTCCACAAATTCAAATGTTAAACATTAGTTCTCAAACTCTGCTTTCACTCAGACACATTCTTTAAAATAATTTTTAAAAAGATGATATGTAATAGAAAATTCTTACAATGCTAATATCCATCTATATTTCAAAAGATTAAGTACGGTTTTTCAAAACTTACCAGGTTACTTGTACATAAGTTTTGACAATTTTTTGAGAAAGTACCGCACACTGCAGAAATCCATACACAGTAAAAAGCAGCAAGTCTGTTTAGCGGGAGATCCCACAGGCAAGTGTTCCTCATAACTTAAACAATTTCATCTGGCAGCCAGATTCTTTCCTTGACTTGGCCATATGAACTCCTTTTAGTCTAGGTGACGGAGACGCAACTGTGAAATTTCTGCATTTCAGTTTATTAAATATTTTTTAAATCCTTGTTTACATTCCGTTCCTTCAACAACTTTTCAGCTTCCTGGAGCACTTGTCTTGAAATTGCACAACATCTATTTCATAGTTTCTTATTAAACCACTGAAACAAAAGAGCTGACCAATGAAAATCGGCGTATCTCCTTACATAAATATCATTAACGTAAAGAGGAAACTAAGTTCAATGCTTTCAATCAGGTGCTCCAAGTAACACGGAAACAGGGAAAGAGTGAGAGAAAACTGGTTTAATCTTCATTTCTACTATGATTAAGATATTTCTAAATATTTTCAAGTGGATACAACTAAGAAGATTTGTTCGTGATGATGAATAACCTTGTTAGAACACTACAGTTCATGTCAGTTGGTACAAAAATGTTAATTAATTCTCTATTTTAATGACTCTTTCCAAATGTTCCTTTTCCACACCCAAGTACCACTCAAAGAGACCCCTATGTGCCTTCTTCTGATGCAACATACAAATAAACTAACGAGAGCCAGTCTGCTAGGGGCTCTCTACATGAGTTGGCACAATTGTATAGCAAGTTTGTGCCCATGTCATGGAAGAAAATTGAAGCTGATGGATAAATTTGGTATCTGATTTAAAAAGACATTTAAGAGTCCTACATAAAGTTGGAGACTCACATTAAAAAGGTCAGTGGGAATTCAAGCTTAAGATACACCCAGCTCCCAGTCTGTGGTACATCTCTGTTGTATCACAGAGCTATCCACAGAGTCGTTCTGTGAACTGCAAAAGGAAATTGCTCCAGCTTATATATATAAAAAAAGAAATGCTACAGATTATTTTGGTGCATGTGTATTACGCATTTTAAATAAAACATGCTATTTTATAAATAACAAACCATTTAAATGATCAGTTTAATGACCAGTTTAGGCTGACACATCCTGTCATTGCTGCTTAAAGAGGGGACCTGCTTTCTTACCACACCTAGGTGCTCCTTCACTTTCTCAAGCCCCGGGCACTTGCCAAGCAAACATTCCTGCAGTCATGCGATAAACCAGGATGAGAATCTGGTTAACACTATCCCAGCAACAACAGAAGTGAATCAGTTAGCATTAACCCAATGCTGTTTTCTCTGATTCAGGCTGCAGCACAACCCCATGTGCTGTTGTGCCCGTGGACAGTAGGTGAAAGGAGGTAAAAGCACCAAGGCAGGAGCAAAGGATAAGTTAGGCTGGAGAAAGCCAAGGCTTTGTGGAGTGTGCTCCTTCCTTTTATTTTCTTCCACTTATCCTGGGAAGCATTTGGGGGTTCCCTTGTGCATGATCTTGGCCTCTTTACCACTACTCAAGGGAACTCCTAGAAAAGAGTAAGACTCATCTAAGGTGATCTCAGCTTTCAGCTAAGGGCTTTCAGCTTCACAGGTGAGGGGGAGTTACTGCCCCATTTACTTGTCACTTCTTCACTCCAGAAGGATGCTACCACCCCTGCAGCCCACCAGCAAAGCTGCTCAAGAGGGAACTCCTTAGCTCCAGACAAAATAAACCAGCTTAGTCTGACTGCTTAAATAGTAGTTCTTCACTAATCCAGCTCATCTTGGCTGAAGAAGCTTCGTCAGAGCTCACATGAGCAGCAAAGCTGAAAAGGAATCTGGTGACAGGCAGTTGTAGGCTACAATTTCTTCCTGAGGCAGAGCATTTTGTGCATTTGATAGATCTTCAGGAGATTTAGGACCATCAGGATTTGCTCTCTAGGTCCATACCAGTAAACTATATGTACCCATGCCCATACCCTAGCAGGTGGTGTAGGATAACTCACATCCACACTTTAAAAATCACTTGTACTCCAGAAGAGTATGGCCACAACTAAAACACCTATGGGGAATGGCTCCTAGATTTTACTAACCTCAAACTGTTCCTGGATATTACTTGTGCTAGTGCTGAACCAAAACCTGCTAGGAACAACTCAAACAGTTTAACAGTTGATCTGTGTGGTTATGCAGGATTATGAATGTTGCCTGGCATGGCTTTAAATTACTAGCTTAGATGTAGCCCAGGCAAACGAATATGTCTAAGTTTTACTTACAAAAAAAATAAAATTTAAATGCATTTAACTATTCAACACCTTGGGGTTTTAGTTTGGGGTTTTTTTCTTTTTTTTTTTTTTAAGGAAGCAATTTACTGTTCGGATGTGTCTTGGATCCTTTGGGGTTGTACAGGGAGGAGTAGTGGAAGGGGAGGAGGGATCAAGTTAAGATCCTGGTAAGGAATGTAATCAAGATGCATCGGAAAGCCTGAAAAAATCAGCAGCCACATAAAAATGGCTCTATCAAAATACACGCAAATAACCCTTTCCTTAGAACTGGAAAGATTCGTAATTCCTGATGCTAGTCATTCTTGTAAGTGAGAATTTGCACATTCACACATGTTTAGAACATGCATACCTTGTACAAATGGACTCTAACCATTACTGCAATATAGACAGCTAATAAAATAACAACGTTATAGACATTATTCAAAAGAACACCTCGTTTTATGATGCAGAAATTTTTCTTAGACTTCCAACACTGTTTTCCACAAGGTGTCACTGTAACATGCCATAAACTAGGACCTTCAAAGAAAAAAAAAAGCACTGAACTGTCTCCTTCCTTCTTTATGTTCCTTCTAACACATTGTCCAAACAAATACTAGCAGTCATCTGAGCCTTTGGATTTTTCACTTAGATTTCAAGAATTCTAAGTGAGAATATATATGGGCTTTAGAAACTGAACTTTAAAAGGAGAGCTTGTAAAATCTGTAAATGATGGAGTATGGAGTATGTGCTATTTTTAAGGGCATCTCTTCCATAAAACTGCATCCTGGCACAGAATTAGGGATCCAAGCTCTGTGAGAGACCATTTATAAACCTTGTCCTTTATATTATAGATCTACTTACAGAATATAATTTCCTCTATCCCAAAGTCCAGTACAGGGAGAGGATCTGCAAGGGAGAAGACTGTGAATGAGGAGAAAAATAGCAGTGTCGTCATTAACAGTGAAAAGCAGGTTCTCTTACAATTCCCTACCTGAACAGAGCACTTTGCTAACTGTGGATTCATCTTTCAAACCTCTTTGAGAGCAAAGAAATATATATAGGCAAAAGATCAGCTCTTATAATAATGAACAGGGACTATTATATCTTGAGGAGAAGAACGCACATTATTACTGCCAGCAAAGCAAGTAACATCTTCTCTACACCTATCATGATCATTAAAGACAAATCTTTCCTGTATGTGAGCATTCACACAATTGTGCATATGTACACATGAATGGTATCATATAAGCAGAGTAATGATCTAAGACACAGAGTTTTAGGGATCCTGTGCACTCACAGCAGAAGACTGAAATCTTTGGCTCAAGGTGGGTTGACAGCCTGCCTTACCGTACACCCCAGTGCACAGACACAAGGGGTTACCTCTACAGCCAGAGGGATCAGTTGAAAAGTATCTCCCGGAATACCAAAGGTTACAGCCCAGCACATTAACATAAACTAACACCAACTTCAGGTTATTTTCTCACTCCAGAGAGAAAGCTGTCAAATTTCAGGGCAGCTCCTGGCTGACCCAGCCCAGGAGCCATGCCATCATCCCTGCCCCAGTGACAGCAACCTCCACCAAAGAGGTAGGATGAGCAGCTTAAGGTAATACCCACTCCAGCAATTTAATTTTAATCTGCTCCTACATGCAAATCAGGCATCCAAAATCTCATAGAATTAAATACTTGACCACGCACTGCCATTTGAACACATCTATAAGTAGTTTCACAAAACCACTGCACAAAACAGCAATTGGAAGGACCACAAAAACAGAAAAGGGGATGGCTGAGGAGGCAAGGAGGGGAACTCCCAAAGACTCCAAATATCTGTCTAATCTGGACTGCCTGTGTCCAGTTACATAGCACTCAAAATTCCTTTGAATCTTGACCACATTCATGAGTCCTATCTTGGTGGAGGGGAAAGTTGGGAGAGGTGAGAAAGGAGAGAGAAATCTCACAGACAGCCTACAGAGCAGAGCAATGTAAAGGAAAATCTCATCTCATACTTATCAGTTTCTAACCCCTTTGTCTTGTGGGGGTAGCCTTGAAAAGATATGCTGATGTGAAGCACTCACTAGTGGTGACAGATTTTCACTCTTTTCCAAACATTGCCGATTATTCTCATTTTCCCTCCAGCAATGATCCCTCATTAGCTTTTGAATTTCTCAGTGAAGTAAGTGAACAAGGACCCTAAGGACAAAAAGCTTTCCTCTCCTGCCCCTGCCTCCCTCCCCTTTTATTTGTTAGTGCAACTGCTAAGGCAGCTGTTTGTCTGGCAATAGCAGCAGCAGTCGGTCAGGGCGAGCTTTGCACAGAGGGAAGACCGTACAAGAGAAACCCCCTGGAGTCTGGCTCAAGATTTATATCTATCTCTGCAGATTAGAGAAGTGAGGTTGGGGAGGGGGGAGAAGCAGACTGTTAAACTGGATCAAATTGGAAAGACAGTCATGCATGAGATACTTAGCTAAACCAGTCAGGAGACAGGGATTTGTTTCTATTGATCTGCTGTAATGATGACTGGAGAAATGTCTCATTAAACGATGTACAATGATGGATTTCAGACTAGGTTAATTTGAGCTGTGGAGACTAACAATAGCAAGAGATGCAAAAGCTAGGCCAGGAACAGAACATATAAGGAATGCTAAAGGGTTACAAGGATCTTATAAATATGCTGCTAAGAAATTCAATCATAAAATAATAATTAAAAAAATTACAAAGAGGCTATATATTGGGGCTTACTAAACTACATTTGTCTAATTATCCTACATGACATCAGGGGAGAAAGAGAGCTAGAACAAAGTAACAATAAAAACCTTGTTGTTAAGTAGATAAAGCTTGCAAGGCTTTTTGTATTGCTTTAAAGAGGATAGGTTGGCAAGGTATTTGCAAAGCTCTTTAGTGATTTCTTCAACTGCATTATCTATTAGGTATCTTCTGATTGTTACTAATCAAACATGCAGTCTGAAATTTGAAGAAAACTAGATTTTAACATACACAAGTAGCAGGCAGGCCAACAGTCTAAGTGTAAAATGGCCTGATGCAAAATGGCCTGAAAAGGACTGCATGGAAAAGATTTGCAATGGTTTTTAGAGAGGAACAGAAGGAAAGAAGATTGTATACTGCAGAGGGAGTGACATACCGCTCTGAGCACATAGATCAGTGTGTAAGAAAACATAAAGCCAAGATTAGGAGAAAAAGACAAAAGGAGGAAAAGCAGTAGTGTAGATTACATGATTTTTGTAGAGATCTTTAGAACAGCTCAGCCTGCATAAACATCTCCCATAAAAGGCTTTACCTCTAACACCTCCTGGTTTCCATGGTATTCCAAAATACCTGAACATTTAATCTCCCAGTAGTTTCATAAAAAGAAATTGCTCATCCAGCAATCCAAAAGAGAGCCCATCTGCATGGAAATTGTGACAGCCGGATAAGCAACAGTGCCCACCATGTGGGGCAGGAGTTAGCAGGGGCTGCATTTGACCATTTCAATCACCTGCTTGTGAAAGTGTGTTGCTGGAGTGTTGTTTGGATGCACTGCTCACTAACCTTTCAGTAAATATCTAGAGTTTCAGTTTCTCTCACCCAAAAGTTGTTGTCCTCCTCTCCTTGGCTGGGCAATGGATGTGGGTACAGGCACCACCGCTGGTCCACAGGAACAAGTAGGTCCCTTTCTCTACACAAGCAAGAGCAAAGCCACTCGTAGTAGAAAACAAATAACAATAATTTTTTAAAAAAAATTTCTCTCAAATGTTTTTGAGCCTCCAACAAGCAAACTCAGGCTTGTTGTAAACAGTGGGAGATACATCTGGTCCCTTCTTGTTTGAGGAACAGGAAAACATCACCTGGAAAGACCACGGTTAGCTGGAACTACTGACATGAGAAATCCTGGGGATAGTAACCCAGCACATCATTTCCACCTGTGTCAACAGCTGAAAAGCTAAATGCTGGGGGAAATCCAACATTTTGTCTCAACTCGCTAAAATGTGCCAACACCAAGGGCAGCCCAGTCGACCCTTGAGATTTTATCCTCTAAGGGTTTCAAACCCCTTTGGGGTACCAGCAGCTACTATGATTTAAGATGTGGCCTTTCCTCAGGAGGCACTTGCCCCCCTGCTGGGCAAAGGGGAAGGCCTGAGAGTGCTTCCACAGCTCCACAGCCCCCAAATTCAGATCAAGGCCTGCCAAGAGGGAGCCAGGGCTGAGCTCCATGACCGTGTCCATTCTCCCTGGCCCTGAGGATGCCTGGAAGGTCACATTGCCTAAACACAGGTCACTGGTGCTGTTTTAGGGTCTCCCAGAGGTTCACCCAGGGCTGGCAGCATCTGGGCACTACAGCCAGGGTTCCCTCATGGCAGAGCCCAGCAGGCAGGGCAGAAGTTCCTTCAAATATGAGGAAAAACTCCTTCCATTCAAATATGAGGAAAAACTTCTTTACAGTGAGGGTGACAGAGCACTGGATCTGCCCAGGGAGGTCGTGGGAGTCCCCTTCTTTAGAGATTTTCAAGACCCACCTTGATGCAGTCCTGAGTAATGCGCTCTAGGCAATCCTGCTTTAGCAGGGGAGTTGGACTAGATGATCTCTAGAGGTCCCTTCCAACTCTGACAATTCCGTGATCCATGATTCCATGATATTTATCACCAATGAATAACATTTTGCAGTTTCAGCATGGCTCACTACCCAAGTAAGTAGGAAGATCTTTGCTATTATCTAGCAAAATCTTTGTAGAAAATGAATCCAAGTTTTCTTACCTTCTCTATTAGCCCAGGGACGCAATTCAACATTCATAAGTTTCTGCTGCTTTACATTTGGAATGACTTAACTCTTCACCTTTTTTGGACTCAAATCGCATTCCTACATTTTTTTCCCAAGAAATTATGTTTCCTGTTTGTTTCTGTCAGTGTCTTCCAGACTTCATGTTTTTCTTGAAATGCAGAATTTGACCCAGTTCTTTATGTCCTCTCCCAGATGTAACCCTAACAGCTTTAATCAGAGGGTAAAAGTCATGTAATATGCACCAGTCTTGTTAGTACATTTCCCGATAAAGCTTGCCTTGTTTTCAAATTGCAACACATTGTACATAACTGTGTCAAGCCAGAAGAAGAGAAAGAGAAAATTTTGGATGAAAGCTGTTACCTTAACTGCCTAAACTATAACTGTGATCCTTATCAAGGGCCAAAGAAAGCTTCACATTTAGTAATTAGGGTATTGTTGGTAACCCCAAAATGATTAACAGTGGTATCACTGTAGAGGTAATGTTACAAATGCTGTGTAATTAGCAATTCCCTTGTGGCTATTTGAGAACTATAAATCAGTAGAGAAGAGCTGCATCGTATTTTGTAAATAGCTATTCACTGTTTAATCAAAGAATAATAGTGTGGCCCACCTCTCCTTTTTTAGCAAAGGCTCTTTACTCCCATGCATAGTAATACTGTTGATTCTGGATATTTGCTTGCTTCATTCACCAAGTCCCTATAGCTTTACAATTGGCTATTACTAGTCAGTACACAAATTCCCAGTTTAAATGTATTCCCAGTAAAAGCAACAAACAGTTTAAAGTCAAAACATAAATAACAGAGAGATTGGGAATGTGCCGTACCTTTACATGCTGTAAAAACAGTCAGAATTTCTGTAATGCACAGTTAAATATCAAAAGTACAAAGAACATTATGAAGGAGACGATGTAAACATTTTAAAACCACTTACACGATGTAAGAGATTAAATCACACTTTCAAAGGGATTTAAGGTCAAATTTAGAACTACATTTAACTATGTGTGGATTTATCAGCTCACACCCTCTTCCAGCAATATGCTTGGTGTAGCTGTGCCCCGACTGTGCTGTTTCAGGAAGCTGTTTATATATTTGGTCATTTATTTTACCAGAAACAGGCAGGACAGTGAAGATACAGAAGGCAAAGTGTCACAAACAAGAAACCTAAAAGCAAGCAAGGTTATCTGGGGAGAGTCCACACACGTCAACTCATTTTCTAAACCCTTTCCTGGGCATTGTCTCCTGGCCACTGTGGGACCGGGCTATGAGCTGGATGGTGTTACCTACTTTCATCTGTAAATTCTTGTAATTTTGCAGATGAGTGCTGGACCAGGTTTTCACTTGATTCTGCAGCATTTAAATAGAATTCTGAAAAACTAAGTGATACAGATTTTGTCGGGTCCATTGAGTTTTGAAACGCCACCATCTCTGTATTGACCACATAACTCCTTCGTTTCTCTTCCAGAAAGCCTCTAGCAGCCCTTTGTCCTTGGCTGCCTGTGGGTATGGGGGCACTGACACTGAAGGAGTAATGTTTTCTTTGCTTAAAGCCACCAATGGCCCCAGGACGCCCATGACATTTACATGGAGCCAGCCCCACACTGTTCAGGTCATAATTTCTGTCAAGGCTATTTCTGAGGTGGTGAGGCTGGAAAAATACATGCTCTTTAAAGGGGCAGCAAACCAATAGCCTAAATCTGGAGCTGTTTAGTATGAAAGAACCTAAGGGACGTTCACAGTTAAGCCTTCTAAGTCCCACACTGAAAATTAGCATTTACCTCTGCTTGCATCTGAATTAGCATTTTTGTTTGTATTTGATATCATCTGTTACAACCCTTTCAGTTTCAGAAGGAAAGGAATGACAGACTTCTCTCAAATGGCTGCCAAGATGCCTTGGTATCATCTGTATTTAAAATGGCTGCTCAACAGCAAGTACACACGAAGGCAGATTTAGCTCTGCCATAACTCTGCAGTTCCACACACCCGTTGAATGTATGCGAGAAGTTATATCAGCATATACCGGTGCTGAATTTCCCTTGTTGTCTTTTATCTTCACATATAAGGAATTAAACTGATATAAAAATGAAATAATGTGTTTACTTTATAATGGCTTTTGGTTATTATAGGATAAAAAAAATCAAAGCAAAGGCTCATCCTTGGCATATGTTTTCTTGGTGAATCTGCTGTCAGAGGAAAAATGAATTAATCATAACCTCAGAAGCTGTCTGTTGGAAATGTCTGTTTAGAGGACCTGAAAGGTCTGAGAATTTTCTAATAAATCATAGTGCCAGAATAGAAAGATCTATTGCAAAAAGATGATGCACCAAAATACCAATAAGTAGGTGATAATTAAATTGATTGAATATGTGGAAAGCATTAAATCATTAGTCAAGGCAGAAATTCTTCATTCAGATTTTGTTATGAAAATGTCATCATCTACAAGCGTACCCATCTGTACACCTACTATAAAAAGTATTGCTTTCTGAGACATTTCTATTAACTATTTAGTTTTCAGATGCAAAACCTGATTATTCACACACGGGTGTATGACTGGTTTCACAGATAAGCTGGGGATATGTGTAACTCCTGTCCTCTCCCCTTCACTTTCTGCAGCGCAGGTTAGACGGGGGGCAATGAACCAACCTGTTCCTTGACTGTCCCCTTGCCCCAGAGCCTGCTTCCTCTTATTCTAAGTCCCTCAGACTCATTCCTCCTGCCTGTGCCTGCTTACAGATTATGATATTACTATTTTCAAAGAAAACTATTTTTAAATGGCATAGGCTTTCTGAGGTTTAGTTTGTAGACAGGGAGCTACGGTACTTTGGAGTGCACTGTGCAAGTTGGAATAAACAGCAGCTTGCTTTAAAAAGGAAAATGGTCAGCTGCATTTAAACTAGAAAATGAAGTGGGATGAGAGCACAGGTCCAGGCATCAGAGCACAGATGCCTACACTATTAAATTGTTAGCATGTCCCCTGGCATATTACTGACCCTGGGCCACTGAAATTTTCCCAGGCAATTCTCGATGCGATTTAGAGCTCAGCAAGGGTCCAGATCATTCTTTATAAGCATCATGGGTGTCTCTGTCCTGCTGTACAGAGAGCAAGCGTTTAGCTGTACAGATGTGAACCTGCTGGTGTTGGGTCGATGCAGCAGTTCTAGGTCCCTTCCATTTACCACTACAGATGTAGCCATGCCATCTCACTACAAGTTGCTAGGTAATACACTATGTCCACTATCCAGCGCTAACATTCTTCCCTGTCTTTAAATGACTTATTTATTACTTTTTAGCATGTAGACTCTATTTTTGTGTATTTTTTATTTCCTGACACAGAATTCTGTCTGCGATTGCTTCACTCTTTTCTCTGCTTGTTCCTCCCAGTCCTTGCTGGTCTTGACAAGACAAAACAACTGAAAATTTTGCTACCACTGTTTCTGTCTCTTCCTCCTGAAGACAGGACATGCTGTACAGCACTGAAGTACCTTTTGTCATGTCGAAACCAGAAATTTAATCTTCTATTTTATTTCTTTCTCTATGGAAATTTTTCTTTGGTGACACTATTTTGTCTCTCATCTCAATACTTTCAAAGGTGGTGTTCTACTGGTGGATTTCTTTTTGAATGTTGAGATGGAAGTAACATTTAAATAGAGCACAAAACGTGATTTTTTCATAGACATATTTGTGTCCTCGGATAGCAGCTGCTTGAAAAAATATTTAAATATCTATTAAAGTCATTGTTAAGTCTACTAACTGATTTCTATTATAAATTCTTCATATGCAAAGAGCAAGCTGAGCTTATAAAATGTTGGAATAGATACCGCTTTTCCATCTTGCATAGTTAAAAACATTCTCAGTGTGTATTTAAATGTAACATTGCTTAGCCTTGCATACGACTCTACCAAATCCTTTTGTCTGGGTGAGTTCTGAGCACTTAAATTCTTTCTCAGGAAGGCATTGTACAGCTGTGAGCTCTGCCATGGTTTTATTCAGCAGTTCTATAGGATTCTTACATGACGATTGAGAAGGTTTGATGGTGTTTCTAATGTGCTCCCTAGAGAAATCTTCAGTCCTACGAAGAGATCCAAAGAGTCCTGGTTTTTGAGCCTGTTCTTCCTTCCCTCTCAGACATACAGAGGATGTAATGTCTCTCAGCCCTGAAACACCGGCTTCTTTTCCTTTTAAAGCTGTCGCTGGTGCTGCTGAGTCAGCTGGAGGGATTATTAGGCAGAGAGTTTAAGAGCTGCTTTCCCTGGCTCCGTGGGGACTGCCCGTGCGTGTGGTCTGCACGGTGCCTGCAGTCCTGGCCTGCATCGCCAACCGAGATACACGGATTCCCCCTCGCGGTTGCACACTGCAGCTCTCCGTATTTAAACCACTTGAGCTTTGATTTTGGAAACTGGACAGGATTACCTATTCTGCCAGGTTTTCAGATAGAAAGCGTATCCCTAGTAAACCCTACCCAAAAATGAGAAATTGCATTTTAAAATGTCTTCTTTCACTCAGTCTTTCAGGCTGTCCACGAGCAAAGAAAAGTGGAATCAGGATAGCACAAAGCAAGGAAGACAAAGAAGACCAAGAGCCAATTAGGTGAGAACAAACATTGTCAAAGGGCCTTTTTGTGTTTTATAAGGTCATATATTTCTTCAGCTTTTTATTAAGGCATAAATGTTATTGTGTGATAGTTATCCAAGAGCAGATGGCCACACTGATTTCTATGAGCAAACTGCAAATGAAGGATCTGTGCTGATTTATTCTGCAAAGGATACAATATTCAGCTAAAGACACAATCTTCTATATTTTACAAACAGTTTTAAATACGTTTTTCACATAAAATTTAAAAATTACTTAGATCTGTATATTCTAAAAATCCCCTTAAACAAGTTTGCATACTATAGACAAACCACACATGCTAAATAAAGTAGGTATGGGAACAGAGAATTGAGTGTTTATATGAGATTGCTGCAACAAATCTGTCTTTCTCTCGTTGGCAAGAGGAATGAATGCCTACCTATAGGTCTTGGTTTCTTCTTGCAAGGTGCTCTGATATAAGCGCCCACTGAAGTCAGTGGATTTGTGACTGCTTAGGCCATTCAGGACTGGGTCCTCAGAGGAGAGTTGCAGAAGTATTTTAGTGTAGCACAAACAGTGAAGTAACCAGCCTTGTTTTGACATGTGTTACGTAGCAGCATACTGAAAAAAAACATTATTTTCTTGAAACATTTCACTTTGAAGATCCTAACCTGTTCCTTCTAACTCTGGTTATTTGTTTTTCGGAAGTATACAGGGTATGGGGGAATTCCCAAGTAAGGAAAGCCATCAGATGAATACAGAACTGCCTTCATTGATCTCTCCAGACTGTAGCACATAGTTTGTTATAATCTCTCCTATTCAGAGAGTGGCTAAGGCTCAGCATTTCTAATTAGGTGCTATGATCACTTCAGACCTAACTGTTTATACCTAATGTTTTCATTACTTCAGGCCAGTCTTCTTTAGATTCCATACACATAAATAAAATGTACCAAGGATTATACTAAGTAGGATTTTATGCTTATAGAGTTTTTATGGGCAATTTACCTGCTGAGCGGAGCTCAGCAGCCAACATTTCAATTGAAGTGTGATATTTACTGTAATGAGCAGCTGCAATTCAAATATATATCTCAGTCCTTTTGTGGCAATTGCACAATATCAACAGCTGTGACTTCATCTACTGGCTACCCTCCTTACAGTTTATCAAAGAACAGGGGTTTTTTTTTCATATTAGTAAAGTTTTTCATGTAATTTTACCCACTACAGGGTAGCTTGACTATTTTTAAGACCACAGTGCATGATTGTTCTTTTCTTTTCATGTCGGGTTTATTTTGACTTTGTTGTAGAGGCTACCAGGTATATGATGGCAAGACAATAAAGTTTATCTCATCTATCTGCTATCCAGATGTCCAGTTCCTGGTTGTGATGGTCAGGGTCATATAACTGGAAAATATGCATCCCATCGCAGTGCATCAGGGTGTCCTCTAGCTGCCAAAAGGCAAAAGGATGGGTACCTAAATGGCTCACAGTTCTCTTGGAAGTCAGTGAAGACGGAAGGAATGTCATGTCCAACCCCGGGATGTGATGGCTCAGGACATGTCAGTGGTAGTTTCCTTACTCATCGTAGGTGAGTAACTGTGGCTTATATTTTTCATGTATGCTTTTTTGTTTAAATTAGGTTTGTAAGATTTGAAATATCGCTTTTTCTCATGGCATTTCTCTGTTCCTTTTGAATTTCATTACTACAAAAAATTATCTTCCTGTATATGTCTGTAGATAACTGAAAATCAAGACACATGATTTTTTGGATGCAAATCCTTGCAGGTAGACATCTGAATCTGAATTTATAATACACAGAAAATTTTAGTGAAAAAACTGTGCATCACAATAACTGTAAATCTGCTATTGCCTTACTGAGTGACCCTGGACAAATTACCTCAGGATAGATTGTAATACACATCTGAATCCCCCTGATTTTCAGAGGTGTCAAATACATTGTTGATTCCCAAACATCAAAGCATGGAACTAACAAACTTAACGAACTATTTCCATAGAAACAAAGTACTTTTACTCATTTAGTAATGCAAATTTTCGCTAAAAAAAAAAAAAAGTAGAATACAGCAGATTAATTAGAACTCATGGAATGCAAATATTTGACAAAAGAAATATAAAACCAAATTTTTCATAAACTTAGCAAAAATAAGAGAACTTCAGTGATGACATTTTTTCATAGCTTTTAAGAGATTAAGGAAGAGAAGGTGGCCAGTCTGTTAGGGATAAATCTTGCTGCCATTTTAGATATTAACTTATGAGGAAGCCAGGGTGTTCTTGGAACTTCAGGTGGGAATCTCAGCCTGAACATGACTGAAATGCCAGAGCAAATTTCTTATTATATAATCACTAATATAAAATTCTATTACTTCAAATATGTCAAGCCGATGTGCCTAATTTGTCACCCTTCTCCAGGCAGACCTCGGTTGAACTTCTGTACCTTTTAGTTAACTAAACCAACCTGACCTTGTTTTGTAGTCAGTTCTAGAGGTAGAGGTGAAAAGTGTACTTCTTCTTCCTTCTCTTGCCTGTAACTATTTCCTTTGATTCTTTCTTTGTCAATCCTTTGTAGCTTAACTCAAAAGCCTTACCCTTACTGCAACCTCTCCATACTTTGTGCACATAGTTCCTGTTTATTGTTTAGGTTCAGAGCTATTTTTCCATTCAGTGTTTGTATGGTACGTACCAGGGAGGGATTCTGGTCCATGACCAGAGGTGCTACCTCAGTGGTCAAGTTTATTACACAGCCTGCAGCTCCATAGGCTTTAGGGAGTGGCAGATGCAAAAGCCCCGAGCATTTGTGCAGATGCCCACGTGTGGATTTACGTTTCTGACCTTCAGTAAAATATCAGTATGAGTGTTCATATTTCAGTTTAGTGTTCTTCATAATGCTGTAACATTTATTTAACTCATAGAGATCTGTCATTAAAATTTTGAAATGATTGTACCTTTAGTTGAAAGGTACAATATAATTACTGAGAGATTGTTTTCAAGGAGTATTTACATAGTATTTCTATTTTCAAGGAGAAAATTCTTGCAACAAAAATAACTAAAATCTAAAAGGAACATACTGATACTAAATTTAACTGTTCTTCAAAATTAAGGGACAATTGGTACCTAGAGATTTTTGTTAATAGGAATGTTTTTATGAAAAAAATAGAATAAAATTATTTTT
>JAOXJK010000023.1:70121671-70169866 GCA_025774025.1 Xenus cinereus | reverse complement strand
TCCTGCTTTAGCAGGGGAGTTGGACTAGATGATCTCTAGAGGTCCCTTCCAACTCTGACAATTCCGTGATTCCGTGATCTCACCCACAGCCAGGAGCAGGGCAGCCGGGGGGCACTGGGGCAGCCCCAGCATCAAGCACCTCCCCGGGGACGGGGACAGGCCGAAGCCAGGCTGGGGGACAGGCCCATGGCTCGGCGGGGCCTGCAGGCAGGGCAGGGCTGTGGGAGCTGGAGACTGGCCCTGCTGCGGCATCACTGGGGCAGGGCCTGATGGCCGCAGGGGTCTGGTATGGGGTCCTAGGCCGCGGCTGGGAGGTGGAGCCCCTTGGGGCCAGGCAGGGACAGCCAGGACCCCCTCAGGACCTGGACAGGCAGGTCCCACCCTGGAGCAATTGCAGACCCCTGCCCCTCTGGACCAGCAGCCGGGAGGCAGGGGATTGTCCAAGCATCTCAAAAGGCAGGAGGTCCCTCTGTTTAGGCCACAGAATCATGCCTGACATTTCCATTGACCACAACAGCATCTGTATTTAGATGTATTGATTTTAAATTAATTATCATGCTTTAAAACAGCCTGCATTATCTGCCCCCAGCTGTATGCACACTGCCCCTTCTGCTGGCACCGACATGCTGTCAAACCCATGGCAAAGCTGTTGCTCAGGTGTCAAACCAGCTTTTCCTTTTCCTTGGCTGAGGAAGTTTCCTGACAGCTGAGGGAAGTTTCCTTCCTGAGGAAGTTTTCTTCACCAAGAAGTCAGGCAGATGCCTGAGCAAGGAGGGAGGTGAGCACACAGAAATACACCTGAACACTAACAGTAAGGGAACACACTGACGCTGAGAGGATTTATTGCTCTGTGAAAGAGAGCAGCCCTGACATTTTACCTCCCCTTTCCCTCCCATCGTGTTCCCAGACCTCAGTTTCCCCTGCCCGGCCCCAGCAGTGCGGTCATTCCCCCTTGCACCACCTCTGGTGCTGGTTTGATCCTCTGCTGAACTAATTCAGGTCCCCAACACAGCAGAAAGCCATTCACCTTGTTGTCAAGAAAATGTTCTGCTGGCTCAGCAACTTGAATTGGCTCAACAGATCATCAGGTGAGCACCAGGAAGAGGGGAAGTAAGGCCAAGAAAGGGACCCTTTGACCCAGCTGGTCTGAACCTCCACACTAACAGCTGCTATTGTTAACTAAATTTAGGTCTGAGGATACATCATTGTCCCTTAATAGAGAGAAGCCTGGGGAGCAGGGTTTGCTGCTCATAATGTGTTTGAATGTGATCTTGCACAATAGAGCAGTGACCTCTCTCAGCATTATGATAATACAAAAAATAAGAGTTGGCCTTTAATTGTGAGCACATCTGGACTCCCAAAAGATTTGCAAAACAATGACCTGCTTGAGCTGTAATGACAAATACTACCTCAAGGTAAAGCAGGATAAGAGAGGAGAAGCATTAAACAAGGGGTGTCATACTGATTCATATGTTTATGCTCCAAGATTAAAGATATAAATGGGCTTATGAAAAGTATATTATTTTTTCAGTATTACTTATATGCATAAGCACATGCGCACACACATCTCTTCTAATGCTGAAAGGAGTCAGTGGAGCTCAAAGAAGAAAGGAATGCACTAGAAAGAAAATTTCTAGATCAAAATAGCTGTATCATAATTACTTATTATAAAACAACGCATACTGTAATAACTATTTGTGAGAAGATGCTTTTGTATTTTTTTCTTTTCTATCAATGTTTGGGATATGGACTAAATTACACACCAGATAAGGTGTGAAACAGGCTAATGGTCCCTTTTGCAATAATCCACAGCAGAAGAGACCATATCCTTCAGCCTCTGCAGACATTCATGATCACAGACTAGCATACTGATGGATAGCCATCCTAATAGCAATTTAAGTGAAGATTGAACATCTGAGGTGCAGACACATGCTCTCTTCTGCTCTGCAAGTGCAGGAGTTGAGCAGAGAGTTGCAGGTACATCAATAACTTGAAACACTTCAGCAAGATCCATCAGAACCTGGGAAGCATAGGCCCCAAGGAGCACTCAGTGCTGCTGTCAGCACAGGCTCCCCTGGTAATTTCAAGGTGCTTTAGATTAGGCCCAAGAACTAAGCTGAAGGCCAAGACTGCCCAAGCAGGACTGCTAAGCAGTAATGCTTCCTTTAGCAGAGTTTCCAGGTCCAGAAGGAGTGCCCAGACACATGCACTTTAATGTCTGTATGCTGTTCACGTAATTTACTGCTTTTTTGCACATGGTTCTCAGATAAAGGCAATATATAGGAGAAATTGTCTATATGGGTACTTCTATAACACCAGTAAAACAAAATAGCTATAAATATTTCTCTTGTGTAGCAACAAGTTAGCCTTCACTTGGTAGAACGGCTGTCTGCAAACGTTATCACTATTTTCTGACTCTGGTATCTCTGTCATGCTGTTTTTGTTTCTTTTGCGTCAATGTTTGCTATTTTATTACATGAATGTAATTCCACAGTTCAAAACAACAAAAAAAATACCCAGGACACTAACATAGAACAAGGCATATAAAAAAAAATATTGGTTTTAAGATGCGAGGAAGTAAGTGAAGGTTCATGGTCCTCCATCACCAGCCCCTGCAACCAGAGGAAACCAATGTGGGAAACCTACACGTGCTCCAACAGTGGTTTATAACCGAGAGGAGGCTGAAGAGCAGCTGGGGGCTCCCTGTTCCTGCTTATTTAAAGTGTCTGAATTAGAAAATTGAGAAGTCATTATTCACCACCTTGCCAGTGATAGGAGTGGATAGTGGGACACAGGATATTTGGCCATCATTTTTCAATGGCTTTGCCTCTCTAAATCCCTAGTAATGAGGGCGTACTTGTGGGAGTGTGGGAAAGGAATCAGATAATTCCATGAGAATGAAGCTACAAAGTCAGTCAGAAAACAGTGCAACAGTGCTATCATGAATCCTGATTACTGACTAATATAGCATGCTCATCTTTTTGAAGAAGTAGGTCAAATACCTAAAAATGCATAAATGGTACGGTATTCAAATGTAGACAGCAGAAGTCCGAGCCTAAAAGATTATGGTAACCCTTGAAAAGGTGCTGAGTCCTCGTAATTCCTGGATACGCAGCATGCTGCATGAGAAAGTCAGAAGCTGCAGTTACTCAGGTCCTCTCTGGAGACAACAGATATGTGTTTCCACTGCAGAACCATACCAGGTAATTATTCCCAGGGTTAGTTTTGCCCTGATTAGAACAACCACCAGCACAGCCTTAGCTGTGGCTGACTGCACCAGCACCATACTTACCATTTGGGATTCTGGGTGTGCATCCTGCACCCTTTTGTGCTGCACTAAGCCAAGCCACCCCACGGTGTCTTCTCTGTGAAGTTGCCTGGGCACATGAGGAACTGTGGCTGGTGTAGAGGGGATTGTTGCAGGGACTCTGGTCACACACAGGTGGGTGTGGGTGTGATCAGTGTCTGCCAGGGTCGGTCATTCCAGCTGAAGGTTTTTTTGCTCCTAGCAGCTCAGCACTCTTCATCCACTGGAGGAATGTCTTCAGATGAAACCAGCTGCATTCACTCAAACTTTTTAAGCTGCTGTGGACAAATGTGTACAGAACAGGTAAGAGAACACATCTATTGCAGAGCCTTTAGAATAGGAACTCAACATGCCCAGGCAGCAAGACCTAGAAATGAAAATTAGTCAGCAGCGCCGCTCACCTGGTGAAAGCCTGTCCCTAACGTCAGCCATCAGTGCAGGTGAGCAGCTCGCAGGAGGTGAATTCCTGGGCTGAAACCACATGGACAGCCAGATGGACCCTGCCACCCTGCACCAGAAACGCCACCATGCTCAAGGAAAGGAAGATAAATGACATCTGATTTTGGTGGACAAATGCCATACTGGATATGGAGGAAAAAAATAAAATATAGGCTGAATTTAAGTCTAAGAGGCAGACCTAATTAAGTCTCATCTACATATATCACATTTTGAAAAAGGCCTTTAGGACCATTTGTGAACCTCAGGGCCGAGAACAACCACCGGTATGCATGTCTAGCATAAATAAGAGTACAGTATCTTTAATGAAAAGAAGTAGACAGAAGGATGTAAAAAGATCTTACTTTGGGACGGAATATTTGGGAAATTATACTGTTCACATAAATCTAACTTTAGTGATAAAAATTCTCAATTATTTATCATTTATTATGTTATGGGGAATGAATGTTTAAAACTGATTTGAGTGTTCACCAACCTGCTGTGTTTACTTTCTGTTATCCAGTTATTTTTTATAAGGAACCTAAAATAGTATCTAACTTTTTTTTTATTTCATACACAGACACAATAATACATTGAATATTGTAATTAAAATATGAGAAAAAATTCAAACTTAAGCCCATATTTTTTTAATTATTTTAAAAGGCACAAAGGTCTTTGCAAAGACAGATGACATTTGATCAGGTTTTTACATTTAATAAATAGCCTGGCCTTAAAAGCAATTGATAGTGAACCCTCAAACTATATATACAGTTTTAATCCACAGCTGTGACAGTTATGAATTACAAGAATTTGACCTTGTAATTCATTGGTGTAGTGCCCCAGTGCTATGTGGAAAAGTTGCACAAGAAGCTTTTTCTCCCCACATAATGATTATTGCAGATTTATGACCCATGCTTCCACTATGCATAACTGGCTGGCTTCTGTGACGGTCCCGAGGAGTGCAGACTTCCATAGGGCCCAGCATGAGCACAGGGAGGGGGAAGGGAGCACAGTCCCACACAACACTAATTACTAAATTAATAAGCATGATTCCCATCCTTCTCTTCTCAAAGAAACCAACTGAAGAGAAAGAAGGCTATCTCTGGAATTATTTTTTAACCCCTGAGGCTTTCTGCCTGAGTTCATATTGAACCCTGCAAGAAAACTGCAACACGGCATGAACACTTGAAATTAGGAAGAAGGGCTAGATCTCCTGTAAATTGTATGATTTCTCTTTAATCAGGCAGTCACTCACCTCACGCTTGTATTTGCTTTCATCTCTCTAAGCTATTACTTGTATAGCCAGGGGTATAGTGATCAATAAAACAGTATGTAAACTGCCCTCTCTAGTGTACATGAGAGTAAGTGCCACACTCACTACCTTAGAAATGGGTAAACTCAGCTTACTTGAATTCACCTTCTATTACTCTACACTTTCTTTGGAAGAATGTAACTGAACCGATTGCTGTCTTCATTAAAAAGGCATGTGATTCAAACGTAACTGGTTATTCCTGGAAGTGACCACGGGATTGCTTCATATTTTGCACAAGTAATTTCTTAGCTCCTACTTGGACACAGTCTCATAAACATGAGTAAATGATTAAGATGGCTTGTTTCTCATGGAAAAAATGCAGACTATGCAAATTCTGTTGTGAACTCCCACCCAAAAAAAAAAAAAAGCTACAGTTAAAAATTACATACAAGTTATATATTATGGGGGGAAAATTGTTATATTTTTTTAAATATATGAGAACTAATGCCTTACAGAAACAAGAAAAGTCTTTAAAACACCTATGAAAAGCAATGAGAGCTTTGTCACTGACAAACTGATCAAGGATGCTGCCAACTAGTCAGTTATAAAATAGTAGGCTCTGTTTTGACAAAGAGTGTCATGAATCTTTAGATCACAATATTTTTCAAAACAACCCTAAAACAATATGTTAAAATGAAAAGGAACATTCTGCCCCGTATTTCTTGACAGAATTTAAGACGGCAGCATGGCACGTCTGGTTGATTATCTTCAAAATCCAGATGATTAGCAACTTTATTTCATTTTGCTTGAAAGTAAGACAAATTATGACCTAAGACTACCAAGCAGCTGTGAGAAACTACAAAATATGTGGCAGCGGGACAAATGATTAGTCTTCAGCTTGATCTCATAATTACATCATAATAGGTGACATGATTGGATAGGTTACAGTAATTAAAGTGATGAAAAGTGCACATTCATCCCCTATATGGCTCTCATTAGAGTTACACCCAACTGCTGCTATTGTAGCGAATGAGGCTGCACATCCTCCTTAGCATCCAATTATCCCACAGGCATCCCCTGCCAGCCCAGTAAGGGCCCTGCTACCGCTCCCGCCCAGACAAGACCTCTCCTTCTCCGCTGCCGAAAAGACGTAAGTCTTGAAGCCTGCTGCAGTTTGGTTTTCTCTCCTAGAGATTATTGCCCGAATTTATTGCCTGCAATTTCTTCTTCTGTGTTCTTAAGGTCTAGGGATATTTATGGTCTCTCCCCGCTGGGGATTTTTGCTACACAGTGTAATTGCTTAATGCCAGTGTTGTGGTTCCAACTCATCTGTACGGGTGTGGGCAACGACCTGTGCCAGTCCAAGTTAAACTGTTGCTCCTGTCAGAAGGGGTTTTTCTCTGTCTGTTTTTTGCCTGTTTCCCTTAAAGTAAGGAAGCACTCAGTCATGAAATCTTCTTAGTTACTTGCTCAGAACTACTTGAAAAGTGGAGACATCATTTTACTAACTCCTTTGCTCCTGTGCAGTTTCACTTACAGTAAGCAAGGACAGAGGCTGCTAACGTGAGACTCACCAAGGCTGGCTCTGACAAGGAGAGCCCAGTCCAGCGGTCTGCTACAAATGGAGATAGACCCTCTTTTTCAGCAGTAACTAGGTGAATATTCAGAAGCCCAGAGGAGCTCATCAGGCCAGTCCATCTCCAGCTGGTTTAATGGTACGCAGACCTTAACAGAGGGTGGTGTTACACAGGCTGAAACATCTTGGCTGCTCCGTGGCCGTGGCCTTAGCCTTCCAACAATACAAACACAGCATGGTATACCGCGTCGATTAAATACATATAGAGAATAATTCAGATGTGTCTCCAGGAACTTGCTAGAATTTCTAAGCCACGCCACAGCCTTGCAGCAGCACTGACTTTGCTGTGGCCTAACCATTTTTGGGAAAGGCGGGCTCCTCGCATTTCATATACAAGTGTTGAATCTAAACATATCTCAGGCTTTTATTATATATGTTTCCTTTTCTGATTTTTTATACAACCACCACATACACTTCTGGCAGAACACGGTACCCGAATACATAGAGATCAGTAACCAGATCGTTTTGTTCTCAGCTTTATCCTGTAAATCCATTATACCATTTGCTTTGCGCCAATGAAAATGCAAAACCTGGCCCATGTATAAAGACCGTTAAAAGACCTGTCAATCTGCAAGCTATTCTTCTGCTAAATGACGAGATTAGCATACCTCTCAATGTCTAGGATTGCTCTTGCACTTTGTCATGTGTGACCTCAGGTCCTCTCCACTTCATTGTGCCTTAGATTCCCCCCCGCTTCTTCTACACAGTCAGCTTACATCTTCTGAAGAACAGGAACTTCCCTGTTAGCCACACAAAAGCAAGGCTGCTCCAATAAGAGGAAATGTAAACCTCTTCGTGTAAATTAGGGGTTTGTCTTCCCCTCCCCCCAAATAAATGTACTAAACAAGATGCTTTTGAAAGAAAGTATGTATACAGTGTCAAGCTTGCAGGATAAGCTTAGGTAAACTCTTCAGTGTGTTTTTCCTTCCTCCTCTCCCCTACTCCCAGAGAAACTACCAGCTTTTTTAACGTCACACAAGGCGGGCAAGGGCTCATTAGATGCTTTAGGTCTGCTTAGAGGCAGCTCTTTCAGTGTGTATGATATACAAGTATGTAACAGTATATAACAACTATAGGTAAGAAGGTAAATCCATAAAGCTACAGACTGCACAAGCCTATAAATGAAACCCCGCCATACTGACCACCCACCTTCTAAACTGTTTTGAGCTGATTTTGTCCTGAAGTCCTGTCTTGCTGTTAATCCTGAGGCCAGACATCTGTGGAGTAAAAACATGATTTCTCGTTTGCAGGTGGCTGCACAGTAGAGGTATCCATATAATGAATACTAGATGAGATACATTATCTAGTTGTAGGTGACTCAGTTAATACTACTTGCCTTAAACTTACAAAATGCTCCTAACCGATATGCTTTGAACACTTAACTGTAAAGGAAGGGCGTGTGCTCATGCTTAAAAGTAGTTTGTCTACATCCTTGGGTGAATCCTTCCAAATATAGTCAGTGTTAGTGACCGAAATCAGCTGCATTAAGCTGTCAGAAGTGGTCTGCCAGGGAGTTTTCCTGTTGTGAAGCTCCCAATTTGTGACATCCCCTAAGTTATTAGTCAGGCTCAGTGTATGGCTTCTTTCTGAAATAATCTTTTTGCCTTGACTCAAAGCCATTGCTTCAAACCCGCATTTATTTAAAAGCTGGTTTTAATTCTCCTCCTTACAGAAGGAAATTTGGAAAAGTACACATGAACCAGTGTAGCAATGTGACAGGGGTTACGCAAGTCCTTGAATAACAGCTTTGAGAGCTATAGACTACTTCATTCATCTTAATGATTATTTAATCTTGGAGGCTGACAGTAAGTTCCTTGCCTACAGCATATTGAAAACTGACAGGGAGAGGGCATGATAAAGTAATGTGAATTTAATAGCAAAATAAATAATAGAGAAACTACTGCACTGATTACCTTATTCATTATCCTACTGAAGTCAATAGGAAACCCAGGCTCCCAACACCTTCTGGAAGAGGTGAAGTTTCCATCTGAACGTTATTTGCGATGGGAAACAGGTGGCCTTGGATGAGCAGCCAGCTCCCTGCTGAGCCCAGGGTGGTGAGAAGATTGGAACAGTAAACTCCTGTACATTAAACTCCTTCACCAGTAATGAAAGGTAAACAAATACCACTCCCAGCTATTTTACAGCCCCAGTCGCAAGGGCATGACTTAGCATTTTACTACACATTGGTGGAATAGAAGTAACCATGAAGGGAATTAGTCTCTAGCTATCTGTCCCAGAGGGCATTGCTGAGCCTCTAATGCCCAGGAGTAGGAGAAAGGTTTCTTTCCGGCTGCCTACCAACCCACCTTCCTCCTCCTTACGAGCCTCCTAAAGGTGTGTGGCAGGCAAAATGGTTTTGGCCTTCCATGGCTGCTCCCTTGCCTGTACCCGCTACCAGCCACCACGTTCTGCTGAGAGCTCAAGTGACATTACCTGCAAGCACCATGGCAGAGGTCTTTGTTAAATTGCCCAAGACCACCAGGCTCATTATGTTGCAGCACTGCCTCCATGAAGTTACTTGGGGTTGATTGACAGGACTTTTCTGCCATTATTATCGTGATCCTTAACAAATATAAATAAAACCTGGGCCTATTGTTAAGGAACGTATTCTAGATCTCAGTTGATGGAATCCAAACCAGTGTAATCCCCAGTACCAACCTGTCTGTGACTGACTGGGTTTGATCGCCTGCTGAAACGGATATAAAACAATGTATGCTCTTTTGCTGTTATGTTGTTTTTCAATAACTGTAACTCTTTCACAAGTGATACATGTTTTGCAACATCTGTGTTGCCCTGTATATTTCTCTCCCTCATATTTTCATAGGTTAGGTCTCATTTGTAGGTTTTGAACATTTGGTATAGGAGAAGCTGTTTTCTATAACTACTGTATTTTTACCAATTCTGTGTTCTTTTTAAATCCAGTCTTGAGGCGGTTGCAGAGTTTGACTTTCTCACCCCTCCATAATCACCCCCATTTGTATGGCTTCGTTCCTGACAATCTACGGGACAAATACAGTTAACAGGCCACTTTTATTCACATGGACAGATTCCTCTTTAAAAGCCCCTCAGCCTTCAGATTATTGAGGCGAGTGACCCACCACCACCTTCTTCAGCCAGAAGGATGCTGGCATTCGCTGGGGAGGTCCGGCAAGGATTGGTTTGACTGCTGAACTGCTGCAGTAACCAACGCTCGCTCTGCCTTACACTGTACCTAACGTCTTAGTCCTGGATTTCAGACTCTCCTTTACAAAGAAGGGGTATGTCTCAGCTATTAAAAACCTGTATTGAATACATAAACCCAGAATGCAATGTACCGGGTACATGGTAAAAAATATGCCTGATCACATATGGTGTCTGAAAAGTTAAAAAACAGACATTAACACTTACAAAACAAGAGCTCAATTAGAATAAACGTTTACTAAACGTGACTTTCTCTAAAATACTATAAAATTGAACAATTACCAGTTGCTTCTAGGACATGCAAGTTAACGGCGTACTTCAGTTTAGCGTAGCAGCGCAGTACTTTTGACCTGCCAACAGCGTGAGTCTACCCACCTCACAGCAACCCATCCCCGGAAAGCCCGTACAGAGACAGACAGGCTACTTTGAATTTCCTGGCATACTTTTAAAAGGCCAACCGCTGGGGCCTGCTTGACGCGCGAGTCTCCTGCGGCTGCTGGCACTGCAGCCTGGTTTCCTCACCCAGCACCTGCCTCCCCCTCTGTGCCACAGGTCTTCTCCAGACCCGAGCAGCAGAGGCTGTCCCACCCGGACAGAGAGCTGCCCACAACATCCTCTACAAAAATCCTCAATTAATCACCCTAGAACTTTAACGTACAAAACTCCGCACGCGTTAAGCGGTGCTCTTTGCACTCCTGCACAGAGATCCTACCCCAGGAGGAGGTTACGGGGGGGGGGGTGGAAGCCCCAGCCCAGCCTCGGCTCCGCTGCGGGGGCCCGACGCCCCCCTCTGCCGTGTCCGCCCCCGCGCAGGCCCCACCGCGCCCCTTCGCGCTGTGCTCCGCGGGAGCGCCGCCTGGGAATAATCCTGATTGCTTAAAAATATGTATGTATGTGCATGTATGTGTGTATATATATATATATACACGCATGTATACGGCCTGCCAACTTTCGGGTGCCCGCAGGCGACTCTGGGGGCTGCGCGGGTTTGGGGGTCACCTCCCCGGACCCCGGCGCAGCACCCCCAGAGCAGCAGCACCCGGGGAGGGGAGGGGGCGGCGGGGCCAAGCCGGCCCCTCTGTCCGCGGCAAGAGGAGGAGGAGGAGGAGATACCCCGCGCTGCAGCCCAATGGGAACGGCGGCGCTTCCCTTTCTCCCGTTTCCTTTCTCCACCCCCGGCCCTGGGCTGGGGAGGCGGGAGGCGGCAGCGCTGCAGCCCGGCTGCCGGCGGGGCGGGAGGCAGCCCCGCACGGCCCCTTCTCCGCCTCCGCAGAAACACCTGCGGGGGGGAAGGATGCCGGGGGGTGGCCGCCTTCCTCCGCGGGAGCGCGGGCCGGCCTCGGAGCCGCCCCGGCGAGGAAGAGGAGGAGGAAGAGGAGAGGCAGAGAAAGGAGCGGGAGGGAAGTGGGGAAGTTGTTCCTTGCGCGCCCCGCCGAGAGCCGGAGCCATGGGCCCCGCCGGGGGGGCGCGGGCCGCCCCCTCGCTGCTGCTGTCGCTGCTGCTGGGAGCCTCGGCCCCGCTCTGGCTGCGGGCAGAAAAGCTGGGTGAGTGCGGGGGGCGAGTGCGGTGGGGCCGGGCGGGAAGGGGGGAGTCCGTCCCGCCCCGGGGGCCAGCGGTGGGGTGAGGAGTGTGTGTGTGTGTGTGTGTGTGTGTGGAGGGGGGTCGTGGTCGTCGCTATCGCCCTCGCCCCGTTGCTCCGCGGGAGCGCAGCCCGAGCTGCTCTCAGGGCTGTATATAGTTGACCTGGTTAATCCTTGCCGGGTTTATCCCCGTGTCTGAGTAGCTGCGAGATTAAAGCGGTAACCGGCCTTACGGTAAATGTATACTACGGCTTTCTTAATCTTTCGTCGATTAGGACTTTTTTTTTTTCTTCTTTTTTTTCTCTCTTGTTAGTCAAATAAGTGGAGAAAAGTCTTTGGCAAGTTGCAGGCGGGAGGCAGGGGGCGGCCCCGGCGGTTCCCGCTGCCACCTGGTCGCCTCACCAGCCCCGGCGGGAGCACCGGCCACCGGCAGCGCCTCCGCTGCTCCGGCCGGCACCGGCAGCCCCTGTCCCGCTGCTGGATGGATACGGGCTGCTCCCTCGCTGGGGAAGAGAAAAGCCCTCACCCCTGCCGGGATAAAGTTCCGTAGGAATCTCAAGGGGATTTTGCAAGCCCCTTAGACTGCCGTTTGCTGAAGGGAGGGCCCAGCTGCTATTCTCTTTACTCTTGTGTTTTCATGCTGCTCGCGGTTAAGCTTCCTGTGGAAATTACGAGTCCAGCGGACTTCTACCGAGGAGTTGGGACCTGACGGCTGTGGCGTTGCCTGGCCTCATGCAGCCGTGCAGTAGAAGAGTTCGCTGACAGCTACTGGTAAAATAGTTAGCACTGGAAATGAAGCGTCGTAATGAGCTTGACAACACATTCAGATAAATTAATAGTCCCCGTATTAATGTTCCAACTTGGCTGCAAATCCCCAAACCCGGTGCTGTGCATTAGTATTGCATCCAGGCAGTGGCACAAACTACTTTGGCCGATTTATACCTGTTTCCTGTGACTTCCTATTAGCAGAGATCCCCAGTATAGTTCTCCACAAAGGGGAAAATTCGCTGAGTTGCGTTGCCTTTCCACTTGTCAGCTTTATACAGTAGCATTTTTCCCTTGAAGCTTTGCTGTTATGTCCTCAATATGTTTCCCCGTCTTGAGACTCCAACTTGATGTGCTCCAAGAAACAGGTATGCAGAGAAAAAAGAACAACCAAACTCCTTGAGTCCCCTCGTTTCATCAGTGTTTTGGTTTTGTTTGTTTCCTCTTTCACCAATGTTTGTCTCTCACATGATGACATCCAGGAGAAAGTCATTTGGAGAGTCAGTTAGAAAGAATTGGGCTTTCTGGGGGGTTTAGTGCATGCAATAAGTACGTAAGCAGTAAGTATGCATCATATGCCTTGTCTATAGTCCCAAATCAATTGGTAAAGGAATCTAGGTTGTGTTTATGTTCAAAATGTCTCTACCATCAAACCAACAGCATGGAAGCACAAAGGAATATTTTATTTGGTTCTCTTTGGACCAAATTCAGATTTGCATGATAGCCTGCCCAGAGTCTAGAAAGCAGAAGAGATTTTGGCCCCTGTTTTTCCTTTCTCCTCAGGGGGCAGTTATTCTGTTTGTTTGTTTGTTGATATTACCCTATAAATTAGGGGCTAAGTGTTCTAAAGTCACACCAGTGGAGAAAGGAGATAAGGGTAAGTGGATACAAACTTCCTGTTGCACAAGCTTCTTGACTTGATTTAAAAGTTGTAATGGAGCACAAGAAGTGCCAGAGTGAATCAGGCTTGAGTTTCAGCTAATTCTGTATCTTGTCACCACTGGTGTCTTCCACCAGCTGGTTCAAAGAAAGATGTGCTGGTTTAAATATATTGATTTAAAAATACTCATTTTTAAAAAAGAGTAGTACATTTTTCTGGCTTCTCATGAGCTGGCTGCGCAACCTGCTTTTTTTCATGACCAGTTTGCCTTCATCTTCAGTTTTTCTGAGGGATTCTGCAGAACAAGAGTGAAGCTGCTGTTATAGCCTCTCTTCTCTTATTTAATTTTTAAATTAAGGAAAAGCCTCTTTGTTCACTGTGGCTTGGTTACTTCATAGCATGGCTCATATCTGAGTGTGACTGTCCAGAGCCCCAGTGTCAGCTCTTTTTCTGCTCTTGAAAATGTATTAAATGTGTGTTGTGCGAGGACATTATGAAACATGGAATTTTGTTGTTCACAGAATGATGATAGGAAAGGCTGAGCGTTTAGGGCAAAACATATTTATAAGCGTAGTAGGTCTCACCTGGGAACAAATATCACATCTATGACACTGCGTGAGTAATAAATAGCTTTGTGACATAATAAAAGGTGGCTCTATTCCCTTTTTATTCTGCTGTACACTGATCTTAACTTTTCTTGTTGTTTTCTGTTGCTGGCTCTTTGCTGACAACTATAAAACGTACCTTGTTGCCTGCCTGCCAGCTTCACGCAGCCATGCCTGACCTGGTATCTCTTCTCAAAATCTCCTCCCAGCAGTTTAAACCCGAGGCAGAAGGGAGGCAAACCTGAACACATTATCTTTGCCTTTCACCATTCTCTGGTTTTTCTTCTGGTCTCATTGAGCAAGACCTTGAACTGTGTAGTTGTGGGCAGCAGATATCTAAATCAGAGTTGAATCTGGGTCTGAGCAAAGAGTTTTGAGTCCTCTTCTGTTACGTTTCTGGTCAGTAGGACTTAAAACTGACCTGAGGGTCTTCTTCCTATGTAGGAAAGCATAGGAAGAAGAAGGATTTTACTGTATTAAGAACAAGATTTAAGTAATCGCTCTTGCTGTAACTCATTTATTTTCACTTCAAACACAGCACAGCAGGGAAACTAGTTGACATGGGATTTGCAGATCAGCATCTGAACGTCAACCTCGCTTGCAGTATTTCTGGGTCTGTTGACAGTTGCACCCAGGGCTCAGTTGGAAGAACTGGTGGACAGTAGACTTTTTAACATTTTGAGGCAAGGCTGCTATTTAATGTGACAACAGTATATGCAGTAATTATGAGAGATTATGCCTGTTCTCAGGGGCTTGTACAAAACCCATACCAAAGAATATTGGTGCGATCTTGCTAATCCACTTTGCATGCCCATTTCCAGCAGTTTGGAATGCAGAGCGAGATGAATCTTTATTGTACCCACCCTCCTCCAGTTTCTGAGTACAAGTGATTGGTAAATTTTCAGTTTGTTTGCATTTTGTCCTTATGTCTGTTTCCTTCCTTGGCTCCTTCTATCTTGCCTTGTGAATGCTGACTGGAATTGCTAAAGAGGGAGGCAGCAGTTTTCCGGATGCAGTTCATAAGCGATGCGTGTACCCACCACAAGAAAACTGCAATGTTTTCAGTCACACAGACTTTGCTATAAATAGCTCCAAGTCCTTTATATGTACTTCTCTTTAGGTGATCAGGGGACATATTTCAAACAAAATCAGAGACAGGGAGGCCACTGGGAACCTCACTGGCAAAGGAGGGAGCAAAAAAAATGCCTTGGGAAAGTTACCTGCACATGCACATAACATGCATGGTTGTTGAATCATAATGCATGCAAATTACTTGTTGATTTGCATATGCAAAACTACAATCATTTATATTTATTAAAACCATGTCACCTTTAGTCAGCTTGAGCTACATGTGTGGCGCAGTAAAAATTAGTTTGGAAACCATGGACTTTGAGGATGTTTAGACTACTGTGTAGAGACGCCTAAGGTACTTCCTCAAAGCCATTTTAGGTACCAGGAGTAGTATAGTTTTGAAAGCCCATCTGAGCTAACACACCCTGCCAAGAAGTGGGGTCCTGAGCGGTGGCGGGCACAGAAGTCCTCAGCATAGACATCGCTGTAGTTTGGGGCTGGCTGTATCGTATCAGATGCTCTCTTGTGGCATGTACTCATCAACACATGGGTTTGCACCATCTGCTAAGAATAAAACAAGCCAGACAAAATCAAAATAAAATTCTTCTGACTGGATTCAGTGGAATGGCATTGGATCCCAACTATCTGCAATAAAAAAATGTTAATAGTAATGCATAAGAATGAGCACACAACTTCCCCAAAAGGTTTAATTAGCTTTACAACTGGGAGTAGAAAATTTCAAACTGGGACAATCTACTAGTGGTGTTTAAATAAAAAAGGATAGTAGTTTGACTAGTTTTAAGAGTATTGAGATATCTTAATTTTTGCTTTCAGAATAAATTATGAACTAATTAAACTGATTTTTGTCTGTGAAAATTGTGTGAGTGCTGAAGACACATTTTTGAGGTTGGCTGGACGCTTGCACATAGAGAGGCTGCCAGTAGTTATGGTTAGGATTGTTGATCCTGTATAATTAGGCCTGGGAGCTGAGACTATTATGAGGAGGAAACACTTTGGTCTTTCATTCCCTCTCTCCCTGTCTCTTCTTTTGACAGAGCCAGGACCTGCCTCTTGGGAGTTTCCTTCCAAGAGATGAATGCTTAGTTTGGTGGTGGTGGGACTTTCTCATCCTCCCTGAGCAGATTTCCAGGCCCAGTGCATCCTTACCCATTATTTCTGTTTCCCTGGTGGGACGGGGCTGCTGTCTGGCGGCAGCAGGTGCCTTTGAGGCAGCTCCTCCATGGTGCTCCTCTGCATCGGCAGAGGGAAGGACCAGTGCGCCCAGGCCATGCTCTCTTTGCCTATCTTTGGAGCTGTTAGAGCAGGTCCAGAGGAGGACCACAAAGATAATCAGAGGGCTGGAGCACCTCTGTTATGAGGACATGCTGGGAGGGTTGGGCTGGTTCAGCCTGGAGAAGAGAAGGCTCCAGGGAGACCTTATAGTGGCCTTCCAGTACATAAAGGGGACCTACAGGAGAGACGGGGACAGACTTTTTACCGGGGCCTGTTGCGATAGGACAAGGGATAATGTTTTTAAACTAAAAGAGGGTAAATTTAGACTAGATATAAAGAAGAAATTTTTTACAGTGCACATGGTGAGACACTGGAACAGGTTGCCCAGAGAGGTGGTAGGTGCCCCATCCCTGAAAACATTCAAGGTCAGGTTGGATGGGGCTCTGAGCAACTTGATCTAGTTGAAGTTGTCCCTGCTCATTGCAGGGGGGTTGGACTAGATGACCTTTAGAGGTCCCTTCCAACCCTAACTATTCTAGATCTCCAAAGAGCTTCAGTAGAGGTGTTTTCAAGCTCCATGAAGAAGGACAGGAGAATAAATGGGGAAAACGGAGCAAGGCAAGGCTAGAAACTCAGACCCAAGGCCTCCTACAAGACCAGGATCTTCATTTTGATAGTTAGTATTGCACATTTAGGCTCAAGCTGCTACTGTAATTGCAGTAATGTTCATCAGGCATTTAGTAAAGCTCTAAAATGATGCTTCTTCCCCCAGCTGCTGCAGAAACCTTGTTTCCATCACAGTTTTATTCTGCGATGTTCAAGTTTTTGGCAGTTCCACCACAAATTGTTCAACAATATTGGATTTCACTCTAACGCTTTGACATTAAAGTTGAAGTCATGTTGATGTCATCTTCCAGATGTTCGTATCTTCTGAATAAAAATCGTGTTTATTTGTTTTATTTCAAATTACAAAAACACATGGGGAATTCTGGATGCGATCCCTCATGCTATACAAAGGCCCGTGTGTCCTGTCAGAAATCAAACAAAACTTTTCTTCATGGTGTAGTAGGAGAGACCTCAAAACAGTGGAAACATAGGTGGATTTCTTCACCCATCCAAACAGAATGGCTTTGTTACATGCCTGAGCCTTGTTGTCGCAGCTGCGGTAACTGCGCAGAAGGGAGATGTGTAGCTTCTGCCTGAAACTACTTGTATTTTGCTCTGATGCCGCACCAGTTCTGTGTTGGTGGGTTGCTTTGATTTAATAGTCAGCTGTGCTTCATTTGTCAGAACAAAAAAGATCGATTTTGCCCTCCAGGTGTGGAAAAATATATTTTAACCTGTAAAATAAATCCAAGGATCCTGTAGGTCCCCCTCCACGGGGAGGCTTCGGCAGCAAGGTCCAGGGGTAACGCTGGAGCTGTTGCACTCACTGTTGTCTTAGCTTGCTCCCAAAGCCAGAGGTTTGTTTTATCCCGTGTTTCTTGTGTCAGCATGGTACAGGGGAATTGAAGTTGAAATGCCTGGGAGCTGCAGAGCTGAAGGCTTCAAAACAGAATGTCAGCAGATAAGCTGAAATGAGTACTTGGGTGGTTGTAAGCGGTAACGGTTTCAAACCCAAGAAGGAGTCAGCACTCGCTGATCTATTAGTATTTTGTCACAGATGGAAGAGGCGTAGTTAAACTCGTGGTCCTTAAAACCGGTACCTGAGAACATACTGACTTTTAACAAGTGCTAATGCTTGTGTTTTGAAAATGCGTTTCATAGGTTTTTTTTAGATGAAATTCAGTCCCCGTGGTCTTCAGGTGGAAAGTAAAATAACATTGTATCAAAATAAATTGAGCAGTTACACTGAGGTATTCACGCTTGAGATGAGTGGAGACTGTTCAGACCTTTCTGCTGTACCATGTTTCAAAACTTGAGAACATGATTGTTTGAAACTACTGCTAATCAGAAAAATCCAGTCAAACAAAAGGAAACGATAGAGTTTCGGTGTAAGTGGTGTGCAGAGGGTGGCGTGAAACATTCTCTTCTGTGCTATTTTTCACATCCATTTGTGAATACCTTTTATACAGTCTCATATTGATGTGTCACAGAAGACACAGAAATGATGCTGTAGATCATATACAGTACCACAACAGTACAGTACTATGTAATGGTGTGGCTGTTTTCCTTTCTTTCTTTATTTATTTATTTATGTATCTTTCACAGCAACTATATGTAACAACAATGAACCAGAGAGATTACAAAATTTCCTGGTTTGCAGAGCCTCTGAGTGGACCATTGTGGTTAATACCTTGATGATGAGCACCAGGCAGGCTGTTTGCAGGAGAGTTCTGAAAAAAGGCATTTCTTTCTTTCGGTGATCCAGGTCAGAAGCCTGATGTAGCTCTTTGTATTTTCATCTTAGTTCACTTAGTTTTTGCTTCCATTTCTACTGGAGTTGTAAGGAACCACAAGTTGTTAGATTGCAATAACTATGGAGGAAATAGCTAGTTTCCTAGAAGTTTGGTTGACTGAGTCAAAAGGCAAAACAGAAAATTATGTCATGCTAATAAATGGCAATTATTGTCTCCATCACAAACCAATTTTCTCTTGAGATATATGTTCATTTATACCTTGGGGATAATGGGGGGTTTGCATAATTTGCTTTGAGAAAAGTGACGTGCTTTCTGTTGTCCTTTCTTACCAACAAATCACATATTCCATCTAGGCATACATGCAAAAAAGGTAAATTGTGATTTTTCAAGGAAGTCGGGACAGGTTTGATTTCAAGAAAAAAGACCACCCTTAATCATTGCTAAGTGTCAATCTTGTCTGAATTGTATTGCGCTAACAAGGGAATTACATATTTAAAAAAAAAAAAAACAACCCAAAACAACAAAAAACTGAAACAGGGGTGGGGTGGTTTCATTTTATCATGTTCAGCAATTTCCTCTTATCCAAATTAAAGTTGTTTTGAAATCTTGCTGTCCCACCTGGTACTGTAACTGGAACAGCTCTGCTTCAGTGCTTCAGCCTCTCCTTACCCTGGTGTCTCTGAATTTCCTGCCCTGTGGGTTTGTCAGTCCTTAGCACTGCTGTGAATATTCCTATTCCTGTGCAACCCAATATTCAAGTTTGGCCCTGAGCTTGCAGCATATGTTTCCCACACAGTCCAAATTCGGTGCTATATACTGTAAGTTAATCTCCAGTAAAGCATAGCGAAGATAAAAACCTGGGAAAAAAACAGATGGAGAAAGTAGAGCAAACAATTTGCATATATATGATATGTCTCTCGGTTAAGATTAGCATTTCCTACTTTGCCTGAAAAGCCCTTAATAGAAATCCAACTGCATGTTTGCCCCGAATCAGCAGAATCGGAGGATGTGCCCGAATGGCACGAAGTCCCCCCAGCCCAGGGAAAGAAAGCCCAGCATAGAATGGGAGGGGGCTCCACCTCCCACTGTGGCCCCACATCTCTGCCATGTTGCTGGGATGCTGTGGGCAGAGGGTCAGGGAAGAAACCCCTGTCTGTGGAATATTTGTTCCCTATAGCCTTTACAGCACAGGAGCTTCACCAGGGCCCTGAGTTACTCCGTGTGGGTGGCTGGTGAAGAAGCACAACCGTCTTCCCATTTATTTAGAGTCCTTCAAGGTTCCTTCTGAGCTTGCAGTTACAAGTGCTTGGGCAGTGAACTTCTCAGTGCCTTCTCAGCGCCTCTGCACTTGAGGTCCATAACGTGGATGTGTATCTTAAAGTAGGCAGGTATTTGTTAGAAATCAAAAACTCAAACTTCCCTTTTGCAAAAAGGGGACCCTGTGCTTAAAGTTACTCTAAAATTTCCTTAAATGCGTAGCTCCGTTCTTGCTTCTGTTTCCAAAAACACACAGGCTAGTAAAATGTTGAGGTGGTCAATCACAGCAATATGCCACATCCATAAAAGAAAAGCATTGACAAATATTGAATGCAGCTATGCAGGGAATAAATAAATAAATTAAAAATTACAAATCTCTTTTGTTGCAGCAGTTAAAAAGGCATAGAAGTTTTCTCACACCCACAAGCTCGAGAGTGCTGTATTTAGAGTGCTGAAAAGCAAATTCCAGTGCTGAAACTCGCTTCTCTGGAGGCCTACATTTGTGTATACCGCCTAAGTCCTGGAAGCAGTGACTAAAACATACTTATTTTTGACATGTACTCTGGTACTCTCTGTCTTTCACAGATTGTGATGGAACCAGATAGTGATCCTGAAAAGCAAAGGCAAACCTAGTTTGCTACTATTTGCGTATTTAATAGAAGGAAAGCAAGAAAACTATATGATGCTATTTACATTTTTGTGTAAACCTTGTCCCTTACGTGTTGCAGGATCATGTTCTTTACAGAATGCAACAATTTCTTAATCCTGTGTCCTCAGAAATAATTCATAGGAAAGGGACTACCAGACCGTAGCTGCTGTTCTCTCCTTTTGGCACTATGATTTCTATGGTAATCGGAATTGTCTTGTCACTGAGGTCTTGTGTAAATGTAGCCAGGTAGTGTTAGGCTTCATCCTGACACAAGTACCTGAGATGTACATGCAAATGAGATGGTTGCTCTCAGAAAGTTATTTGATTAAGCAGCTAAATTAATCAGATCTTTATGGATACGGTGAAACTGGAGGAGTTTCGGTGTGTGAGTTTCTGATTCACATCTGTGTTAGTTAAAGTAAGACTTGCTCTACTACTTGTTAAGGTTGCAAACCTGAATACTGAGTATGAATTTCCCTCTTTAGGGGAAAATGGCTTCCTTGGTTGATGGAAGAAGTTGCTCAAAAGGAGATTTCTCCTTTCTTTTGGCATTTTAGTAGCCAAATAAATAAAATCTCAGGTCTCACTAGGTTTTGTCTTTACTATCCCATTAACGTCTCATCTTTGCAGAAGTTTGTAAAGGCTGCCAAGGTTGTTCATGGCAATCCAGTGAAGTCACTTCTACGTAGGTCTGTACAGCTGCAAAGATGTCCCTGGCTATTGGCATATGGCTATGCCTGCAATTACTAAAAAACACTTTAACTTTGAAAAACAGGAGTATGGTTGTAAGCTACTTCGCTAGATTAGGCACTTGAAATCGTTGTCAGGGGTGTTTTCTATACTTGATGGTGATCCAACTGGTTACCAAAATAAATTCTTGGATGTTTGAGGCAGGGCATCTCCTGAGGCTGGCAGCAGGGGACACCCCGAGGAAAGCCATCCCCCAGCCACAGCCTGAAGGGCTGAGAGGTGATCACAACTGGGCACGTGGTGGGAACTTGTGATTTATGGAACCACTGCGGAACCAGTTGGAGATCATTTGTTGCTTTCTCATTCCTACTTTAAGAGGGACATTACAGTAAATAATGTCTTTGAAGAGGAGGGAAAAACATGCTGTGGTTTGTTTGACCTCCTTCTCCTTTTGCATCCCTTTGAAGTTGGTAAGTAAATAATTTGGGCAATGAAATCAGCACTCCACAATGTTCCTTTGTTTCTTCTGCTACTCTACCTTCCCTTCCTGCTCACAGCCCTCCTCCCAGACACTGCTTGGTTAGCTTGGGCAACAAAATGCCTGTCCTGGGGAACTGCTGCAGCACAGGGGTTAAAATGTTTCCTGGGAACCTAATGGAGTCAAGGAAATTAAAATGTAAATCAAAGAAATAGTTTATACACTATTTATTTTTCATTTTGCAGTAGGGCATACTGCAAAAGGGGGGACCTCTTCCCTTGAAAAGATGTTAATACTCATTTAAAGACCATGGAAGATTGCAGTCAATGTTTTTTCAGATTATTACAGATCTGTCTTAATTTTCAGTGGTTTCTTTCATTATTTGGAAATAGTTTTTCTGGACTCCACAAAATATTGTGAAGAATGCAAAGCCGGACTTCTGAAAATACTGCCATTGATTTATATAACTCTTTACACGCAGGGCTCAGTGAGCTGCTCAGCTCGTGTAAATGGCATCCACCCTGAATTCAGTGGTTTGTGAAATCCCCAAATACGTGGCCATTGCCAGGAAAAGCAAAGGGATCTGACATCTTCATCGTTCTCTGTAGAGTTGACCGTTTAGGTCCAGATTGCGTGGTGGTCTCTCTCCCCCATTATAATGGCACAGCGAAGAGCTGATGCTCTTGACCCAGGTTTGTCAGCAGAGAGGTGAGAGATGAATTCCCTAACTCTAGACTTTACTCCATCACCTTAGAAAGCAGTGAAGGTGCAAACCCATTCATTTTTGCAGCGTGCACCATTCTGTTAGTGATGAAGGTCGGAGTAGCTGTATGAAAACCTAAAGTGTTGTCAGACCACACCAGTGGATTTGGATGGTACCTGGCAAAAAAACTCGGGTTTTACCCAATCTTTTCTCCTATCCCACGTGAACAGGGAAGGCACAGGTTTGCCTGGAAAGAGTTGGTGTCTTTTTTAGATACTAATCTGTTTTTATGCATAACTTGAATCTTCTTTCAAACATGGGCACAGAACTCCTTCTTGACTCGGTTATTATTGTATCTTTTAATAAACTGGAGTTATTACTTCAGGGAAAGCAAAGTGGAAGACAAGACAAACCTCATTTCTCCTCATGGGGCTTCTCGTTGGAGCTCACAAAGCTGTAGTCTTGACTCAGTGGCATTTTCTTAGCCTTGGCTGTGTCCATTTGCAGCTGTGACTTTTCAGAAAACACTGATTTTTTGGCTGAATCCAAAATTTAGGTATACAAACTCAGTTTTCTGCTCTTTCTTCTCAAGGGAAGGAGGAGCAGGAAGGAAAAAGGACAGGCTGGCAGCGCCCTGCTGGCTCTGTGCTCCAACCTTCTGCTGGGGTAGGGGGAGCACACGTTGTTCCGAGCACCACCATGAAGGTGAGTGTTCAAAAGGACGTCAGACTGGGAGAGATTAGGCAAGGAGGGAAATAAGATTACTTTGGGGGTCTTTGTCCTGGTGGGAAGGGATCGGCAGCCAAAGGGCAGCAGGTAGTGGGAATCTGAAGCCAGAGAGGCTGAGGGTGGTGGAAAGTGCCTGGTGGCAATTCTGCAGCGAGGTGGAAGAGGGCAGGGAGCTGGTGGCTGTGTGCGTGAGCACGCCTAGGTATAACACGTATTTAGCACTGGAGCGAGTCCAAGTCTGTTATTAATTGCTTAGTGAGGGTGAATCAGAAGGATGAAAAAGGCAGCTGTTTGTTGCCAGGATATTGTAGCAATGCTTTTGAAGACACACTTTGATAGCGTGTTGTGTAGCTGTTTCATAGTTGGCGGGATGAACAAGTTTAGTGAAAGGTGCAGCACATGGTAACTTTTCATAGCTGTTATTTGAAAAACTGTAGCCTCTTCCCTAACTGAGAGAGCGATGGGCTGAGTGCTTGGATGGAGGTGCTGCACACATCCACTCGTGTGTGTGAGCAAGGAGTGGAAAAGCCCGAGGGGCGCAGGAGTCAAGGGGCCAGGGCTTGGCTTGTGCACTGGGCTTGGGAAGAGATGGGAGGAGAGAGTCCACCCAGGCAGGTGATTTTGAGTGGCAGGAGGGTACCTCAAGGAACCAGCATTGTTTTCAGAGATCTCTAACTGCTGCTTCTGGCATCACCACCGTTTTGCTAAAGCCACAGTATCTGCCAGGGGCTGTGTCCAAGGCAGCTCACAGCGTGAGGTCAGAGCTTGTTCGTGGGCATCGATTTCATCACCTATGTCCTTCCTGGGCAGGTTAAATCCTGGAAGGGCCCCTCCTGCCCATTAATAGCTGTGGTTAGGGCCAGCTCAGGCGCAGCTGCCTGGAGATACTCCTTCACCTTGTCCCACGCACATCCACCATGCATGTGTCTGAGGATGGGAAGTGGTGCTACCTGCCAGCCACCTCAAACCTCCTCTCTGCAGGGACACACACCGGTGTCTTCTGGCAGGGTCCCAGGTTTGGTTTTACATATACAATGCTCTCGGCAAGCACCATGTGAGAGAGGGTAAGGTGCAAGCGGTGTGCCCGCTGCTGCAGCAGAACGTGCTAGTCGTGGTTCCCGTGTCTTGGGGAGTTATTTCCATCATCTGCCATAGGAGACTATTTTTATCTGTGGTAAACAGCCTTAATTCCACCACTGTATGATCTTTGGTACAACCTGCGTGTAGGCCAACAGGTGGGCGCCCACAATCCAGAGACCACGATCTTGATCTTGGTTCAAATGCCCTTGGGAACTTGGTTTACAAAGCATGTTTGATGTGCTTTTAGTAACTGCTGGTGCTGAGGAGAAATTTTATTATATGTAAGCATGTTTAGACTTTCTGGCTGCTGAATATCTGGTGCTCAAATATTTTGCTTTGCTCCCATCCAGTGAAAAGTGCTGAAACCTGGATGTGTGAGGCAAGGCTGCCAGCTTCTTGCCAAATGGGGTGATAGAAAGCAGTTCTCCGAAGTATTGCTAAGTGAAAGTTTAGTGTTAGCAAGAAATCCTGTGCCAAACTGACCAGTTGTATATACGTATTTCCAGCTAGAAGAGCTGTGCCTATAGATGAGTCTACAACATCAGGTACTTAAACCATAGTTTTCAGAAAGACAAGCAATTGTGTTTTACACTCAATGTATTTGGGATTTGACCAATACATTTCTACTGAAAATTGAAATTTCATGTGGAAAATAATTATAAGGACAAAACTAATGGCAGTATTGTTCACATTTTTCATTTGAAAATGTGATCAGGGATACATTCTGAATTCCTTAGAATTTGCCTCCATTTCAGAGCCCTTAGTATATAGTGGGGTTATATTTATAAGTTTTTTAAGGCATTTTGTCATTAAATGCCTCTTTGAATGAATTATCAGATCCTGAGTTTTATTCTGCCTTCTCTCTATACCTTCAGACCCCTTCCCTAGTGTTCATTTTCCAGCAAATTTCAGTGTAAGATTTTTCTTTGCTCTGGTAATCTTGCTGAGAAACCCAAAATTTAGAGCTGCAGTCAGGCTTCTCTGTAAGAAGCAATACTTACTAGGACTTGGTCTGACTTTTTGGACATTGCTTCGGTTCTTGTAGCGAATGAGCTTTTGTCATGACCTTTTGCTTTGAGGCAGGCAGGCAGGGAGAACAGAGGCAGCAAGGGACGGATGTTACAGGTACAGGACGATGCTGCGCTTGCCTCTCAATCAGCTGGAGTGTTTGAATGTCTATGCTCCACCAGTGAAAAGTCGGAAAATAGCATTTATGCTTTCTTAGCTCAAAAGATGTTCTAGTGGCAATACGTTTCAACGCTGACTCAAAGGCAGATTTTAAAAAAACGAGTTTCCCTGGGAACAAGACCTCGTATAACCTCGACAGAGGAGGATGGCAGGCTGAGGTCTCTGGTGCGCAGTTTTGCCTCTACGCTTTCTGCAGAAATATAGTGCTTTGTGACCTGGACCGTTGTCAGGGTCTTACCATGATAGAGATCTCTTTTCAGCTTTTTGAGGAGAGTTTTGGGGTTGTACCAAGGTGACGCAGGCCAGAATGTGGCTCAGCGGGATGAAGACTTGTGAATACAAGACTTTTAATTTTAAAGAGTTCATCTCCATGACATTTTGTTGTGGTTGTGTAACTTTTCCTTTTGTTTTCCCTTTTCTTTCCCAATAAGGGTAAGTTGCAAACCAAGTTCCAGATTGTAGTTACTTTATTTTCATTAGCCCAGCTAAAGTAAATGCTTACAGTTAGAAACATGCAGTTTAAATTAAAGACCACGGACAGTTCTTTTTTTATTGCATAGCAGTTGGCTACACAGGCAGCAAGGTTGTCCTGTGCCCTGCTGGAAGTGGTCTGGTTTTACACTGCCTGCACCTCCCTGGACCACTCTCTGGGTTCAGAAAATTGATAGGTCCTTGTATTTTTATTCCTGCTGCAGAAAGTTTCAATTAAAAAGATGATTTGCTCAAGAGTCCAGTTTGCCTTTCTTCTTGAATATATTCCTATGCATTCTAAAATCAATAGAGCTTGGATAACAAACTTGAAAAACAGGTGGTTTTTAAAATGTGTGAACAGCGAGATCTGAAAAAACATATTTAATATGTTTTATGGTGATATGATTTTGCATCTATGTCTCCTATTCACCTCTATTCCAAGCATGAACCTGCAACAAAATTAAATAGCAGGCAACAAAGCTAGTAATAATGATAAAGCTTCAAAATAGATGATGTTGCTCGTGAAAAAGCAGTTGAGTGAGTTGGATGAAATGGCAGTGTAATTATACAGTAGCAAGTCAAAATTTGATAGCTTGGAGCTTATCATTGCACAGCATGCCACTTTACCCCCAACCCACAGTATGGCACGTTTCTTTATCAACACTCCATTTCTAGTTGTTCACCTTTAAATAATCTTATCAAATCTTAAGTTTGTTCCTCCTAGTGAGTGTAGAAGGAAATTCAGAAAGTAATTAAAATCAGCAGACCAAAAACAGTTTAACAAAAATATCCCCAAAAGTAAAATTCTGGGTAGTTAAATTGAATGTTGTGAATTCCCAGCTCTGTAGAATTCTTTATTTTACTAACACTTCTAGGACTAGCCTCAAATTTGTGATGATAAAGGGTAACAGTGTACAAGACTCCTATGTAAAGAGTGCCTGTGCCCTAAATGATCCAAAACTTGAGGACTGACTGGTGTATGCACATACATATGGCACTAGTTCCACTGTTGCAATAGTTTCATTATGTGGAAGATGCAGCATAATGAAATGGCTTAAGCTTTATAATATATACATTTTAATTTACTAGTACAGTTTTAAATAATTCACTAAAAATTGCTTCCTTTGGTAGTCAGGGTCTCTTATCTGATACCTACTTCCTTCACTTCCATGGACGCTTCCTGTTTTCCGTCTCGGTCCCCACATCCCCCCATGTATTTCCATGTGCATTTTCCTGTTGTCATGCGTTCTGCTGCAGCTGCTGCTCGGATGCCTCCACCAAGGAAAGGCTCCTAAGCCAAGCCCACCCCTATGCAGTTCCACAATAAATACTTTGCGGGCCCCTACCCTCACCCCCCGAGCAAGGAGGCAGCAGCATTTACATCTCCGGGCACGCTAACCTGACTTACCTCGTCCCCTGTGCTTTTTGTGTTGTGCAAGTGGAGCAAGAAAACAAACAGGAAAGTGATATGAGTCAGGTCCGTGACAGTACATAGTTAAATCACGCCTGTGCTTTCATGTATGATTCAGTTACCCTCTCCCTGATGGCTCTTTCTAGGGAAATAAATGTGGAATGATAATTGGGAGAAAACTATTTAAGGAAGGATCCTACCTATTACATGTGGAGTTGCGTCTGTAATGTTTCAGTAGAGTTTGGCTGTAAAACAGAAAACCAGAGAGACTCTGTTTGTACAGGACTGTCAAATACATCTTAATTCATGAGTATTTCCAGCCTTCTTTTCTACCGCTTTATAAGAGAAACACGACTGCATTTATTTTAATAACCTCTTTTCAAACAACAACATAACTGAGGTAGAGTATTACAAAATACTTTTTTAAAAGGTGAAAGTGCATGTGAGATGTGGTTTTGTGGTCAGCATTTTCTTACACATTTTTTTTGCTGAAGAATATGTTTCTCTTCATTGTTTCTTCTCCTACTCAGGAGATGGATGTGGGCACACAGTGATGTACCAAGACAGCGGGACACTGGCATCCAAGAACTATCCAGGGACATACCCAAATTATACTCTTTGTGAAAAGAAAATCCAAGTGCCTCCGGGAAAACGCCTGATCTTAAAAATTGGAGACCTGGATATCGAATCACAGAAATGCGAATCCAGCTACCTTACCATCCAGAGCTCTTCAACATCGCATGGTATGTAAAAGATAAGGCAACGGTCGATGCATGAATTGGTAAAATTGTGTAAAACCCAGCTCGGCAAATGCAAGAAATGTCAGCCTCTGTCCTTCCTCCTCCTTTTCATTTTTAGTGAGGAAATTTTTTACTCTGAGTGTGGTGAGGCACTGGAACTTGTTGCCCAGAGAAGTTGTGGATTCCCCATTCCTGGAAGTGTTCAAGGCTGGATGGGGCTTTGAGCAACCTGGTCTAGTGAAAGTGGGGCTGGAACGAGATGATCTTTAAGGTCCTTTCCAACCTGAGCCGTTCAATGATTCGGGTTGGAATTTGGTTGATTCAAGTGTGTTGCCATGATTTGTTCTGCCAAGGCTGGGGGTTCTGCCATGCTGGGGGGGGGTGGGTGGTGCTGGGGCCAGGGGAGCTCTGGCACATCCACCCTGGGGTTCTACCCACCCTCAGCCCTGCAGAGCTGTACAGTCACAGCTTTAGTACAGCAAGTACGTGGATCTGTATCAGCCCTGTACCCTTCTGGGGTAGGGGAAGAGCTGGCTCACTAACCAGACAAAAACAAGATTAGAAATTGGAGTCAACGATCCTGCATGTCTCTATTTCTTAGGCAGTTCAGGCCTGGGAGAGGAGATAACCCTCATTATTGGTAGTTATTAGTCACTGATAACCTTTGCTAATGTACAGGCTTTAATACTTGCAGACATTAAACGCGTGCAGACAGTCTGCACTCCTGCAAGAGATTTGCACAGGAAGATAAGTGAGTAAATATGCTATAGCTGTGCACTTAGAACAATCATAATGACAACAGGATCCTCCCCAGGGAGAACCTGAGGCCTTCCTCAAATCGGTTTTCCCAACCAATTGTTGCTGGAACTTTTGATCTGCTTTTTCTAGAAGAGTCAAACTGATTTTCAAGTCAGTGTGCCCTTTTTCAGAAGTCTGATTTAAATTCAGGTCTGCAAGGAGTTCCACAATGCAGGAATAAACTCGTGAATCCACAGTTCATAGAATTTTGCCTGCTGGGAGTGGGCTGTAGCACTTAGTTGTCTGAGGCTGGATACGCTGTACTGGACTTTACAGGCAGAATGGATTTAGTGGAAAAAGATGCTGAAGCTACACAGAGCCTTTGCAGGTTTTCCAGGTTACCCAGCTCATTGCTCGGCTCAGTGAAGTCTGTGGTTCTCCTAAGATGAGGACTCATAAGATATCTCAGTAGTGAGGAGGGATGATTGCCTTTCATTCATGAGCATGATAGGCCCGTCACTCATCTGGTAAGGTAAGATCAAGAGAGGTATTAAAGCCGTGCTGGCAAATGAAGGTAAAGGTAATTATTGTTCTCATGAGGGAGGTAGTACATTTTGAAACAGCCTTCACCTAGAGTGGGCAGTGACATGTTGATATCTGAGCCTCGTGTAGAGCTTGATTTGAAGCATAAGGAATGTTTCTGTTCATGTGTGTTGGGTTTTTTTTATGGTGTTTACCTCATTTCAGAGCTGTAAGCAATGAGTTGTGTTCACCTGAAGCAGTTTGTCTGTACCTGGCAGTAAGAGATAGGTGTTTAGTACTGCATTACTGTATCTTTGAATAATTTTTATTGATGCTGTCTTGACATTTCTAATCAATGGCTTTTCTGGGAAACAGGGATAAATCAATATATTGTTTTCTGGAGTGAAAAATGAAGCTTGGATGTGTGAAATTCCAGCTACTTACACATTAGCCTGAAGGCATCTTCACATAGTTCAGCCCTGCACTTATCCAGCCGGTAAACACAGAATTCCTGTGTGTTATGCAATCAAATCCATATAATGAATTTCTTTAAAGTATTTCCACACCCATTTTGAGACCTGATTGGTAATGCCTGATGCATGTGGATTATAATTTGCATTCTCAGTAACGAACTGCACAATTAGCAGATTTTGCTCTTATCTGATTAAACAAGTTTTATAATTTAGGCATACATACCATCTGTAATGGTTTTTGTGGTCTGCAGCTGGCTGTAGACTTTCCCACTAGCATACCTACAGAGTCTCTGCTCTAGGCTTAGGTAAATCCTTGCAGAATAGCAGCATGGAAATAGTGCTATATCCATAAATCCATTATATTGCTTGTGTTTTAAAAGGCACAGGAATTCATACATGACATCAGAGCTTATCTAAGTCACTTGTTTCAATAGTTTTGCTATAGCTCTGTGCTATATGTGTTTACCTAAGCAAAAGAAGCTCTGAGTGAGCGCTGCTAAGTCCATTCAGTCTGTTAAGTGTCCTTTTAGGTAGCTGTTTCTGAGCCCAGTTCTCTTCCCAACCTTCCCCTCTTCATGAACACCTACGGGCAGGTCAACATCTTCCCTTGGCCAAGACCTTTGCCATCGAAATTCTTTCAGAGGATGATGGAGGGCAGAAAAGATTTTGCAGGCATTGAAAACGCCCGAGCAATTAATTAAAAACTAATCTTTGCATGTTTTCTGTATTTGACCTGGGTTTAAGAAGGAAAACCTAAAAAAAACAAGTACGAAAGCTGGCGGTGTGAATATTACTCATGTTTCAAATTAGTCGAGCAGCCTTTGCTCTTTATTTAAGAGGTTTGCAATTATAAGACAATAAATCCAAAGGGAAATATGTTTTAAATACCATGCTGATCTCTTCAACTCTACAGAAAACAACAGACTGAATGTTGGTATGAGTACAAACATCTATTGAGGAGTGTATCTGAAGCTTAGAAAATTGGTCAGAGGCAGAACACTAGATTATGTGCGTAAATATAAAATTAATATAAACAAGTCTTCAGACGGCAAAGTATTGTTTTCCTTTCAGAATTCTCCCACATGTTGTCTTTACATTTAACTGTGATTCATTCATTGTTGTAACCTTCTCTGGGATTCATGCAATACAGCAGGGAATAACTCGATTCTTGTTTGGGGTATTTATGTTCCACGCAGTAAAGGGAAGCTGTTATATACAAATGAATGGATTAATTGATTTATGTTGGCCATAACATTGTTTTCTTCACTTTTTTTAAGTGGGTGACTACAGATTAGGCCACTTTCATGTAAGGTGGTTGTTTTTTTTTTTTAAATTCAAGGCATTCCTCAAATTTTGTAGACTGATAGAAGAGTACTGTGAATCTAATTCCATCCTAGAGAAGCAGGTAGTGTTGTTGCATATGCCCATCTGCTGAAGCCTCCCTGCTCAGCTGGGACACAAATGGGACACTATAGTTCTTCTCACCTTTGATACTTCTAAGCTTTGAAGAACCTGTGAAGGCAGACACTGCACGTAGATTTCTCCAATATTACAATCAAAAGATGGTCATTAAATAATCTTAATGAAGCTCTAAAACTGGAGACATAAAGGGGCTGAACAGTGTATCTCTGGGTTATTGCTCTGCAAACTGTTTTCTTCAGTGTTCACTGGAGGAAAGAGCCTGTAGCAAAGCTTCTCTTTCAAACTGTTAGCTTTGTATCCAGACTTAGATGTGAAAATATAAATCATCAGTTGGCAAAGGTAGTCTAACAGCAGTTTTGTTGAAACTGAGTCACCTTTGCCTGACAAACCTTTAAATATTAACAGTTTTGCACGTGTTGTCTACAGGAGAAATAAATAGATGATCGTGTCCTGTTTCAAAGGCATAGCTTTGCACTGGATGAAAATACAGGGGGTTTTGGTCCAACAGAAGGAATCTAGAATAAAAATTAATATGGAGTGTGATCTCACGGTGTAGACAAAGTGCAACCTTTGCTGAAATGCTTTTCTTCTCGAGTTAATTGCATTATCTGAGCATATTAAAAATACTGAGCTCTGAATAAGAGCTTCTGATTTTTTAATTAGTTAAAGGGATATGTGAAAACAAGATTAACTATGTGGGCCCTGTAGTTCTCAAGGAGAAAACTTGCACTACTTACGGTGTAACATCAATGTTTTAAAAGTTCAGTAGGAGCTGCTTTTAGTCAGCTTCTTTTCATGTCTTTGTCAGATTTCTGTACCTCTTTTGACCCTTTTTTTCTTGCCTTTTTCCCTCTCTTTTCCCAACTAATGGCTTAATATTTTTTCCCTTAATTTTGTGAGACGATCATCAGTCTTGACTGGAGAGATAAAGAAGTGATAAGTGCCTACTTACTTCTCCATTCACTTGCAGTCAGTAGGAGGTTGATGTGTTCCTCTGGGGTGGATGTCAGATCTGCTGAGTGACTAGTAATAATTTGGAGAGTTAGCGCTGTTAACTTCTTCTTGCATAATTTGCAGCCAGTAACTACAGTGAAATAGATAAAGAAATTACTGAAAATGTTTTCTCTTCCCCGCACCCAGTCACTGAGGGTTGTTAGGCAAATTGGGCATTTACTGATGTGTAAGTGTCTGTTGGCTGCTGAGCCAGTGTGTGTACACGTGTGTGTGCGCATGTGTGTGTGCGGGAGAACCGAGAGCCTTGGGATGCCTCCGACCTGTCATCATGACTCGAGGGGATTCATCGAACCAGTCATTCCTTATTATGTATTGTAATAAGTGTCTTGCTTGAATAAAGGGTGTGTCCAGGTTTCTTTTTCGCCCCTCAAAGGAAACTTGTTATTACAGTATTGTTTCTGGTATTTCAGGAAATCGAGGGAAATGCCCAGACAAGTTCTTGCTGAAGATCATGTTGAGTAGTTTCTTAACAGTCAAAGTTCTTCTAGCAGTTGGGTTTCGCCTGAGTGGTTGCAGTATCCTGAGGTTTCAGCTTTGGAAAGATTTATGCAACAAAGAGTGTCTGTGTTTGTTTTATCAAATGAACTCTTTTTTCCCCTTTAGCTGCATAAAGTGTATTGTGTATATTTCTGTGGTTTTTGTTAAACAGCTACAGTTCTTTACTAACAATTTCTAACTGTTGCTGTGCTTCTGTCTTTGGGTTTGGATAAAACCACAGCCATGTTACAAGTGGGGGATCTTACCTGAGGTCAAGTAGGCAGTCCTACAGCCTGTGCAGGTGGTCCAGACCATCCCTTTTTAAGTTATAATTACTTCTCCATCTTGACTCTACTTGGATGGTTTTTTCTTTCCTTTATCGCAATCTTCGGCATCCCTTTGGAAACACTAACTGAAAGTTTTATCTGTTTTTCCTAAACCAAGAAATGCTTACTGCTCAGCCTGAGGTCAGACTGTGTTGCACAGAGTTAAATGTTGAATAACCAGGCTGTCTCATCCTGACTACTCTGTCAACTCATATCTACTGAGCATTAAACACCACCTTCCCCACGTCCTGCAAAGGACATAGAGCAGCACTTCTCATCTCCTGGCACATCTTTGCAGGGTGATGCTCATTATCCCTGTGCACGTGCACGGCAGGGTTGGAGCAAAGATCTCTCGTCTCTCCTCTCTCCTCTCGAAGCATTTGTGTGAATGTGGGATGCAGATGAATTTCAAGAATGCAGATGTTTTCATACAAAAGATCCTTGCTGTTTTTGTGAGCTGTTTATGAAAGGCTTGCACTCTGGCTGAGTTTTTAGCTCTGAAGTGAAGCAAGCATAATCCATGTTCATCACATCCCCTGTCTTCCCCCAGCTACTGAGGGTGCTGAGGGACTTCCAAATTGCTTTATTTGAGAATAGGCTACTGAATATAAGGATCACAATTTAATTTTCTTTTTCCCCAAAAAAATGCATTAGGAAACGATAATCCTGGAGAGGCAGATCCATGGTATCGTTGCTACACATTGCTAACCAGCTGTGGCTCACTCTGCAAGTCAAGGCAGAAAACAGGGAGAAGATTCCCTGTTGAACAGAGGACATCATGAGTTGATATCTAAACCAAGTTTCTTAAAGACCTCTGCAAATGTCAAACTGTAGTTTCAATGAAGGGAAATAATTGCTTTTAAAAGGAAGCAGAAGCCTTACAGAAGAGGCAGAAAGTATTAAGAACTACAGAAACAACCGGCTTGTAGGCATTGCCAGCTGGTGTGAGAGAAGAGAGTCCTCCAGGCACAGCGCTTCTTAAGGGAAGTAGAAAAAAGAGAGGAACATAATTCAACAAAGCAATCTCAGGAAATATGCCAGAGCCTGGTTGACAGTAGAAGTAAACTAGACCTCATAAAACAAGACAATGTTGTAAAGATCATCAGATTTGCAAAACAACACTATTATGAAAAAGACAAAAGCAGTAGACTATTGCTAACATTTAAAAAATAAACAACGCATAAAATAGTCTCTTCAGTCTCCAGAGGAGCCAGCCAAAGGATATCCACAAGACAATTTACTGTGTATCTTGGTTGTTAATACAGGATCTAGGATGTTAATACTGCTTGGAGACAGTGATTCCAAAATAAAAGTATGTAATTTAAGCCACCTAAATCATACCAACAGATCCGTAGTTCTGGACAAAAGGCATTAAATATTAGTTTAATTCTAGAGAATATTAAATTAGGTACATTTGAAATTCCTAGGCCCCTAATAGCTCTCCTGTAGAATTTAAAAATTATATATATTAAAGAATATGGAGTGAACAGATGGAACCACAGTTGGGTCAACTCATTCCTGAGACATGGAAAGAAGAAAAGGCCCTGGAATCTAGATGTAGTAATACTGAAATATGGAGAACACCTACTCAGTTTGATGGCATGTAATGCATCTGTTTATTAAATCAAACTCTTTTCTTTGTTCTTAGTAAACAAACTAAATAAACCTGCCTACTTAGCCCAGCAGAGCTCCAGCCCAGTCACTTTAACAGGAAACAGGGAGAAAGATCAGCATTCATGACTGGTTTTTCAAGCTGAATATGCAAAACAACCCACCTCACAACTAACATTAGAAGATGAAAAACTGATAACGTGATCTGGCAGTTCTCAAAAGGGATCTTAAAAACTTTTGGCTTATTCCCAGGTTTAGGAGTTAAATATTTATCCAGAGTCAAGCCCAAATGCTACGGTAAAAGTTAACAGGGCCCTATACGCAAGTTTCTTGTTTAGAGACACAAACCAAGGCTTTCTCCATCATCCTTCCTCTGCACTATGGTTGTACAGTATTCATATAGACAGCCTGGGGAAATCAATAAATCCTAGGTGGAATGGACAGAGAAGATGGGGAGCATGTGCAAGTTTTAAAAGCAGATGATAAAGTAGTATTTTTGTCATCTGAATTGCAAGTGGAAAATACTGACTAGTAAATACAGTTTTCAGATGAAATCTAATGTCTACAGATGCTCATTGGTTTTAATCTTCTAATGTCTATAAAATCTCACAATATATGTATTCAAGGTAAGTCAACGGAGAACAAATCTACTAGGCATTGCTGTGTATATGGGAAGTGCAGCTAATTCAGGCACAGCACAAGCTGAAGTGCAGGGACCCTGGGAGACTGTCCTCTGTCTGGCTCTACAGCATTAAAGGAGATGGAGGATTGCTGTACGGAAGTGCATAGGAAAGAGTACATGTTGTTAAAAACAAAGATGTTATTTTTTTAAAGAATATTAGAACCCAGATGAAAGCATAAAATTCTGCCATCAGACCAAACTGAACCCAAAGACTTGTCTTGACCCTGAATAAGCTTTATTTTCTAAGCGTTGCTTGTTGTCCCCCTGGGGAATTTCTTGGAAGACCGTCAATGTAAAATAAACTGATTAGGGGGAAAATGAGAATTGAGTTTAAAAAAGGCCACTCTGGAAAAACTTGGCAAAATGGAGAGAGGTGCTGCTAAACCTAAGACAATATTATTGGGTAAATCAAATCATAAAGGTGTGTACACTGGTTGTTTTAAACTGAAAAGAGTGGAATAACACCTTTTCCTAAAAACAGATTGCACATATCTCTAGTTCTTTCAGGAAGTACAGAGCCTCTAAATCAAACCAATATGGGATCAGTCTCTTTAAGAACAGCAACAGAAGGGTGAGACAATGCTTATATTTTTTATTAAACTCTCCCTCTCAGCAGTCATTTCTGTATTTGATAACACAGAGATAAACTCTGCCAGATCTCAGGAAAGTCTGAAGACCTGGTAATGTACTGCTAATATAGTATTACCTGAATTATTGGGAAGAAATATGTAGAAATATTTTGCAAGGCTTCCTCGGTTTGTGACAAAAGAACAAGTGAATGTTTTGTACTATTAATAAATGACTTTTTTTTTTTTGCCTTTCCCAAATCTATGCAGAAAACTGATAAACGTTTGGAAAATATTCCTTTCTTCAGTGTATACTCTTTCCTGCGTCTATATCCTTTAAAGAATTAATCCTAAGGAATTAATCCCCTTAGTTTTGAGCTACCTATGGGAGTCTCTCAGTATGCAAGAACTGCTTTTTGCAGAATATAACCATAGCCTGGTAACCCTTCTTGGATTTATTACTTAACAGCAGAAAGTTGTCTTTAGGTATTGCAGGTTGATTCCTTAAGCTGATTGTTTCTGAATTTTTGGCTTTCATTTGGATTATACAACTCCATGTATGTGTCTAGACTATTTTATTTTATTTTATTGGTTTTGCTTATGACATCTGTGATTTGCTTGTATAATTATCTGGAACGTATGTAGACTTGCTACTGGAGAAGACACATAGCCATGATCCAGCGCCGGTGTGTGGTTGAGTGAATCAGCCGTCTAAATTATACCTACAGAGTAGACGGGTCACTGCCAATCGCTGTGAGGGAGAAAGCCAAAGAGCACCTGTGAGAAAATATGTAGAGACAGTCCCTGAGAGAAGAAAAGAACTAAAGGTTTCTCAGGTGTTTCATTTTGAAGAAATGTGACGTCTCCCTGTCTTCTTTCCCTTTCTCTCTCTTGAAAAAAAAAATAATTTAAGTTAGCACTTCTCCCACTGCAATCTGACACAAAAGACCTTCTCAAATAAATCACTCGTGCAGTTGTCTGGTATGACACAGTGTCAGATGCTGTCTTTTTGATAAGTTCATTTCCTAAGCAATTTGTTTAACCCTTTTTACAGGCATTGTTTTCTCTGACTAAGTCGTGAGTCATTTTCAACACATGAGTACTCCAGGGAAATGTCACACTCGTTGCTTGTTTCTCTGCCTGCCTGGCTTCACCATATGATTTTTATAAGCCAAAAGACAGAGTTCCTCTTTTAGTTTGTCCCATTCTGCTGACAACTGGCTGTCTTTGGATCCGATTGGGCTACTCTATAGGTTGATTTTATGGTTTTATAAGGCCAATGAAGTACTTGGGAAAGGCACCCCAAAGAGTACCAAGCAAAATTGAAGATGCTCTTAGGACCCCATTAGGAAGGGTACTGCTCGTCACAGTTGTGTTGTGCTGTGACTGTCTCAGAAGTCAGTTCCAAGTTGCTCTTAGATAGCTACCACCAATAAAACAAGATTGTCTAGGAAAAATCAAAGTGATCATTTTTCATCCCAAGGACTTGTTTTAGGAAACAAAAAAGCTGTCATTCACCTCAACAGAACAGATGGGCTGAGGGCTTGTAAAGGGTCTTGTTTGTTTTTTCTCTTGGGGAAAAAAAAAACCTGTTTGCCACTTTAAAAAAAACCTCTTCTTAGCAGTTTATATTGTAAGCATACTCATAAATTCAAAAAAGTGTACCCAAACTGCTTTGGATTTTCTGTATCATCTTTGCCTGAGGGCAGCCAGGGACAAGTGTTTGCACCCAGGTGTAGTGACAGAAGACAAGAGCGAAGACTGTGGCAATCTCAAAAGAAAGCTCCCCTCAGGAACTGACTTCTGAAGGAGCAAATGTAACTATTAAGAGTCCTGGGCACACCTGCTGTCACAAGAAAGGAGTGTCCCGAAGACTGTTCCAAGATACTGCAGTTGATAGCTATAAAACCCTTATCTAATTCAACGTAAGTGCGAGGCTCTTGGCTCCCCGTCCCACTCCCTTCATCTTCCCCTTTCTCTTCCTCTCTTTGTTTAAAACTCCGGAGACTTGAGCTTATACTTCAATGGTCTCATGATGTTTTAAAAAGGAAAATAAATTAAGAAATTTTCTGAGTAAAGTGCTACTGCCTTGTAGTGCAGTTTGGCTTATGGCACACAAGTCCTTGAGAATCAGGTTTGTGATCTTAATCTTTCCTGAATGGCTGCTGTGCTACAGCAGCGTGAGCTGTACACCTCTGGAGAGTTTATCTAGGGGACCCCGTGTAGATCCCTTGGATTGCCTTTGAATGTTCTGTTCTTTTCTCTAATGAGTTACTGCTAGTTGTAAGCATGCTGTACTTCAAAGGCCGAAGGGCATTAATCATTCTCTTAAGGCTTACGCGATGAGAGATGTGGATGCTGGAATTGCTACCATGGAGAGACAATTGGATGCTGGCCACTCCTTGTCAGGGTAACTTAGGAGCTCATACCCATAAAGGATTGAAGCCAAAACCCTTTTGTCAACATTTGGATTGGTACTGAAGGAGAATGAGTGCGTTATGAAACTCTTCACTAATCCTGAGAATATTCCAGCCCAATTACATCATCTAAACTTTTGAAATCTTCTTTGTTCTGTCTGTAGGGCCATACTGTGGTAATGCGATGCCTGTCCCCAAAGAAATCATTCTGGATAGCAATGAAGCGACTATTCACTTTGAGAGTGGATCCCACGTGTCAGGACGAGGCTTTCTGTTGTCCTATGCCAGTAGTGATCATCCAGGTAAAGTGAAATCCAAAAGTACTGAAGGATTAGTGGCACAGTCGCCCCTATTTTCATTATCTTCTCTGCACACATAGACTTTAGTTCAAATGTTTGGTCCTAAATATTTCCAGATTAGTGTGAACCACGATATTTTTAATAGCATGTGTGCAAGAAGCAGTTGTAACATTAACCACATAAAATAGCTGCTGAAATCTTACCTAGACAAATTGGCCCAATACAGGGCCGTACAGGCCCAGTAAAAGAGAAAATTAGTACCTTCTGCTTGAAGCTCCACTGTATCCTGGGCTCTAGCTTCTATCACACAGTGATAGAAAGGATGAAGGGATAGGGTAGATTAAGATTTGATTCCTACATTTAATATTCTGGGGATCTCTGCAACTTTGTTGGAAGGCGTAAAACATAAAAAGAGTAGAAGAGAGATTAAAAGAATGAGGGAAAACCATAGCTCTTGCTTTCTATCTAATAAAATTGTTTAAGTATTATACAGAGAGATCTCTAAATGTAATTTCATGTGTAGCCAAATATTTGTCCTTCCTGCAATGGGGATTGACTTCTGTAAACTTTTCACAGATCTAATCACGTGTTTGGAACGAGCGAACCACTACACAAAGGCTGAATACAGGTAAGGAGGGTTTGCAGCTCTCTGCTCCATGGCTTGCTCTGCTGTAGCTGTCACCTGGTCCAACTGTTAGAGAATGTCATGTAAGGCAGATACAGCCTTGGTTTTTTGGAGAAGTGAATTTTTTTGAGCTCTGAGACTGTAATAGTCCGAGGCCCAGTTGTGAGAAGCAGTGGTGCAGGATGGAAGTCTGTGGCCCAGAAAGATGAGGGAATAGAGTTACAGAGCAAGTCTCATTTGAGAACACATATACATGGTATATGTAAAAAGGGTTTCCACTTTGAAATTCAAAGTAGCCTCAAATTCCAGTGTGTCTCCTAAGAGTGGATCACACCCTAGCAGATACAAGATTATCTGAGGACAAGCTATAATTTCTTGCTTCCTTGAACCTTGTGATAGGATTTGAAATGGTAATAAATTGTGCTCTTCTGGCTACTGTCTGGATGTGCATGTAGGCTTCTTATCTGGGCTGTGCTGAGAACTCGTGTGGTAGGATTTCTAGAACAAGAGAATTAAACAGAAATGCCCTTGCAAAACTGCTTTTCTGGTTCTTTGTGTGCTGCTGTGTACAGTCCACTCATGAACTCAAGGGTCTCCTGGACTCACTAACAGACTATCAGCCAGAATTTAGTGCTAAAATATTTATCATTTTGAGATAATTTCTTTTATGGGAGTTTGTTTCTGTGTATCATCACTACAGTTCACATTTTAAACAAGCCTCTCTTCTCTCACTACAGCAGATACTGTCCCGCTGGCTGCAGAGACATAGCAGGTGACATTTCTGGGAATATCGGAGAAGGATACAGAGATGTAAGTACACGGGATAATGAGAGGAAAATTGTAAAAACAGAAGAGAGAAGCATAGCACAACTTGGCTTCAACTTTTGTTGCTTGGCTTTTGTGAGGAATTCTTCCCAGTTGTGTTAGATATACCTTTTATTATCAGTATATGAGCATGTTATCAGTATACAAGCACAGGGAGATACTTTTCAAACAGACCAATCGATCGTGGGAGAACAAAGTCCACTGATTCTCAAATACACCTACTGGCTTGTGGTTTCTGGCTTTCTGGAGGAACCCTGCATAGGGTTGGTCCCTTTTGAGGCAGTGCTAATCGATGTACTAAGTATTCCTACGGCTTCAGGTTTTACTTGTTTGGAGCCCATGTGCATTTCTTTTCTAAAGCTATCTCTTGTAGGAAAGAAAATATATTTCAGTAACACGTGGGTTTTCTTTACAATTATGCGGGCAGTATCCCAACAATCTGCTCTGAGATGAAATAAATAATTATACACTGCTTAATCACATCCCACTGATAACTACAAACCTCTTGGGTTGTTTTAACTGCTCGTTCCTTAAAGCGAAGAAGTTGCCTGAGTGCCTGCATTTATCCACAGTTCACATCACACAGTGCTCTGCCCTCTCTGTGCCCCTCACCCTGGACTCTCCTGTCATGCCTGTGAAATCTTTACGTCTCTCACGGCGGAGTAAGTTGAATCATACCGCTGAAGCAAAATCCCACCCTATCACAAATATAGTAGTTGCTGAGTTCCCAAAATGTCACTGTTCACGTTTAACCTGTTCATCCAGTTATTTGAGCATGCTGATCCAGCCTGGAAAGTGGCAGAGCTGAAGCAACAAAGAAATGCCATTTTACATTCTCATTAGCTGGAGTTATTCCTGCCCTTCGTAGGGGTGATTAGGAAAGAAAAGCAGCACATGGCATGACCTCATGCAGATCTTATCTGTGCTGAGGAATTTTTGAAAGAAAGTTTCCCTCCACTGTTAAGAGGGATTAAGCTTTTCTGGTGGGAAGAACCTGGGGGTCTCCCCTGAAGCCCTGCTGCTTTTGTGTCCCCACCCCTCCCTGGAGGGGACAGACGGGCACCCCAGCTTGTGGAGCAGTTTAGCCCAACCTGCGCCCATGTGAACGAGACCAGTCTCTGCCAGTAGCCCTGGGAACATCTCCTTTGCACCTTTCCACTGGCCCTTCCCTGCCCTGTCCTAGCCCAGTGGTACGTTGTTGCCACCTAGTTGGCACACAAGCTGTCCTGCCTGTATTTTTCTGCGTTACCCCACCTGAGATATGGGCAAATGGGCTATACTTAAAACCCAGCAGCAGCTAGTCAACACGCAGCCGAATCTCCTAATGTGTGCCATGGTGCAAACCCTAGGGTGCGACAGTAGATAGGTCTGCCTTCTGGCAAGTCCATCAAGTAATTATCGTTTACTCTTTGCAAAGAAGAGTTGCCTTGCATTTGATTTTGTTTTCCTGAAAAGTGATGCAATACTTTCCAGGTTAAAATCTTGCAGCAAATTCTCAGAAGCAGATTGTTTGCTTTTTCATTTGGAAAAAAAAAAAAAGGTGACCCGGAAACATTTTTTTTTCAAAGATTACTGTTCTTTCTCCCTCCCCTGCCGCTTAGTCCTCTTGAGCCTTTGCCAGGTTGCGTGAGCTGTAGCACCTGTGAGCTAGGGGCTGGGAAGTGAACGGCGTTAGCAGTTTGTCAGACTGATCCTCTGAGCTTTGGCTCCTTCTCCCTTCCAGACCTCGCTGCTGTGCAAGTCGGCCGTACACGCGGGCGTTATCGCCGACGAGCTGGGCGGTCAGATCAGCGTCACCCAGCAGAAGGGCATCAGCCGCTACGAAGGCGTCGTCGCCAACGGCGTCCCCTCGCACGAGTGAGTACCACCATCAGGGTGCGCTTTTGGGGGGAGGGAAAGATGTTAGGCCCACGTGGGTCTAGGGGCTTTTGGGCTTTGTTTCTACGGCTCTATTAAAATGGTATTGGCGTTGGATATAGGAAAATGTTCCAAGTTTTCAGGGGCTCTATACCATGTAAGGCGGTATTTTCTTTTTTTTTTTTTACCTCCTTCTGTCCCTTCCAAAACGTATTTGCAAATTACTTTGTTAGCAGATACATGAAAGTACGATGTTCTGCAACAAACACCTTTAATCGATGTGCTAATAAATCATGCTAAATTCATGTTAAAGTTTAAAAAAAGCAAGGAAGAATGAATAAATAAAAAGTGCCGTTGAGCCATAGGGGATTTAATGAACAACTTCTTAAACATTGTGCTTTTGACATGTTCAGAGTTTTTCTCTTTTAGAATATTTATAGCAAGGGTGTTATATTTACCACTTCTCTTCTGACTTTTAATTGTACTGTTGTTGAAGTAGAAATAAATCCTCTAATCTTTATCCAGCACAGTAAACCCTTCCAGCAACTGCCTCTGTCATTCCTGTTGGTTTATATTTTTTAATTTTCAAATGTTATCTGGATTTTACATGAGGCTTTTTGTAGGAAGGGAAATCTCCTCAGTCCCATAGTGTATGAGAGCTACAGGAATATGTCTTTTTTGTACTTTTTTCCATTTTCCCCCATGATTTCTCCACACCTTCCTGACAATTTTACAATCATGGTTTCACAAAAAAACCCCAAACCCACATCATTTTGATCTGTTGCTGTGCTTAAACTGCGGATTGAAATGCTGTATATATAATGGCACTGGAGTATATGAAGCTGGGTAGCACGTAGACCACTAGCTGAAGGTGTGGAAAGCTTAAATATTTTCTATTTCTCTTGAAAGTTAATTGACAAAGAAAATTAATATAAACTTGTCTCAGGCGAAGCAGGACTGAGAGCTCAAGCTCAGGCACCAAGTCCCTCTATAAAACAAATAATACGAATTCTTTCCATCACACGTGCCAGCTTAGTGAAACCCTAAATGAACTATTTTGTGCTATCACACTATTATCTAAAGGCGTTACAGAACTGTGCACATACATCTGTATCTTTGTGATCCTTGAGAATGCCAGAAGGAGTAACTCAGACAGTAGCACATAAAATGTTATAATGGAAGGCAGCTGGGGTTCCTGTTTGTATTTTTTTCACAGTGGAAGAGCTGGTGGGCAACAAATGAAGCAGATAAGACAGCAAATGTATATGTGCTGGCAGGAAAACACTCTTTGCATAATTAACCCACCACATTAACTGCCAAGCGTCCTTTTTATGTTGCTACTCACAAAATATCCTATATATTTCACATGAGTAATAGGAGTACTCACAGAGATGCAAACTTGTCTCTGTTACATCAAGTGGGGAAACTCCAATTTGCTTGAAGAAGAGCTGAAACGTGTCCTTCCAGGCTGAAGCCAGCCTCCAGGGCTTGGATTTGGGCCATTTAACGTGAGGCCCCTGAGAGAGCACCCCAGCAAGGCGTGCAGCCCCCTTAGCTCTCCTGCCTACGGGGGCAGACAGAGGCACTCCTCCAGCATGGTCCACACCTCAAAGGGGCTGAATTGCCCCAAGGAGTCAAACCTCGCTTTCTACAGATTAGACAGGGAGCCACAGGCAAATGGGCTCATACAGGGATGGGTGCCTGCAAGCTAAATGGCATGGATTTTGAGAAAAATGGGAGCGTGAGCATCGTGCTTCTCAGGATGCTTCTGCTGCTCCTGGCAGCTGGGACAATCCCGGGAGCAGATGAAGTGCTGGTGTGAACCCGTTATCCCAGGAGTGGGAAATTGGAGGACGCAGGGAAATTCTTTGATTTCGAAACATGAAAAAGTGTTCCTAGAAAGAGTGGGTCTATTTACTAATAAAATGAGCCGATGCCTTTCCTGATTTAAAAAGGCTTTTGTAAGAGGCATTTCCAAAGCTGCATGGCTTCCCTGTCCTCAGGATACCTCCACACTGCAAGAAATTCCTGTGGAGTAGCCAGTGCGGTGCTCAGACAGCAGCACTTTAAGAGCTTTTTTAGACACCCTTAAATAGAAGCTTACTCAAGTTTTTAAAATCTTATTTATAGTGGATTTCAGCATTAAAGGTTTAAATTATTTAGTGACTTGAGCTGAAACTGACCTCGCGGAAAGCTGCTGCTGGAGCGCATGGAGCTGTTAAATACCTGCCCTGTGAGGTGACGGGGGAGTCACGGCTGGTCCCCCCCGAGCCATGGGAGCTGACCCGGGCTTCCCTGGCTCCGGCTCCCAGTGACCTTCCTTCGCTCCGGCACCTGCCGGCTTCTCGGTTCTCATGATCCCTGCCTGGACCCGCACCCGCAAAGGCCATAACGACGATGAAGCGGCTGGATTTATTGGGCAATCCCGATACCCCAGGACAAATGATATGGGGGTTTAACCTTGTGGCGTGAGCTGGCCTGTGACTGCACATCCGTGCACGTGAAATCATTCGTCTTTGAAAACGCAAAAGACCGCATGCTTATGCATTGTGAAGGATGAGATTTGGGGTTAACCTGCACTGCGTGTAGAAAGCTTGCTCGAGACCAACTCTGGGGAAAAAAAAAAGTATCTGATGCTAAGAGAAATTTATTACGGGAAGCAGGTTTCTTTTTTTGCAGAGCTACCGGCACAGGTTTCCCATACAGTCCTGCCACTGGTACTGTTGGCGAGGCAGGATCCTGAAGGTTGGTAGGAAAATGAGGGGCACGGGGCGATACCATCCCTTAAAGGACAAAGTGAAATTTGTATGACAAATGCCACCTGTCACATTAGGAAACTGATGGATTACCACTTACTGAATTAGTTTGTCCTCTTTGGTGACTTGCAGAATGATAGAAGAAATATTTCAGCTCGATTTCATAGCTTTATAGACCTTAGAAATTCTAATCTCCTCCCTTTATTGCTAAAATTGCAGCTCTCTATTTGAAAGGGATCTGGGTGACTTTTTTATTACAAAGCGTTATCTCATAAATAAGTATTCAAGGAGCGCTGTGGTTTCTGTTTGGGGTAGATTTTACTGATCACCACGGGTTTTTATTTTCTCCTTTTCTCTTGAAATGGATTGCTTTGTATTCCCTAAGAAAGCAAAAATTGTTTTGGCTGTAATGTCGAACTGGTTTGAAGCGAGCAGAGCACATCTGATCGCCCCTGAGGATTGCCTGGGGGGAAATGTGGGAGGGAGGGCTTGAGTTTCTCCTTCTAGCTGCTCTACCGCCTACGTGCCCAAATAAATCAGCTCCCTCCCAGTGCTCTCCCTCATCTCCAAAGGGCTTCGTTTGCCTGTTGTCATTAGTTTTCCCTCAGTGACAAAAAAAAGGGCAGTGTTTTTATTGACCTTGACGTGGGACCGCTTTCCTGTCCCCCGTTTGCGGTGCTCTCAAAACATACAGCCGTGCTCGTCGCCGGGAGCCCACAGACGGTACCTCGGGGGAAATTTTCGTGGCCAACAACAAAGGGCAGCCTGAAAGGGAGCTGTCTTGACGCTTAAGCGCAGAAGTTGTTTTACTGCTCAGTCACGCTGCTGGCCAAGGCTTTTCCAAAGGGGCAAGTGATGCGTGCAGCTAATTGGAGCGACGTTGAAGGGGTCAGATTTTCAAGACAGCCAAACTAATTTCATGTTAAAACCCGGGCTTTTATTTTTATTAGGCAGCCAGTCAGAGTCATCGCTTCTGGAATGAAACCCGAGGGGCGTCTTGTTGGGAGTCAGAAAGCAGCTCCACGGAAGGCCAAGGAAAGCACAGCTTTCCCTCACAGCGGTGCTTTTATCTTGTCCTGCGTTGTGCAGGGTTATGTGGAGCGGCCCAAGAAACGGCTTCTCTCCTGAAACAAAGCAGTCCATGGCAGAAGGAGGAAGAAAAGCAGGGCAGAGAGGTGGTCCTGTTAATGGAGCAAAAAGAACCATTCCTGACAGGAGCTGTTGGTCAGGGTTATAACAGAACCCGTTCCCACCCAAATTAAAACAAGGGGTGGTTTTCACCCAGGCTGGCTGCGGTACACCTGTAGTCCAAGTAGGACCATCAGAGCTGATGTATTTGGTCACCATCGAGTGTTAACTCTTTCACTGTGCTTAAGGCTGGATTTTCTTCAAACTAGATATTAGAAAATCATTGATTTCAGTGAAGTTGCTCTAATTTAAGCTACTGTGGGTGAGGAGACCTGGGCCCGGCGCTGGAGCTGTGCACGGCCGGTACCTCCAGGCCCTGTCAGCTTTCCCGTTCCTGGCTCTTTTGAATGCTCTCGTGGTGCTGGTCTGAGGAGCAGAAGGGGAATGCTCTCCCACAGCGATACAGGGCTTGTGCAGAGGAGAAAAGCAGAAGCATGCAGCAAGAGTAATGGGCTGATGGGAGGGGGAGTCCCTTTAAAGCATAACCAATGCTCAAACCCATTAAAAAACTGATCTGAATTCAGTGATGGTGAGAGATGCACAGGAGCGCTCTTACTGGGGTTGGTAACCAGCCTGCAAAGTAAGAGGCTGTCTGGCAAGAGATATTTTGCTCGATAAGCAGTGATTCTGAAGCTGTACCTGGGCATTCCCGTGACCTCTTCCTGAAAGGCTGAGTTACCTTTTTTTTTTTTTCTTACAGTGGTTCGCTGTCAGATAAGCGGTTTATATTTACTTCAAATGGTAAGACTAATGGCTTTCTGTTTAGCTATTCAAATTTTACCTTTTTATTTAAGTATTTGCTGTAAAAGTTTTGAAAGGGAATCAGGTGAGTGTCAGGCTGTGTCTAGGAAGGATATTTTAGGACAGCAATTTTTTTAAATTGTCAAGTTGAATAAAAAAAATTGAAGGGATGTGAAGTGAGCTAGGAAAAATACACAGAACAGGAATAGGTCATACACACACAGATGAGAAACAGAAATAGTGTTCGGCTGTTACATTTCTGGTGCCAGCATATGAAAAATGACAATCAGATAATCCCGTTTTAATGTACTTTTGGCGGCAGAAAATGAAAGCAGTTTTTCTTCAGACATTTATAAATTCCATCTTCGTTATACAAGAAAAGAATGAAAACATAGATAGGAATGAAAATATATTTACATTGCACTGATACAGAACGAGTTTTTGTTTATGACTTTCCAAGATGCAAAAGCGTCTTTAATCTGTCAAGCTGTTCATTTGCATAAAACATAGCAAAGAGGGGGGAAAAGTTCGTGCTCGTTCATTCGAATTATATTTCAGTCATCTGAGATAAAATCATTTACTATTCCACTGAAAACTGTAGAGCATGTATAGGCCTTTGAAACTGCCAGGGAATTATTTTTAACTTCATTGAAAACTTATTCCACTGTTTTCTCTGAAGAACCTTGATGTGTAGAAAATTTGCGGGTTCTTTGGTGGAGTTTGTAATACTTACCTCCAGCTATTGTCTTCATGATATCACCTCTTGGCAGCAGTATCAAGGAGCTTCTCTAATGAGTATCTTTCCTAGCCCTAATTGCAGGTGAGAATCATGAAATATTTACAGTAAAGTGTTCATTTCAATACAGTGCCTTCATCTGAGAAATGTTTTGTACAGCAAAATTAGTTAATGCCAATCTCGAAATAAATATTATGTTTCAGAAAGAAAGTTTAAAAATATAAGACGACTTCACAGGAATGAGACAAAACTGCCAAGATAAAACAAAAAATGGCAAAAATAGCAGATGTAGAAGGTTTCATGAGTTAAACTAGTAAAGGAGAGGGCCTGCAGCACTCTGGTACTGGATCATCCACTACAAATTGACTGGCAAACACCAGCTAATGGATAGCATCAGGCTAGCACTAGATTAAGCAACATCTGACTTTCTGTTGTGGGTGGTCTTCGTATGTTGCTAGCCTAATATAAAAATATGCTGTGAAAATGCAAAATAACTCCTTCTGCCTGTCTGTGTGGGGACTCCTAGGCTGCAACAAATCTCTCAGTCTGGAAGAGGGATTCCTCTCCAAGAGCCAGGTTACTGCATCTTCCTACTGGGAGGAGATAAATGAATTTGGACAACTGTTCCAGTGGTCTCCTGACAAGGCTTGGCTTCACGTCCCAGGACTGGCTTGGGCCTCTAACCACAGCAGCAATCGTGAATGGCTGGAGATAGACCTGGGAGAGAAGAAGAGAATAACAGGTATGTCACTGTCTGCCTATTAGAAGCTGGGGATTCAGCTGGAGAAGAAACTGAATGCAGCCAAAAAGCTAATAATGCTCTAATGCAGTGTTTCTTTCGTTAAATGTAATGAAATGTTCTGCATTGAGGAATATTATTTTCCTATTTAATAAATCATGGCTATTTACAAGACTGGTCTTCCTATATGGATATAGGATTGAAGTCAACTGTCATGCATGCCTGATCTGTAAACGCAGTGTTACACTCCAAACAAAACATACAGGGACCAGTAAAGTCTGGATGGATGATAAATGATTGCTTAATATCTAATAAAGATGCAGTTCTGGAATCAGTAAGAAACATTAAAATCACAGCCTTTGAAACAGTGGTCCAGGTGAAGGAAATGCCTGATTCCAACTCCTAATTGAGTTGTAAAAATGTAAATTACAGTTGCTGCTAAAGATGTAAAGATTAATGATATGGACCATAACATCAA
>JAOXJK010000023.1:70108685-70121571 GCA_025774025.1 Xenus cinereus | reverse complement strand
CAAAAAGCAATTACCATTTTTGCAGCCATTAATTTGAGCTCTGTTAAAAATTCCATTGCTTTAAATTCACAATTTAAAACTGATTTCCATTCTTCACCCAACTTCTAAACTCAATTCCAACATAGTTTGAAAAACTAATTAAGATTTTGAAGGCAAAGTTCTCCGAATTGTTTTGGCTTCTGTGTTTGCATTTGAAAATGTTCCTTTAAAACAGACACCTAACAAATTAAAATGTATTTTGCATTTTGTTAAAAGGGATCAAGACCACTGGTTCTGGATCCACGATGCTGAATTTCAACTTTTACGTAAAGACATTTACAATGAACTACAAAAATAACAACTCGAAATGGAGAACTTACAAAGGGATTCTGAGCAATGAAGAAAAGGTAAGGGAAAGTGGGAGGGGTAAGAAAAGACAGAGCAATAATGCGTACACTGCCTTGACATTGAAGGGCAGGCTTTCACTGTCAAGAAAGATTAGGAGTTTCAGACTTGTCTAGACTTGGGTTGTCTTCACCAGTGTAATTTATGGCCAAGGAGTAGATAGCGAGCTTGTCGAAACAAAGAAGTTACCCAGGGCTTGCTGAAGTTTTGAGACACACACAGGGAGGCATATGTATGTGTGTGTCCCTTTTTTTAAAAAAAAACAACCAAACCACCACGGCGTAATTAAAGCTGTACAACAGGCTGTTTGGGCAAGTCTTTAGCTCAGCTCAGCGCTTGCCCACGCTAGGGACGCTGCACCAGTGCAGTGGTCGGTGTGGCACCAGCAAAGCTGAGATTCAGCTGCAGATGCACTGGGATGGTCAACCCACCCCCCCTACTCCCCCCACAAGCGAAACAACCAACTCTGGTAAAAGCACAGCTCTGCTGGCGGAGCTGCTCCTGTGGACCCAGCTCCTGCTTGGCTGTGTTATGGTCACCAGGGGCTGCACCACTGCCCACCCCTCGCTGGTGGGACTCTTCTGACACCAGGTTGTGGGCACAGCCTACGTGTTCAGTTACATCAGTTCCTAACAGACAAAATAAGTGCTTTTACACCAAAACACTTGTCTGCACAACAGCTCTCTTGGACTCAAAGTCACTTTAACAATGAACAGATAAAAGCAGTGCAAATAGTTCCTGCAGACAAAGTGCGTTCTGCACAGCTTCATCTAATAACATTTTCCCCTGAAAACCTCATGTTTCCTTTCAAACAAAAAAACCCACCACCTCAAACCAAAAGCACCCTCTCCCCTAGAACGTTCAAAGTCAGACTTTCACCCATCATTTCTGAGGGAGCTCTGCTTGCCTCAGGATAAGGCTCTACCTGGTCCTCAGTCCCGATGGCAGTTTTTAAAAACTTGGTAGAGCTGTAGACAGGTTTCCTCCTAGCTCTGATTTTCTTAGCTTGTATGGCAAGGAATTTCACTGCATAACATTAACTGGCTTGATATTTTTGTTATACCGAACAGGTGTTAAACTGAAGTGGTGTTGGCCCAAAAAGTGACAAGTCAATCCAGTAGTGGCTGAACTGTGGAGGCTGCTATTGAAAACCTGCAGGTTTGCAGTTTTCCACAATGACTTGTTATATACAAACAATCTTATGAAAGTATTATATATGATCTTAGTTTCAGCTAAGGTGCACAAAAAAACCCTGTTCCCTGTCCCATCAGAACCCCATGTGGCCTGACATTTTATCTGAGATGTGCTGAGCTCACTTTCCTATCTCATCAGGCTTTTAAGTTGTCCTAGATCATGCTGAAGCATCTCCAAGAATTAATTTTGCAAGGACTAATGTTCTGCACGTGGGCTGAGCTGATGCTGGGAAATACCGTGTAAGTGCAGGGAAAAGGAGACAACTGCATCACTCTTCAAGCTTGATACAGAAAACTGACCTTTTTACTAAAACGTCTAAGAATACTTTAATTTTTTCTTTTTACATTTTTATCCCCTGTTGCCCAAGTAAGGGTGTTGCAGTGCTACTAAATCAAAAATGATAGCATTAGGCCAGCATACATTAACTAGAAATTACACAGAATTGAAGCAGAGTGATAATCTTTCTTCTCCGAGCTAACAGAAAAATGTGATCATCTGCTTCTGTCAGAACTAAAAAGATTATTTCTTTCCAGAACTCTCAATTCCAAAAATCTCGTGGCTGCATCCCAAATTACCAGTATATTAATTTTAGGATAATGAAAATCTTTGAAGTTAAAACAGAGTAAAACATGTGCTTGTGTTTCATTGCAGGTATTCCAAGGCAACTCCAACGCCGGTGACATAGTACGCAATAACTTCATCCCTCCGATAGTGGCCCGTTACGTGCGGATTATCCCTCAAACCTGGAACCAAAGAATAGCGTTGAAGCTGGAGCTGATGGGTTGTCGAATAATGCAAGGTATGGGGTAAGCAGTGCTCCCCAGGCATGGTGCCCCCAAAGCCCCCTGTGCTGCTGCCGTGCCACTGATGCCCCCCTTCCCTTTTGCAGCTAATAGTTCGTTTACGCATTCAATGTGGCAGAAACCAAGTCAGAGCACAGAAACCTCCCTTGGAAAAGAAGACAGGACTGTTACGGAGCCCATCCCATCGGAAGAAACTAACTTGGGTAAGACTACCTTGCACTGCATTTTCTCCAGGATGCATTGTGTCTTCAGCCCAGCCTTGAGTGAACTTTAATCTTAATCACAAATCAAAACTTTTATTTTCCCTTCACACTTCATTAAAGGTTAACGGCAGAGAGAAGAGGGAGGAGCATATGTTCTTTTTGTCTTAAGGCACAGAAAGAGATTGAAAACCTTAATTTTCTTTGATGTGTGAAACATCAGGCTTTGGTTTCCCCGTCATATTGGTTTACTTGCCATGCTTGGTAGGTGGCTCAAAGGACTATACTGAGCACTCATTAGCATTTTTTCGAGGAGCTCTTCCTCGCTCTCTTCCAATATTTTACAATTTTTGTGATACATAAGGCAGTGGTCTCACAAAAATGTTACCTTCTCTCTCTGCAGCCATGGCTCCTCCCAGAGCAGGTCCCCAGGTCAAAGCAACACACAGTAGTGCATGGTTGTGTAATTAAACACTTTTTCCTAGTGCCTGTGTTCACCGGGAAGGCAGAAAACCTTCATTCTCTACTTCTTCCTGAATATGCAATCTTCATCCTTTAACATTGTGGACCTGATTTCTTAGATCTTAAAAAGCAAGCTAATAAAATTTGTTGCTTATACTGACCATTCGGTGGACCCATAGCCAGGCAGGAACTACCAGACCCACCACACAAAACAGTGCTACCCATTAGGTAGCTGATAGTTGTAGGAATGTCTCTGTAAAAAACTGGCTGTAAGAAGCAATCACTGTAAAAAAAAAAAAAAGCTCTTCTGAAACTGCATTGCTCTTGCCAAGAGCAAGCTCAGTTCATCTGTGCAGCAGTATGGGTAAATTGTATCTGTGTTCACTGAAAATGAAATATACCGAGTTTTCATCTGCTAAATTGTAAATACCCTGTGGACACGTGTCCTACCTTATTCTTACAGCCTGGTAAGTGTCTGTAGGAATAGCAAATGGTGCACTCCTGACAGAAGAGCCACCCCACTGCTCATTTTCAAATCCCTGCTCTAGACTATGTTGTGTTAGTATTTAACAGGGGCTAAACAGGTTTTTCCCTAGGTCCACTCTGGGAAATCTTTGAACTATTTTGACTGAAATGTTTTCAACCAGTTCAGCATGAGCCAGATACTCGGCATGTAAAATTGCAGCCTCGTTTTTGGCAGTTTTATAAGCAACTGAAAACAGAGTTGTTATAAGTGGCATTTTGTAAGTTACCTAGTGTGTAATTAAAAAAACCTGCTCTTTGTGAGAAAGCATATAGACACTAAGCCAAGTGACAGTATATTTAACTCTCTCATCTCAACACTGTTCCACATAGGTACATGTAGGCTGAGGGAAAGGTCTTGCAGTTTTATAGTTTTACATTTTCATGCTCTCTTGCAAGGAGTGTTCCTGCAAGATTATCTGCCTTTTACTGTATTCTCTGTAGTAAAAATTACCAGCTTCAGAGTAATTTGCCTTTTAAACTTTTAACTTTTTTTTTTTTTTCCTCATGCAGGCTTAAAGCTTACAGCCATAATTGTCCCCATCCTCATCGTGCTGTGTCTGTTCCTGTTCTCTGGAATTTGTATCTGTGCAGCCCTGCGCAGGTGAGATACTGGCTTTTGTCATAGGAGGCATTTGTGGCTACCTAGCCAGCACCTCCAACTACCTGCCCTCTTTCCAGATCCTCTTTACCAGGGAGCTGGAAACTGATCCTGTTTGGCAGTCTTCCTTTTAAGTAGAACTCATACCATGTCTCTGTAAATTGTATTTCATATTGCATGTCTCCCCTAGTTGGTCAGAAATGCAGGTAAAGCAGGTCAGATCTGCACACCCCAATTTACAGTCCAATGTAACAGGCTTTTCTTTTCAGCCTACAAATACTCAGGTGTAAAGCAGTTGAAGATGGAATAGTTTCCACACCACAGCCAAGTAAAAACTCAGCGAGGAGAGGATTTGAGCTATTTATCTGCACCATTTTCTTTTATTTCCCTCCTGTTGTGTTTCTGCTTCCCAGTCCCTTAAGTTGGAGCACCCAACCTAGGGGCCGAAAGCTGAGCCCTCCTGTAAGGATTTGTACACACACACACACTTGTGAGCAGCTAATACTAAGCCACTTCATTTCACAAGTCAGAGGGCTGGAAGCAGCACTGCTCACCGGGGTCCGTGCTGGATGTCCATTCATATGAACCCGCACTTGCACATAGAGCTGGGAAGTGCTTCTGTCACCAGGTGGGGATTTGGAAGTATAAGCAATGCTCTGGTGGTGTTGCTTCCTCACACCCAGCACCCAGCTCTGCCCTGCATTCCCAGAAAGTCTGTAAACTAGCCAAAGAATTCAGCAGAGCTGTCCCACCAAAACGTAACCTGGAGAGACACGTATGGACGTGGACACATCAAATCGATGAGTGCCAGGCACAGGAAATGTGAACACTGGCGCTCACAACTTGCACATAGATGGGGGAAAACAAAATGTTGAAACCCTGGGTTGTATGCCTTATGTTATAGTAGACACCAGCCTCCAGAAACTAAAAATGAAGCTTTGTCCTCAGCCACTAAACACAAAGGCCCTCTCTGCTGGAGCTAAGGCGTGAAGCTGAAATGCTGCGAGTGCAGATGTTTATAAATGCTTTCTTCTCCTCGCAGGCGAGAAGCCAAAGGACTTTCTTATGGGTTATCCAGTGCTCAGAAATCAGGTTAGTGGAGAATCATGTGCTTTATCCTGTCCTGTCCATCGGGCCAAGGGGAAGGGGTTTATGCAACTAAGCGTGAAACGCCTGTGAAATAGCATCCACTTTTCTTCGTTCAAATTCACTACTTCATACAAGGGAAACAGCAAACGATAGTCCCACTTGTGTCATCCTAGCACAGTGCCCTGAGAAACAATATAATTTGGTTTCTATGACAGAAAGGCAATTAGCAAAAGATCTATTATACAAAGCGCATAAATTAGCATGTAAGAGTGCTCCCAGGTGCCCTCCATTTCCTTCCCTCCTCCAAAATACCTATTTCGCAGAAAATTGCTGCTTTCCTTTTTTTTTTTTTCCCCTACAGCAGAGGGGATTGCCTTTCTCCAAGAGAGCAAAGGCTAATAATTTTTTTATGGCTTTAATATTTCTATCTTGCTGCCCTCCCTGGTTGGGACTGTATTTATAAAGTCTAACATTACTGAATTGTACTTCACATGTAAAATCTGAGTAGTGGATCAGCTTGAGGACTCTGCTTCAGGAGGCACCTGCAAAACCTCAGTAAAGTGACAATCTCTGTCTTGCTCAACAATGCTTTCTAATGGGGGATCTGCCATCAGCTTGAAAGTTGGGGTTTAGCTGTTTTTCCTGGCCTGCCTTCTCCACAGAAGAATATCCTTCTGAATCTCAGCTTTCCATAAAAAACAAACCACAAAGAAACCCATGTCTCTTGACAAGTGCCTCACAGTAGCTCAGCTCTAAAATTTCATCCCTCAGCAGGTGCTGACGTCAGTGAAAAGAACGCTGTTACCCACTGCAGCTCGCCCTCATTAGAAAATTAATTTGTACTTAACATCATATTTGCTAATATGATTTTTCAAGGTCACATCATAATCCTTTCTCACTTGCTAATGAGGACAAATCCCAAGAAATTGGAGATAGCCTCTTACCCAGTCAGTTCATTTGTAGCTTGTGTGCTTCATAAAACAAGCTCCTAAGCCCTGGTGAACCAGGCTTGGGACTTAGAAAGCTGGGAGTCGAACCTGCCTCTCCACAGACCTCCTGTCGCAGGCTCCAGGCAAGTGCCTGACACAGTGGATTTTCTCTTTTCTGTCTCACGAGACTGTTGTGAGAACGAATTAATTGGTATGTGCTCAAATATCAAGGAAACGTAAGCCATACTGGTTTACTGAAAAAAAAAAATAATAATTTTTTAAGCATTATTTTTGCCAATGGCAAAACATGCAACTGATTTAAAGCTGGTATTTTACTGATACACTTTGTTAAGGCATCAGTGCAGACACCTACAGAGTTTGAGTCCTTCTTGCCAAGGAAGTCCTCTATATTTCATTTTCACTTGGAAATCCCAGCTGATGATTCACTTTTTCCCTTTCACCCACCAAATTTAGGGGCCTTTTTTTTTTTTTTTCAAACAGCTCATTTCAGTCTTGCCTTTTAACTACTTTAATATATCAACAGCATGAGTGCATCAAAATTAAACTTTCTGATAAGCCTTCTCCTTAGGCGCATTTACCTTCTATTTTTATTTCTTTACCATAGGTTGTTGGAAACAAATCAAGCAGCCCTTCACCAGACATCAGTCGACTGAATTTACCATCAGCTATAACAATGAGAAGGAGACACCACAAAAACTAGATCTGGTCACCAGTGACATGGCAGGTAACAGTTGCTCCCCCTGCGATGCCTTGATGTCGCTCTGCAAGCAGAGCAGGGAACGGGAGAGGGATGGGCCACCAACGTTAGAAGCTCCAGCTCTCACACAAGCTGAGGCCCAGGAACAGATTTATCTGTGTTCATCCCAGATGTACAGTGAAGCAGCTAAATATATCAGTGGAAAAAAACCCCACTATTTTGGAAATCTTTTCTTGGAGTTTTTGGGAAAGATTCCCTGACTCTGAAACAGTTAGAGCTGAAGGTAACCATGGAAGGCAGTCAGGCACGGATGCACTGCAGGAATGTGCCTCGGATAGGATAGTTTGGCTTTGCTAATTAATTTTTGTGTTTCTATTTAAACACAAATGTCTCTGGAAATGGAACAAAACGTAATGCCCCTTGCTGCTGAGCAAATAGAAAACTTGTTTAGTTGGTTTGCAGTGGGATTTCATGCCCAGCTGGAAGTCGTGCTGAGATCCCTGTGCAGCTTTCCTGGTACCTGAACTATTTCGGAGACGAGGCCCCCTGAGGTGGAAGCAGGTAGATGAGAGAGAAGGAAAAAAACCAACCACAGTCCTTCTCTCCTGTGCTACCTTGGCTCTGGGTCACTTTGGATAGAGCGAATCCTCACATCAGTACTATTTGCATCCCAAAGGGATGTTTTTTAATTCATCCTCATAGCACATCGTATCCCTGCCTAGTTTAGTCTGTCTGGAAAGGCTAGTGAGACCAGCCATTTCATAGGATCAGTGATCAGCAATCTTCCAGAAAGATTAATTTGCTGTTTCCAGGCTCCAGACCATAGAAATTCCTTAGAATTTCTCCAATGTGTTTGGCAGAGAAATACATTTGAAAAACAAATGGATGGTTACTGTAATTCCATATGGTGCTACCCTGGATATCTTTCAGAGATGGTTTCAACCCTTCACAGAAACTTTCAATATAAATATGCAGAGACCTATAAAGCAGCTATGTTTCATGAAGGAAAGGGAGTGAATAAAGGTTGCTCACAAATCATGGTCACCTGGCTCCCCCGGCTGTGTCTGGGGGGGACTCTGCTCTCTCCGTCCTCCCCTCCTGCCCTGGGTGGGAAGTCTAGACTCAGCCTGGCCAGGCAGCTCCCCAGCCTTAGCGTTTCACCCACAGTCTCCTTAAAAATAGAAAACATGAAATAAAAATATGAACGCAGCCCAGAAACGTGCCATTTAATAATTTAATTGCAGCGGGCACGCAGATTGCATACAGGTTAACATGCTACCTGAAATTCCCCTCCCGCCTTTAAATCCCCGGCTGCCAGTTCCCAAAGGCAGCCGGGAGCGAGTCGAGATGCTTCATCCCGAGCGAGGGAGATCGCTGGGGATGGTGGCAGCGATGCCGGGGAGAGAGCTGCACCACTTACTTAGTGAAATATCACAACACCTTCACCCTACATGCTGAAGTTTGGGAAGCAGCCAGGAACTGCCAAAAAAATTCACAGGACATATGGGATCGGATTCGACGCTCATGTCAGATGAGCCCCGATGCCAGAAGAGAAACTGAGCTAACTTCTTCACGCCTGCGTCAAAACATGATACTTTAGCAGTGTCATTTACTAGAGCTGTTCAGGCCACCGTATGTATCCCTTAGAGATTGTCACTAGCACCAAAGCGAGAAAGTTAGAACGCTGAATTTTCTCATAATAGTTTTACTGGGTTTTTTGAAAACCCTTTTAAGTCCAGCTCTCCCTTCTTACCCGTCAGCCTCCGCCACTAGAGCTGCGAACACGCGCTGCTTGTGGCTGTGGTTCCTCCACCTCGCTCCCTGCTCCTGCTCAGGCCCTTTGCCCACCCCCAGCCCTCTCCCTGCCGCCCCCCTTGACCACGGGTGACCCCCCGGTTCCTCTGGCAGTGCTGGTGGCACTTCTCCTCCCACGGCTGGTCCCCCCTCGCGCGCCCGCGGCAGCGCTGAGCTGGCTTAGCACATTTCACACTTCCCTTGACTCCCTTGGCTGCTGTTCTGCCTAACTTCATCCTTCCTGTCAGTCACCTACCATGAGATGCCTTTCAAATAAAGCCAGCGCTTGGTCGGGCTCGTTAAGAATCCTCCGGGCATTTTAATTATTTCAGAAGTGGAACATTTGGCTTTGGAGAACTTCATGTTTGTAGATCTCCATGCAATGTCCAGTTTGTTGCTGGTATTTTGTTGACTTCTCTTTTCCTAAGGCTTTTGAGTATACTCCAGGAATGACACTAATTTATTTGGGTGGGTAGGTGGGGAAAGGGAAGGTGGGAAAGGCAGGCAGATTGGAGCTCTCCCATGGAAGAGCTTCTGCCATCTCTGCAATGCTTGCTCGCTGAAGGAGGTTACAGGACCGGTGCTGGGGCAAGGTTTCCTCACACCCCTGATAACCACGTGTTTGATGAAATGAGTCATTTTTCAACATAAAATACTTACCAATATCTATGTCTTGGATACATAATGTAATCTACCTGTGCCTTATTAAGCAGTTCATGCTTCCTTTTAGATTATCAGCAGCCTCTCATGATCGGGACCGGGACGGTAACACGGAAAGGATCTACTTTTAGACCCATGGACACAGAAGACGAGGGAAGAAGGGGGAGTTCAGAGTTCGAAAATCACTACCACTGTCCGCTCAGAGCTACCCGGCACGAGTACGCGCTGCCCCTCACCAGCCAAGAGCCCGAGTACGCCACCCCCATCATCGAGCGGCACGTTGCAAGGGAAAATAATTTCCCCTCTGAAAACGGCTACAACGTACCCGTCGCCGCCTCTCAGAAACACTCCCTTTCTGCCGGCAGCTTCTCCAGTTCGTGTAAGACCGACCTCAGGAACGGAGACTATCAGACGCCCCAGAGCGCCATAAACTACGACAAGCCCAAAGCTAACGGTGTTCTGACCTCCGTGAGCTACAGCACGGACTACCAGAAACCCCAGCCCAACGCCCTGGGCAGCGAGGGCTACTCCACCCCCAGGGACTGCCTGAAGCCCATCAGCCAGACAGCAATGACAGCTCTCCTGTGATCCGCCCCGCGCGGGAACGTCGCTGCACGAAGCCAAAACAGAGTTTGGAGGGGCTCTGTCGAGGGAGGCAGAAGGCAAACAAGCCCTGTGTACATAATATTGCAGTCTTGCTGGGTTCTGACATCTGAAGAAAGCATATGCTGTTTATCACTGTTTATAGCAAGAGAGATGTTATCAGTGAAGACTGTACATCTTATTTTCTGTAACTGATCTCAGTGCTCCACTTGCAATGTGTGCAATTTGTACATAGCTTTTATTTAAGGAGAATTTCTTAAGTTTCCTTTTCACCTGGGGGACTGAAAGGATTGCAGAAATGCCTATTTAAAAAAAACAGGCCTCCTTCTCTGTCTTTACTTTACCTGCTGTTGTACCAGCAGCTGTAAATGGTGTATCTTACAGTTGTGCTGATTCATCTCCTTTCCTACGATAACCGAAGATAGGGCAGCACTGTAGTTCTTACTTGGAGGGTAGAAGTAAAACTACTTGAAGCGTAAAGTGCACAAGAGAGAGCAGCTGAGCATTTAAATACTGTGCTCAAGCCCACCTTCCCAGCTGCTTTTTAAGCAGCAATTCTTACGTGCTTGAATTTGATCTAGCGTATGAGCTGAGCTAATTTGCTATTCATATTAGAAACAGGTAGAAAGGCTGAAAGCAGTTTTGGGTTCAAGCCCTGGTGAGCACTCTGCAATAGAAAAAAACAAAAACAAACAACAAACCAAAAACTGTCAATCTGTGGGGTTTTTTCCATGAAGCGTGTGTGGAACCAAAATGTGAATTTACAGCTGAGAATTAAATCCTGTTCAAGCCCTAGCTGATGTTTTTGCTGCAAAACTATCAGGAAATTTGTTCTTTGGCACAAAGCAGCCAATTTCCTGAACTCTTAGTTGCTTCACCAGGTATTTTTCTGTCTTACAAATTTAGTGTAACGCTTCTATTTGATATATTTTGACTAAGTAAACCACAGTGTGTGTACGGCTTACTGTTGCAGTTAAATTTGCAAGACAGCACAGTTGTTTTCAAATAGTCTTTCTTTTGCAGCTAGTGTGACCCTTAATTCTGTTTTTGGACAAACTTGAAAAAGCGGTGGGGATGGGTGCAATGTACCGCACAGTAGCTGGCTGCTCTCTCAGCAGTGGTGTCATTGCAGCAAAACAGCTTCTGGTAGCAACTGGGACCAGTCGCTGCCCTTCTGCCTGCAGTGCTGGGAGCGTCACTTTGAGTTTAAAACCTTGTCCTAAAATGTCAAAAAAACCAATATACTTCTGGGAAGGAAGAATGGTGCTATATTTAAAGAAGAAGGCTGGGGAAACGAGACCAGGAAAACCTGAGCTCTGAGAAAGTCGCTGTCTGAAGGCCCTCCCTTTCCTTGCGTGTCAACTAGGGATAACTTGCAAAAGACGCAACAAAGCTTTGAGGTCTGTTGGCAAAGCGCTTTCAGCTCCTTGGTCGGAAAGCGCTGCCTGGGCACACGCTAGCTGCGGTGATGCTGCTCACAAATAACGCCAACTCCAGCCATATCCGACCTCGGGGCAAGCTCTTAGCGGGCTCTTTGCACGCGCTTGTGTTGTGGCCTGGCGTGGTGCCGTTCCCTCACGCTGCCACCCCGTGCATGCCATTCCCGTGCAAAGGCCCCGGGCCGAGGTAACCCGGTCACCTTCCCGTGTCTGCTGTCGATGCGGTTTCTGTGAAATGTCTGAAACACCTCAGGTCCTGAAGTGAAACAGCAGCAGCCTGTTTGTTAGACCGAGCTGGGCGGTGTTGTTCACCTTCTGTTGTTTACATGTCTCTGTAAATAAAGAACACTGGTATTTGTAAATCAGCCACCCAGGCCCTGCTGCTGAACTCGGCGAATTCGTCCTCGCTGGGCGCCCACTCTCCTCACACCCGCCGCGGGGCGAGAAGGAAGCCTCCCTTACGCCCTGTAAAAGCACCAGTTGCACGGCGGCAAGTCACGGTCCCCGGGTGAGGGGCTAAAAAAAAGATTCTCTCAGCGCCCCGTTTAGCCCGGCTTCGCTTTCTGTCCGCAAGCTCTAGAGAAGCAGCGCCCACGGACAGACGTCTGCGCCCAACCCCGCTGCTGGATGCGTATAATTGAGGAAAGGATGAGGACACCCTCCTGATGAGCCTGAAACCAATACTCCACCCACACAGCTAATTAGCCTGACTTGTCGCTTTACAAACAAGCGGCGTTTGTTAATCAGGACTACTCCCCACCACAGAATCGCCTAGGTTGGAAGGGACCTTTAAGATCATTTAGTCCAACCATCAACCTAACTCTGACAAAAAAAAACCCCAAAAAACCAAAACAAAAAACCAACACTGAACCATATTCCTGAGCACCACGTCAACTTGTCTTTTGAACACCTCCAGGGATGGTGCCTCAACCACTTCCCTGGGCAGCCCATTCCAATACTTGATAACCCTTTCAGTGAATAAATTGTTCCTAATATCCAACCTGAACCTCCCCTGGTGCAACTTGAGGCCATTTCACAGTCCTATCGCCTGTGACTTGGGAAAAGAGACCGACCCCACCCCAATACACCCTCCTTTCAGGTAGTTGTAGAGAGCGATAAGGTCTCCTCAGCCTCCTTTTCTCCAGGCTGAGCAACCCCAGCTCCCTCAGCCGCTCCTCATAAGACTTATTCTTCAGACCCCTCACCAGCTTTGTTGCCCTTCTGAGACCTCACGAGCCACCTAGATAATGCAGCAGTGCAGTGGTACCAGGCAGCAGATGACGCTGCTGGTGTGATAACAAACCTTTTGCCCGCCTCTGCCACACGCTTTGTACACCTGCAGCGTGCTGCAGCTGTCAAAGTGTTCTTGGTAGCACATGCCCCTTTCTGCTGCCATTCACACCCAGCTCAACACAGCCATTTTAGTCAAATAAAAAGTTGGGTCTCAGTTGGAACCTTGCTTTCATGTCTGTCCCCCTCTCCTACCCC
>JAOXJK010000023.1:70054369-70072947 GCA_025774025.1 Xenus cinereus | reverse complement strand
GGGCGCGGTGCAGTGCCGGCAGCGGTGGCGCTCGGACGGCCGGGCCCTGCAGAAGCTGCCGGTGCACATGGGGCTGGTGGTAACGGAGGAGGAGCCGAGCTACGCGGACATGGCCAGCCTGGTGGTGTGGTGCATGGCGGTGGGCATCTCCTATGTCAGCGTCTACGACCATAATGGTGAGCGGCGGGGAGCGAGGGGGGGGTGTGTGTAGTACCGCGGGCGTGTTCCGGGTCCCCGAGCGGGCGGTGGCCGCCCTAGGGAGCGCCACAGGGCAAGCGGGTGCCGCCCGGCCCTGCTGCGCCACCAGCGTGAAGTCAGGGCACCTCCTGCCTCTCCCGGGGTCTGCCCGAGCCGGGTGCCGGTCTCACCGTTGGTACCTCCGTTCCCGTCCCCGGAGCCTCCTGGCCTGTGCAGAGCTCCTGGCCCTGGTAAGGCTGGGACTGCCCCGAGTACCGTCCTGCCCCGGCCCCTGGTTTGGGGTGACCCGATCCTGCTTGCTCACCAGAGGAGGCGGATGGTGGGGCCTTTCTAGAGCCTTGTGCCCAGCGCTGGGCTGACAGGAACTGCTGGCATCTGAGAGCCATGACCGTATAGGGGGGTATGGGCTGTTAGTAGAGAAGAGCTTTAGGCTACCTGCTCTTACTAGCTCTGTTTATGAACTCTTCCTGGAATTCCAGAAGCGGATGAATGAGAGTAGCTATCTATTTACACGTACTCTTTCTTATGGGAATAGACAGGATGGAAAGGCAGTTAAGCATGTGTGTCCTGTGTGCTCTCTGTGTTGTAAAATTAAATTACAATTTGCTTTTGGTGCTCCTTCATGTTTGAGTTTTAATGAGTGCTGGCTCAGAGTTAACTTTGGTATGTTTTCATATCTGCTGTGTGATTTTATTCATTACCATGTCTCAAAGATAAGACTGTTGAACTCTTGCTCTTGCAGGTACATGGTTTCCACGTCACCGAGTAGCTTAAAGATAAGTTCAGAGTTTGGATTTAACATTCTGTGGAATAATCATGGAACAAATCTATCTTCCTTATACCTCTCTTTTCCTACTGAGGAGGTGAAACCAGCTGCTTTCAAGATATTCTTAGGTGAAGCTTTCTACCTAGCTGTTAAGAGATGATCTCTTCAGTTAAGATGATAACTTCAGTTAAGAGATCATCTCTTAACTGAGACCAGACAAGCTGTCAACTCAGAAGGGTTAATAATGCCTGGGGTGAACTCTGTTCTGTTTCTGCCTTCTCCAGAGGAGAAAGCTTCATGCTGAAGATCCCTGTGCTTTTACTGTCAATGGTGAGACTATAGGAGACCAGTGTTTAACTGTTTTGTGCCACTTCTGATGGCTCTCTAGAGATGTCAGGAAACTAGATTAACTCTAGATTTGTGCCAGGTTAGAGGTGCAGTCTGTAATAGTTGTCTTCTAGTGCTCTTTCAGGAAAGACTCAACAGTTCATCCCATGTGAGTAGGTAGAATCTGTTGTCAAGTGTGCAAAAGCACTGAGGTATGCAGCCCTTTCCCTAAGCATAGGTGATTATGATTTTATTGTTTTTTAAACCACTGCCATTAATAGTTCTGTTTCATTTCTGGTCCTTTATATGTGATGGAAGACTCAGCTGGCTTGACTTTCACTAAAGTATCTAAATCTTATTAAGAAACTGGGCTTAATAGCAGTCACTTAGCAGTTTAAACTAGCCATCTGTGCCAGGCTGTTGTGGAACTTGATTATGGTGTGTTTCAGTGGGTGAACACTTCCTCATTTGTAAGTCAAGGAATGGTATAAAATATTTAAATAACATCTCAAGGACACAGAAAACAGTCAGCACCTTCTGAAAAGCCATATACGTGTTGATAGTTTTTACTGTCAACTTGGAAAGCATTCAGCCAGGTTAAATGCTGCAGAGCAAATGTTAGTACCAACCAAGAGCAAGAGTTTCCCTCATAGCCTGAAAAGAGATATTTTTATTGTAGAATATCTCTAATTTCCATCAAACTTCAACTAAGCTATCTGCAATATTGCCTAATATGCTATGTGTGTATGCTTAGTTCTTTTTTTAGATCCCTTCATTGTGCTGCACAAATTATATGTTTGAGAACTGAATTGAGGAACAGATCCAGCTGAGAGTCACGTTTCTTGGTGGTCTTGGTTTTCAGCTTGCTCACTGTGCAGCCATTCAGCACTGAGGAGGGAGAAGGCACCAGCCACTGTCACTAAGATCCTGTCTGCAGGGAGGAGCCAGTGCTGTTGTAGCATCTGATGCTTTCGTTGAGGAGATGCTACTTCTGCTTCTCCAGCACGTGTGTTGAGATCCAGTCAGATCAAAGGCTGACTGTTAGAAGACTGTAAATATGATGACCAGAAATGACAAGGTTATATTCTCTAAAGAGCAGTGTAGCTGAAATAACCTTGCAGAACAATTGTCGTTGTTAGCAGTTCAGAAAGAAAAAATACCTTGGAGATTATTTGCTGCTGTTTCCATGTATTGTTACAGTCAGTCAGAAGTTGCATGTTAAGAGGTTAACACCTTTGAAATCTGAACATATAGAGATGATCTCGTGACTTTAGTATCAAGATGTAATGCTTGTCAGTAGTTCATTCTTCTGTTGGTCCTTTGCTACCAGAATATGCTGGTTTAATTGCTGGCTTGAATTCCAGTTTGTTGGAACATAATTGAAGAAGTCAAGACAGTGCAGAGCAACTAAAACATTTTAAATCAGTGGCTTCTGCCAAACTTTCAGAGTTGATGAGAACAGCGTGCCATTACACACGCATGTTCTTCATGGGCGTACAATGGGTTTTCTGGGATAGCAGCCACGACTGCTTTTTGCACAGCATCTTGTCAGCTGAGCTTTTTAAACTGGTTTCAGAGAGTGAGCAAATAGTCATTCATATGGCTTAAGTATATGCTTACTTCTGGTAATAGCAGATATGTTGCCTTTCTTCTGGTGCTAAGCTCCTTATGGTGTTTGGATTGAGCATACAGCATTTCCAGATAAACTTGTCATTAAGTAGGACGTTGCAGTTGTTGCTGAATCCGATTCCGAATATTAGTGATGTCTGGAACCCTCAGCAGTAGCACTAGTATAATGAAGGTGGATAAAGTAGGTGAATAAAGTGAGGTATAGCTTGCTCTTATCAATAGCGGAGGGCGAGGCTTAATTACGCTACACACTTGTTTGTATTTTCTCAGGTGGTGGGACTTACTTTTGGTCAGCTGAGCTGCTTCAGTAAGGTTCTGTGTTCATACAGTTGTGCCAACTATTGACTTATCAGAGATACGTTGTTCCCACTGGTGCTAGCTGGGCTGAAGAAGGAAACACAATGACAAGTGCTTTGAATCTGTGTTAGATGGAGCAAGGTAATTTTAAGTAACTTTAAAGTAACTTTGTTTCCTTTTCCTTTATTGAATATTTGTAGTACTGAGATTTTTATTGCAACAGGAGACTTTGATTGCAAGAGCAGTCTTCCATGGTTGTGTCTTCTGGGAGAAATACTGCTTCAGTTTCCTGTAGAAGGCTTAAATTAAAAATGTGTCCTTAGCCCCTTCTGTAGGAAGAGGAGGAAGCATGACATTCTCTAAAGAAGTGCCAGATAATCTGTTTATAGTAGTGAATTTCTATATTTTTAACACAATTAGATAGACGGCTGCTTCTATATTCTTGGTGTCAAACTGAGTAGCTGCATCCGAGCTGACACTAGTATGTTACAGCAGATGCACCCGTAACTGTGAGGGCAGCTTGGCTGGAGTTGTGCTGATTCTCATGGGCAATCACAGAACCCAGTATGTTACAAGTGTATCGGTTAATAATTGTGGAAGGTGATCAGGTATCTGGCTGTCTTCTCTGAATCCAGGAAGATCAGTATGCCAGAACACTGGGGTACAAAGGTCTTTGCAGAATGCAAGAGGACCGTGATGTAAGTAACAATCTTGTACTGTAAAAACCATATGGTGCTATGAGTTACAGTGCTCAAAACTGAGAGCCCCCACAGGCTTGGAGATGTAAGGTGGCATGCTTTGACTGCCTCTGCTGTTTAGGGGCCCTTTTGATTTTCCTGATTTTCAATGACATGCAAAAAACCCCAACAAACCCATAATAAACTTAATGCTAAAGTGTGCACTTTGGTTATTAAATCCACATAGACTAAAATTTTAGGGTTTTGATCAAGGACTTTTTTTCTGTGGACTTGCGTGTTGCCAATCCTATCACTTGGTAGAAAGCCTGTCGTGCTGGTCAGGACCTTATCTCTGAGGCAATAATGCAGTCTTCTCTCAGTCAGGAGGCCCTGATGATGCAATTATATAGTAGCAGTTACAGTATCTTCTGGGACGCAAAAGCCTTTGACCAGTGTTACATAGTTTGACCTTCTGTTAAAGTTACTTTGCCACTCGGGAGAGTTTGACTGAGTGTTACTTCTATTCATCAGTGAAGTTTTCGTGAAATATTTTGGGACAAATTGTTGGTACTGCAAGGGAGTTGAGAGACAAGTAACTGAAATGCTGTGGAAATGTATTCTTTCCTAGGCTTGACTTTGGTTAAGGTATTTCCTTGTAAGGAGGGGTGACTCTTAGTCTGTGTTTATCAGATTCTGCTGCTTTAAAAAGCAGGACAAGTGAGAATGTTGAACTTTGAGATGCTACCAAGGCGTTAGCAGGTGGTGGCTGTGTTGGTCTAGCCAGACAAACCAGTGGTTGATACCACCTGGTTGCTCCTCTGTGCCAGTTGTACCCCTCCACTTCACAGTTCCTGTCACTTCTGAGCCTCGCTTCTGCTGAACTTGCAGCCTCTTAGTTACAAACTGCATTTGTCAGTCTCTGACCCTAAAATGCTGCAACACCACAGTTGACAGCAAAGGGGCATAGCTCCTAACTATTGTAAAACTGAGCCAAAGGCATGTGCCCTGGAAAAGACCTGTGTAGTGGGGGGCTGCTGCAGGAAGCTAAAACACTTCTGGTTTGCCTCAGCTGGAATGGTAACTACTGATCAATAGCAGGTTTGCAGCTTGTGTTGTAAAAACAAAAATTATCCCTGGAAACAGCTCACACATCAAGTTCTCAGTAATAGAAAACAAACAAACAAAACAAAAAACCCACGAACAACACCAACTGAAGTTGGTGTTAAAAACACCAAACTGAAGTTTTATACCCTCTTGCTTGGGAATTATAGTGCTTAAGTATGCATAATTCTTAAAACACTTCATTTGTTGGAATACAGACATATGCACCAGCTTGCAAAGACTCCAAAGCTCTGACTGAACAAAACTGTTTCTCCTTTTCAGAAAGAAAAATTTTTTCTAATGAAATACAATAGTGACAATTTCATGTTTGTGTCCCATATTAGAAACAGTAGTTTCCCTGCATAACAGCAAACAGCTGGTTTATTGCTAAAATTTATTATATCTCTTGTCAAACATTAACTTTCTGTAATGTTAAAATCATACTATGAACTTGCTTTCAACTTATGTGGAAGACTGAATAAAATTGGAAGGTCACGTTAAATCAAGACTTAAGTCTCACTGCTTAGGAGCACTTGAATAATGTCAGTGAGTTGGTCTACTTGTGCACTTTTGTGTACTATATTTATTGTGTATAAATTAGCAACAGCATCTTCCAGAACTAACTTGGATATATTTTCAAAGTTTTAAAAAAATGAACCATGTAGACAAATGGGGGTTTGAGATTCTATAAGGAAGGGGGGTGTATATCTGAGCCACAACTGTGTAACTTACTTTTAGAGCCAGGTGTGAATTGGGCTCATATACATTGCCTCTGGCAGGACTGTATTTTCCATTGTATGTATCCATAGGAAAAAGTTTCTTGTGCGCTGAGTGAGAGGCAAAACACTGAAGGAGTGAAGTTCCTAAATGGCATTTGTTTTAAATGTCGATTTCAGTTAGTTTGGATGTTTATGACCATCTGATGTGCTTCGGGGTCTCCTCTGCAGGTGTGTCAAGGTTGGTGGATTAGTTGGAATTTAAGTGTGGAGGTCTTTCCAAGAAAGACATACAACTATACAGTACAACTTCCAGTAGCTTCCAGTTTGTTAAACTGCTATTCCAAGAGCAGCACAGGACCTGGGTTTGAATAACCTGGTGAGATAAATGAGGACAGTAAAAGAGGAATGCTGCTGATATTCAGGTAAATCTCAAGAGCACATTTAATGCCTTCAGTATCCACTGTGTGTTTTAAGGACCTCCACTTCAGAGCTGGACCAAGTCCTTTTTCTGATGTCCCTTTTTACTGAGCAGTAGGCACCTTAGTCTTTTCTCCTACTTGTTATCCTCAGTGCCTTTGTTTACTTTAGACCTGGCATCCGTATTCTTAAATCTATTCTTCCAATCTTTGACAGGAATAGGCAACAACTTTTTATGAGAAAAGAATTGATATCATTAGTGTTGGGTGGGGAAGGGGAAGAAGAAAGTAGCTTTTTCCCAGATGGGGAGGCTTTTCTAATTATGCCAACTCTTTTTCTGAATATTGAGTGTAGTTTTTTTCCCTCATCTTGAGAAGTGGATGGAAATCAAGTGACTCTTAGAGGTGAGGCACATGCAACCTTGTACAGATCTTACTTGAAGATGGTGCGGGATTAGCAATTGCAGTAGCTGCACAGCTCCTGACCCTAAGAGAAAGGAAACAATCAGTGCTGACTCTGGCACAAAATAGACTTGTCCAAGCAGGGTTGTGTCAAACAGTATTATTCAAAGCAGCATTCTCAATTTCTAGTATGTATGAATATACACTAGTAAGCAGGAGCACGATGTGTAACAATTGAACTTTAAATTGGACTTAGTGAAAGTATTGTAACACTTTTTCTATCAAGGTTGCTGCCTTGCTGAGATTTGCTCGTCTGTCAACATGTGAAATCAGATGTAATGAAGTAAATTATTTTTGTGCATGAAGTATCTGGGATGTGAGGAAAACAGGATGCTTTACCACCTGTTAAAACTTCTAATGAAGCCTGTGTAAAGATACTCACTAGGCCTAGAGGCTAGCATATTAAATAAATGTGTTGTATCTCTTAATGTTGCAAGCTAATTCCTAATGTCTTATGGTCTTAACCCAAAGCTTATACAGTGTTTGACCACTACTGGTGTGGAAACAGTGTAGGTTTCTAATCCCAGAATCAGGTGGAGGTGATGAATCATAAGCCTGATCATAAAATTGTGGACAAGTTCAGTGTTTCTTGTAAGATTACTATGTGGGCATTTTTAGACTGGTCAACAGAGGTGCTTGACGTAGGATTTCTGAATGAAACTTAGGCTCTTAGTTACAACCCCTGAATACAAAGTGATAAAAGTGTTATCGGTTCCTAAGTAAATATGCCTAGCCGCGCTTTTGCATTGTAAACATTTAAGCTGTAATGCTCAATTTATACTGTGACGTTTAGTTAGAAATAATCGTGTTGGGTCTTTCTTAAGAGCTAGAATTTATTTTAGAACAGAAACTAACGTATGTTTGGTTAAGCAAGTTTTTGTAATCTGCACTCAAAATGTCTATCATAAATGTGTAAGTATAAAAAAGCCTTGGGGACTGCATTAACTCCTTGGAATATACAGCTTGTGAAATCCTCTTATTAGGAAATCCATGGCATTGGCCATGGCATAGGAGTGGACAGTTATTGTGACACACAGATTGAGTCTTCTGGCTCTTTTTGGTGACTTGCTCTGTTAGCCTGCAGCCATAGTGGTGTGGCAGTAAGCATTAATAGACTTCAGCTGCAAATCAACAGCAACACAGGCGTTAAAGAAACTTGGTGTTAGCCTGACTTGGTGGTCCTGTGCTGGTAGGGTATTGCTATTTCAAACTGTTGCCAGCGTACTAAGGACAATGAATTAAGTCTTAAACTATCCCTTATGCAATTGCAGCTTGCTATTTAAACCAGTCTGGGTGAAAGAGGAACAAAAGCACATGAGTTGTCTTTCCAAGGTCACGGAAATTAGTCACATGTAGTATCATTTGCTTTGGATTCTTATCGTACTTGTGAACTCCAGTTTGAAACCAGTACTGACTACCCGATTCTTTTTCCTTCCTGCCTAGTGTCAGATTTATTTTGTAGTACTCTTTATAGGACTTGGCTGACATGCAACCTTTTTTAAAGGTATTTTCAAGAGGAATAATTCAAGATTGATGGACGAAATTTTAAAACAGCAGCAAGAACTCCTAGGACTAGATTGTTCCAAGTACACCGTGGAATTTGCAAATCAAGACAAAGCTGATCAAGGTAAGATGAATTGTGAGGGGTGGGTTGGTATGACTTCAAATAGCTGTATATAAGTCATAACTCTGCTTTTATTTAAACACATTCCCTGTGTACAGTGACCTTTCCCTTCATTAAGCATTGATTATCAGAGCACACACAGCCTTCCTGGGCTGGTATTGAACTTCCATTGTACTTATTTGTTCTTAACTAATAGTGAAGTGTTGCACTGTCCTTCCCATAGTGATCGTTACTGGATAGTCTGATCTTCCCTTTAGGCCAACTGTTGTGCTATGACCCCTTTCATGCATCAGTGTAGCTCAACTCACTGCTGTTTCAGTGAGATGAATTCTTTTGCTGAGAGAGTTGAAAAAGCACTGGAGTGTAAGGGAACTGATGTCAAGCTAGTGACACGTGTGCTTCTGTCTTTCCAAACTTATACCTCGAAGTGGGGAGGAAGAAGGGGAAGAGCAATGTTGTCATGGCAACGTATAATGTCACCAGGAAGGTAAAGGGCATAAGTTTTTTTAAAAAAAAAATAATAAAAAATTCTGTGATAGCAGCTTTTGATGTAGTAGAAGGGGAAAACAGAATGTGTTTGGAGGTTAGTGTTCCTTATTCAATACTATCTGCTGTAAGTGTTTATTTAAGTATGTTGACTAACACAAACGCTAGGAGTCTGTTCAAAATGCAGTAAAACTCAAGCATGTATTTAGTAAAGCAGGCCTTTGCCTTAGAGGGATAGGCTGATACTTACAGCTCTCCTAACTACAACTCATAATATTTAAATAGGTCTCATAAAAAAAAAACCAACCCTCACATTTTAAGACAATCATATTATATAGTTCAAAGACTTAAGACCACACTTCATAAGCTGTAGTACATTTAGCTGCATTTAAGATGCTGCTAGCTGAGTTTTGCTTTCCCAAAAAGAACTAATAGGATGGCAAGATCCTTTGTGCCAAATTTCCAGTATAAAGTCAAACGTAGAATAAACTTGCCTTATAAGCAACTTAGCCTAAGGTGGTAGCATTTACATGGAAACGCCCGAGTTTAATGGTATTTCTCTTTATTCCTGTGAAGGTTGAAATAACCAGCAGAAAATGGGGTAAACAGGCTATTAATGTCTTAACAGCAACTAAGTATGCTAGAGTTTACCTAAATCAGGATATTTACATCCATACCAAATGAATTACTGAAAGACTGCTCAGACTTCCTGACTGAAAGGGTACACTTAAGTCTCAGGAACTTTTTAAGCTCGAGACTATGAAAAGCAGAGATGTTTTCTGTTCTTTTTAGAATTTTTCATTCTTAGAAGGCTTGACAGTCAGATCAAGTATTTCTACTTTCAGCTGAACAGGCTGATATCTATCCAGTTCATTGTATTAAAGTGCAACTTTTCACCTTTTCTGAGAAGCAAAATGACATGTCTTACACTTACAAATACTGTTAGAGAAATATTCTTTAACGTAGGACATGTGACAAATCAAAGAATATCAAGGAATAATTACTTTCATTGTGGTGGCTTTGGATAGACTGAGGGATTTTAGGTGTTCTTAAGAGTATGATGACTGTATTCTGTGTCCTTTGCAGTCACGTTCTGCAGTTTTAAGAGATGCTATTTTTAAGTTTCTAACTATCATAAGTTCTGAATAAGTCTACTGTATAATACACACTAGTATTTAACCTAGGTAAATACTAATAACCCTTCAAACTGGATTAAGCCTTCTGCTACCTTTGAGTTTACCTCTTGGGTACCTTAGCAGAACTGACAATGATGCAAGTCGTGTGCGAACACTTGCGATAGCGTAGACAGTAAGATTGTTCTGAAATGACCTCTTAAGTCACAGACATAATTTACAGCTTATTAGGTGAATTCTGGTACTATATCTGGTTCCTAGCTTCTCTGTAGCAATTGTCTACAAAAAATTCAAGACTGACATTAATTAAACCACTTTTCAAAAGACTCCTCAAAATAGTCACCTTAAACTTGCACTTTAGTAATACAGCAAAACCAGGAGACTTCTACCCACTTCTGTAAGAGACAAATGAGGTGTATCTATTACTAGTTGTATAATATGTGAAGTAAACTACAAGTTATTTTCAGTCATATCCTTTGAATATCTAAAGTGTGTTCAAAACAGCTATATTTCTGTTGCTTTTAAACTGTTTTTGTACTTTCAGTTTTAAATTGCCAATCTACATTGAAGGTGCTGTCTCCGGAAGATGGAAAAGCAGACATAGTAAAAGCTGCTCAGAACTTTTGTCAGTTGGTAGCACAGCAGCAAAGAACATACACAGACCTGGATGTGAATGTGTTAGACAACTTATTAAGTAGTAAGTATGACGTAGTCTGTGGGGAGGAGGGGAAAGAGTACTCAGTTTGTAATGGATTTGGTTTCTAGTATATTTATTACTTAGACTAAGCATCAAGATGCATACGTTCTATCAGGGTAAGTTACGATCATTGATTTCAGGCTTCTGCTAAAAATTTCATACTGATTTACTCCCTTTTGAGCTTTTTCTTTAAGCAGAAAAAGGAAACCTTAAGCTAAATTGCAGAGTTTCAGCTCTTCAGAGTTTACAACCTCTGTGGGATGTTCTGCGATGAGCTTTCTGAAAAAAGTACTGCTGGGATCCCCTGAAAGTAGACTATTACAAGTTAACTTCTTGCAAGTTAGCATGCTGCAAACCTGGGTATGGGCAGAGAGGCTTTTCCATATCTGGTTACAGCAATTAAAGCTGTTTCCACTGCCTAACTACCACTCTGAGTGCAAATGAAGGAGCACTTGGCTGATTTTTTTCTGCTGTATAACCCATCCTCATTTAGTTATCTTTGGTACTAATTAATGCAGATTACTGACTCTGCACTGAGGTGCATGTCTACAATAGCTATGAGAAGGGCAGGGCTGCCCTAATCTCGCATCTGGGAGAAGTAGTTCAGAACAAGCCTTCACTTCCCCAGTAGCGCTATGGAGCTGTAGTAATTGCTCAGCTTTCCTAGGTGATCCATGCATGTTAATTGCAGCTGTAATTAGCTTGGCAATGTTCAGGTTTCAGACTGCACACTTCAACTTGGATGTCTGCAGACACGTTATTGTGGCTTCTGTTAATTGGACTTCAGAGAGTGATGATTTTTTTCAAATAGGTGGTCAGCTGAATTTCTCTGCAGACTGACTAATGTGGCCATTTGGACACTTTAATCTTCATTCCAAACTGATTTCTATCCTTGTTGTCAGCATGCTGCATAATAGTATCTCACTGTAATGGAATTATTATACGTATTTAGCAAGGCACCTGAAGAAGTAACTTAAACATCTACCCTGTTATACCCCAAAGACATTTTAAGGAAATGAATAATTGCTTCTTGAAAACACTCATTTCGTGAAGAACTGGTGATAATTGATACCCATATATGTATTGTGGCCAGTGATGTTTAACTGGAGCTTTTCAATCACTTGTTCATGATCTTCTGTCTGTGCATTTAAGTGTCTGGATATGTTAAAAGCATTAGGTCTGGTCTTTGAGTAGATGTATCGTTCAAGCAATGCACAGTAGCTGAGCATGGAAAGAAGAATCTCCTAGACTTAATCTGTCAAAACTGTAAACTTTGAAATCAGGCTGCTTGATTTATGTTGCTAATAACTAAGGATAGTATCTTTAACTTGTCCTGCTTATTAATTTGCTTGGTTTAACTATTTAGGACAGTTGGAGGTGAAGAACTATTCTTTCATTACTTACTTAGCAGCTGCTTATGAAACTACTCATTTTAGTTGTAGGCAAATTTAGTTTCTGTGCATCCTTGATGGCAAGGTATTGAATGTAAACATCTGTGAGTTACTGATCCAAGTTGAGAGTGAGTTCTGAAAAGCAGTACTTGAGCAGTTATATTTTTAGTGTTTGTGTTCATGGTGACTTCTGTAAGTTTCTGTTTTTTCACATTTTGATTTAAATATCTGATAATGTAGGTTTTTAATTTTCTGTTCATATTTAGGATGCAGTTACTGAACTCTAGTCCTAAAATGGTACGGTTCCAGCTTGTCATGTGGCTTTTATGGTTCTTAATCTAGTCATGCTCTAATTTTTACAGCCTGAGTTTTCTTCAGTGTAAGAGTACTTTCTTCTGAGCAATGCTTCAGGTAACCAGCTTGTTTTCAGAAAAGTAGGTGCCACTTGCATTATAACATTGTCTCTACTTGCTGTCTGCCTTCCCAGTAAAGAACATGACTATCAATTAAGGCTGTTCAAGTTGCCCTATAAAATCCATATGGAGAAGAGAAGGGTAGTGCTGTCAGCGCTACAAATTCCTTCTTGTTCCTCTTTCAGAACTTGTGACCTAGAAGGGAAGTAGCCAGATTCCTGTCCCTTGAGTGTCCACCTCTTTTCTTTTTTTTTTTTTTCCCCTCCTTCCCCCCCGCCACCGCTAGTCTGCTCCCATCTTGCGTGTGCTAAACTTGAAGAGTGCTGTAACTGTAGCAGCTCTGAGAGAGCTTCCACATGTAAAGTATCTGTAGTGTTGATATGTTTAGGTAGAGAAATGGATGCGGAGCAGAAAGCACAGTACTGTGTTTTGAGTAGGCTATTCTGACTGTAATACTACAGTGTACGTTTTCATTCTCCTTCAGATAGGAACCAGAAGGAAATATTAGCATTAACTGGGCTCTCTGAAGGTCTTTTCCTGTTTGAAAAGGCATTGCAGTGTTGAAGATCCTGCTGCTGGACTGGCCAGCTGAGCTACTGAATCAGCTGATGAGTAAAGCTGTCTACTTCCTCCAGAGTTCCCACTTCCAAGTATTTACTGCTTCCCTGCAAAGCTCTTTCATACTAACGTGCTGGCTTCAGAACACGGAAGTGGCTTTTGCTTTATAATTTTTTTTTAACTTTGAGATAATATTTGGACTGTGGCACAAGGCACTCATACCTAAATACTTCACCTTCCTTAGAAATGCACATGCTTGGGAAAATAGCTTCTTTACTTCTGGTAAAAGGATTATGATTGTGATGATTCAGTGGGGAGGGAGGATGTGAACTTTTTGAAATCTCCAGCTTCAGTTTCAAAACCTGGGTGGAGTGAAATCTGATAGGACCGTAGTTTCCTGTTCTGTTATATTCCCAAAGTTAAGTTCCTCTACAACTAAACTTACACTTGTAAAAGGCTCTTGACTGGTTTGGGGTTTGTGTTTTGTTTAAGTGAGAAAAGAATTGAGAAATAACATCTGAAGTTCAGAGCAAATAGGCAGTATTAAACTTTATCTGCCAAAGGTAGGCATTATGCAATGTAAGCACTCTTGCAGTTAACTTGTAGAATTAGTGGACAATGGAAGGGGTGACAAGAAATAGCATGTGAAAATCATGACTAATTGCAGCATTACAGCAAAGTAGGGTTTTGGCTGCTGGAATGCTTTCCAGATGTGCTAGGTAGGTGCATGAAGAACAGCTTGCCTTCTTGTGTCCCCTTGGGGTACTATACTGGTTTTTATATGTTGCCCTTATCAACTTGCTAGAATTAGCGGGGAAAGCTGGACTGAGGCTGTTCATTCTAAGCTTATTGCTTATCTGTCAATTTGAGCCTGGAGTAGCTCAGGCATGGCAGAAGTGTACGGAAGGGAGACAGTGGTGTTTGGTCACTGATTGTCTTCAACCTGGGAGGATCAGTAGGATGCTCTCAGTGGTGGAGTGACAGTGACTGGGGTTTTAAGGTATGGGTAGTAAGAGCATGGGCATCTAGTGAAGTCCTTCAGTGCTATCTAGCCCTGCTCTGGGATGGGTTGTGTTGTCCACTTAGTGACAGGGAAAAAAAGTAAAAATTGCCCTGCTCTCACTCATCTAACCAGAAAGATGTCACCTGCAACAGTTTGATAGTAATAGGTGTTTTTTAAAATTGTCTGTCTAGCTCCATACTGAGAAATGGACAATTCATCTGACAGGATATTTTTTTTACAACTTGTTTTCTTGATGGTCTGTGAAATTGATTTGTTCTTCAGTGGAACCTCCTTAAGTCTTTTGTGGTAATAGTCCTTTTACTCAACTGCAACTCCATGTAGCTGAGTTAGGACTGTAGTATGTGTGGGTCAGGGTACAGCATGTTCTATGCTACTAAAATCAAGTTTGCCAAGACAAAACTAGAACAAGTCAGTTTGAACAGCAGTATTAAGGTTTGCTGTTACTCAAAACAATGTAACTGTTCCTGTCACTTCCTTACCAAGTCTTTGAAAACTACCTAACATAAAATAACAGTCCAGCTGGGCATGCAGCGGCTGCCTAAGCTTTTGCTCAGTTGGTCCTGTTCAGGTGGTGCAAGACCAGTCTGTAGTCTTGGGCTTTTAATAGTTAACTTGTCCTCAGGAGCTTCACTTCATCTACTTTTTTATTAAATGCATTTTTGTAAATGCCTTAGGGTTTAGAATTAAAACAAATCTTCTGCTGAATTTGAATTTGTTCTTACAGGTACAAATGGATTTCCTGATCCTGATTTAGTCTTGAAGTTTGGTCCTGTGGACAGCACATTAGGATTCCTTCCGTGGCACATCAGACTGACAGAGATCGTGTGAGTTGCCTGTAAATACTGTGAAACAGGTTGGAATAATATTTAACTAAACAAGTCCTTATCTGACTTACCTTATGGAAATAGTCATAAGAAGAGATCTACCTAAACAAATGTGTCTGAAGATTGATTTGAGGGTATTTAAAAAACGTTAACCTGTCAGACATTCACTGTTGCTCCTTCAGCCACAATTAGGCAACAGCAGGCTTTACTCTTCAGGTTTAAGTAACAACTTCTGTCACCATCTGGTCTCTGGTCCAGTCTCAGTTCTGTTGGTGTTTGTTATGTGGATTTTGAGTGGCTTACAGGTTTCTATCAGGGAAACTAAGGATGTAAGTGAAATAGGATAATGTGAGATGATCAGTCTTCTGGATTACGTGGCAATTTGGGGAATGACTGAACTGACTAGAGTTGCTGTATTTCTTAAATCTGAGAGTGTTTACAGGGCACTTAAATGTCTGGGCAGACCTGTGCTTCGCCAACTAATTCGCTAATTTGGAGTGCCCTGTGTGCCCTAATGGGTAGGCTTTCATTTAAAGGGTGACAAGATATTAACAGCTATCTTAGCTAATAGATTTGAGTGACAATAACAGTGTTGAGAACAATTTCATAAGGCTACTCAGACAATAGCTTCCTTTAAGCAGTGATATTCCTGACTGGCCATGTGAATTGTGCAGTGTTTATAAAAAGCTTATTTTAACTTTTCTAACTTTGTTTCTCAGTTCTTTGCCTTCCCACCTGAACATCAGCTATGAAGACTTTTTCTCTGCCCTCCATCACTATGCAGCCTGTGAGCAACGCTGGGGAAAGTGACCTCTGGCTGAGCACATGGAGTCAGGCTTTCTGTGGGAAGGAATTGATGTCTGTTTACAAGCACCTGTGACCCATACGTCTGGTTCATAGTCCTTTCTTAATTTATCAACAAATTCAATAAAGTGTCTTACCTTTCTAGAGAGTCTGTGTGAGTGCGTGAGAATCTATGGGGAGGGGGAAATTCACAGATTTCCTTTATGAAGAAGACAGTTATTACAAGCAAAGCTGTTCCGAGTTGAATTATTCTCACTTTCATGTCCAAGTGACCAAAAGAACATGCAAGAATTAAGTCTTGTGAAATCTACAGGACAATATAAACAGGAGTTCCATGACATGAAAGCTGTTCAATCTAAAGAAGAACTCTCATGTCAGCTTGTTTCTTTTTAATTCTTCATGGTCAAGCATTTCAGAGCTAATCACCTGATTTATCTTCAGATGTATTTATTATATAATATGTGATTTCAGAGGGGTCAGTTCTGTTGTTAACTATGAGAATAGAGACTGCTACTTGGCTGCGATGACTAAGCCAGCAGTAGGTATCAAGTCATAGAAATACTGAGAAGATTCCGTAAAAAGGAATGGGAGCTTCTATGGTAAGTGGATTTGGCAGTCTGTAGCGCTATCCACCCTCTCTTTTTTTTTTAAGAGGTAACATCAAAGTATTCCTCCAGCCCTCAGTGAAACTTCTCTTAGCATCAGGTAATTTTTCCATAGGGAATAAGCATAAACCATACTACGTATTGTTTGTATAACTATTTTCCCCATAAAATTCTCACTTAAGATGTCAAGCTGGCTAAGGCTCTGGCATCACTTGCTGAAAAAAAATCTCAAAATGAACTAGTTTCACTCCCAGGGCTTGTTGTGCTGGTGCATCCAGCAGGGGCATCTGCTTCAGCTTTTTGTTAGGTTTGTTCTGAGCTGCGGGTTAGAAGTTTGAATGGGAGCCTGCAGCAGACATGAAAGAAGACGAAGCTGTGCTACAGTATCTCAAAAGCGAGATAACTAAATAGATAGATTAGCTAAATGGTCTTCATTGTGGAATGCCCTGCTGGAGTTACGTTCTTATTGTTGGAAGGAATTTGAAATTGAAAGTCTGTATAGCAGCATTTGGACAAAGCAATATCTTTTGAGCTGTATTACTGGAGGCAAATATGAATATTGCAGCCTTCTGCCCTGCAGGCTGTAGAGCTGTTGGGCACTTCAGTCTGGAAGTGTTTATTTATTTTTTTTTTCTTTCCCCTCTTCAAAATGAGTCTGGCTTTATCTCCTTCAGGGTAGGTCACTAGAAGGGAAGGCAACTGATTTTAAAAAGGAACTGCCAGATTTTAAATGAATGTCTGCTTCTTTGTGAAACAGTGTATTTTAACTGTTGTAGCTTGGTGTAATGTTATAAAGCAGATTGCATAAACTCTGCTGCAGTTTTTCGTTATACTAAGATCAGATTGCAATTACAGGAGAATGCTGTGGTCTACTTAAACTCCTAAAAGAGAAGGGGATGATTAATCAGTTAATGGTTTTGACATCAAATAGTGTTGTATGTGAGCTGGAATGCAGTTATCTACCTTTTGCAGACTGGTCTCTGGTGTTTGCCAGTTGCTGTATTGCAGAGAAGATGGAGAGTCGTTGTTCCCTGGGTTCTGCCATTGTCATAGGAAAGTTTTCTCACTGAATGTTAAATTTAACTTTTTCTTCTTCTCTTTTTTTTTTATGGGGAGCAGATACTCTTCAACAGGCTATCTTGAGTATTGAAGTTTGTTTGTAATATTAATTTTGTGTCATTAAAATTTAAGGTTGTGTTCAAGTTACCATATGTAAGTGTTACTGTGTTGCTGAAGCAGTTCTGGTGCTGACAGTAAAGAGAGAAAATGGGAAAAACTTAGTTTAGTCCTCAAAAGTAATCTATTTTTTATATTTGTATCAAACTACCAAAGAATACTTCTAATACCTGACTTCCCCTCAATCCTCAAACTTCTGCTAAAATGTCTTGTTTTATATTGGAGACAGATCTTAAGGTCTAGGATTTGTCTATAGAGGGATGTTTAATGAAACTAAAATTATTAGTTCAGCTGCATTTGATTCAACTTAATCAAATCTCTTCTGATGGCTAGTTTAATTGGGAATTAAGTGTTCCTCCTGGAATTAATGTAGTTGAACTAATCCACGTTATCACTTAGTTGGGATTATTTTACTGTCCCTGTGTGGGCAATCTTCAGTGAGCTGTGCCAAACGCACCGTGCATATCCACAACTCCATCTCCAAATGTAGGTGGTGACGCCTCTCCCCGCCTGTTCTGCGTGAGGGTCTGTGGTAGAGCTGTGACACGCTGTACGGCTGTAGTCTCTGGGTACCTGTACATAATGTGTAAAACCAGTTTTTATGATTAGGGAATCAATTTATTGAACTTTATTATTGAAAAGTTAAATCTGAATCTGTAAACCGAGAAATCAATAAAAGACTATAATCTTTCTACAGGCTATGGTGATACATGAGTACTTTTGGCGGGGGAGATGGGGCCTTAGTCATATTGCTACAGCGCTTTGGAAAGTAAGAGAACTTCAAATATCCTTTCTGTATTGTAAGAAAGGGACAAATGTTTTTTTATCTGCCGCTTCCAACTTCTTAGAAGCTCTTAAGGAAGCTTTTGTAGTAAAGCATTTACTGTAAAAAAAAAAAAAAAAAAACCAAACAAAAAACTTCTTGGATAGTCCTGGGAACTTGCTGGACTTGTTCCTGGCTACTAAGAAGCTTGTTTCCTCCCCCTGCTGCTGAGTCAGTCGCTGGGCTGGGCCGGGCCTCCTACCAGTGCCTTCTGCGGGGCCTGGTGAGGTGAGGCTGTGGAAGGAACTTCCACAGTGGGAGCCATGCCTGGGTGCTGGGCATGGCCTCTGAAAGGAGGAGGCCTTCTTGAGGAGAATGTTATTTAGGCCTTTCTTAAGGAGAAGGACCTAAGAGTCCTGGTGGACAACAGGATGACCATGAGCCAGCAATGTGCCCTTGTGGCCAAGAAGGCCAATGGCATCCTGGGG
>JAOXJK010000023.1:70029504-70054269 GCA_025774025.1 Xenus cinereus | reverse complement strand
CAAGTTTATATGTACAAGAACGAGCTGTTAGGAACTGGTAATGTTTCACCTGATGGATTTTTCAGGTTTCTGAACATAAAAAGTTTCCTCCCAACTTTGACTCCAGAACTAAGTGGTGAAGAAATGCATACTGCCTCTCTAACTTCTTAGGAAGTGACAAAACTGCAAGGATAGCATAGTTCGGGGAAAAAAGGGGAAGAAAAAAAAAAAAAGGTAAAAACCCCAAAACACCTAACAGGGTCAGGTTTCTAGAAGAAGACGGATTGTCAGCTGAGCGACCAAGTCATAGTGAAAAACATAGGTATTTTTTATTATTACACTTTTGGATCCACAATGATAAAAGAAATCAGACACAAAATGACAGCAACGATCTGTATTCATGCCAAACACCCTGCCGAGGAAGTGCAATAGAAGAGTGGACACCAAGGAGGTTTTTCCAACTACAACACACTAGTACAAACAACCAACCTTAAAACATCTCAGCAAAAAGGTTTCTGTGTTTCTGTGATCAAAATGAACCTTAAAAGGGTGTGAGCGTCAGAGGGATAGACAACAGCAGTAGGGTATCTCTGAAAGAAACACTGCACTTTTTATAAAAAAGAGGAACTGATTACAGCTAAGCATATTTTCTGAGTTACTGTAAAATATTAGAGCCAAAGCTTTCAAAACCAAATCTTCAGTGTGGGCCCACGCAACCATTCTCTGAACAAATTTAGAAGCCGTTTGCTAAATGTGTTGCAATATGAAAACTGAACTAACACTGGCAACGTTATCTCCTTTGCTGAGGATTTGTTTATGTCAAAGCATTAAACACATTTATATAAACATTTGTACCAGAGGGAGGGGTAGAGAAACATTTTTCTCCCTAAAACACAACTCTAGCTTGACACAAATACCTCAACTTCTTCTTTCTTCCTCCAATTAAGTTTCAGCCTTTCTTGATCCCCTTTTTCTTCCCAACGGAGTTTTTCTAGCTGCTGGGTTAGCGTAGCTACTTTCTTTCTTGCTATATCCTTTAGCTCTTTATAGCGCTCCAGCTGGACAAACAACATCAAAAAATATAAAATAATTTACTCCACCAGATGTGGGAAGACTCATGTTGTTACAGTCTCAATTAGCAATTGCTACTTTATCATAATGACAGTTATGAAAACCATCGAAGTCTCCACAAGACCTTTCCAGGTATTAATTGCATTATCAGAAGTTTTATCTTACTAGAGAAAGATTCAACTCAAAGCTCACACTTAACAGTTGTCTATGTTCTCGTTTCAGACTTCTAATGACTTTATTTGTCAGGAAAGTTTATAAAGTTTACAATATTTCACAGTTAATCTTAAGGTTAACACCAAGTTTTTGCACAACCCACAATTAGCGCAAGTTTTGGTATTTACAATTTCAGCATTCTTATGTGGGTTTTTTTTAGGTGAACTAATAAAAGAGCATTCTAAACAATACTACAATGTTACGACTAACTGACCACATGCTTCTGAAGTGCAAAGCAGAAAGATCCACAAAAGAAAAGAACGACGCTGCAGGTTCTCCATGAATTGATCAGAAACTATTTTAAGGAGGAGAGAGGAGAAAAGAAGCTAGCACTCAGTTTTAAAAGTGTTTCTGGCCATATGGTTGCAACGATAGCCTCTTCGAAGAACGACTCATTCCTGGGCATCATCTCAAAGCATACGGAGAAAAAGAAAGCCATCAGAAGTAGTCAACATGGATCCACCAAGGGGAAGTCATGTCTGACCAACCTGATAGCCTTCTCTGACGGCATCACGGGCTGACGAGATGAGGGGAAGGCAGTGGATGTTGGCTACCCTGACTTCAGCAAGGCTTTTGACACACCATCCTCCTCATAGATAAGCTTAGGAAGCGTGGATGAGAGGAACTGACCGGGAGGTGGATTGAAAACTGGCTGAGAGACAGAGCTCAGAGAGTTGTTATTAGGGGCACAGCATCTAGTTGGAGATCTGTGACAAGTAGAAGCCCCCAGGGGTCAGTACTGGGTCCAGTCCTCTTCAACATATTCATCAGTGACCTGGATGAGGGCATGGCCTGTACCCTCAGCAAGTTTGCTGACCATACAAAACTGGGAGGGGTTGTTGACACAATGGAGGGCTGCGCTGCCACACAGCGAGACCTGGCCAGGCTGGAGAGCTGGGCAGAGAGGAACTGGATGAAATTCTATAAAGGCAAGCGTAGGGTGCTGCACCTGGGGAGAAATAACCCCCTGCACCAGTACAGGTTGGGGGCTGACTTCCTAGAGAGCACCTCTGAGGAGAAAGACCGAGGAGTCCTGGTGGACAATAGGTGACCATGAGCCAGCAAGGTGCCCTTGTGGCCAAAAAGGCCAATGGCATCCTGGGGTGCATCAAGAAGAGCGTGACCAGGAGGTCAAGAGAGGTTATCCTGCCCCTCTACTCCACCCTGGTGAGGCCCCATCTGGAGTACTGTGTCCAGCTCTGGGCTCCCCAGTTCAAGAAGGACAGGCAACTGCTGGGGAGGGTACAGCAAAGGGCTACAAAGATGATTAGGGGCCTGGAGCATCTCCCTTACGAGGAGAGGCTGAGGGACTTGGGTCTTACTAGTCTGGAGAAGAGAAGGCTGAGGGGGGATCTGATCAATGCTTATAAATACTTAAAGGATGGGTGTCAAGAGGGTGGGGCCGGTTTTTTTTCAGTGGTGCCCAGTGACAGGACAAGAGGAGATGGGCACGAACTTGAACATAAGAAGTTCCACCTGAGGAGAAACTTCTTTACTTTGAGGGTGGCAGAGCACTGGAAGAGGCTGCCCAGAGAGGTGGTGGAGTCTCCTTCTCTGGAGATGTTCAAAACCCGCCTGGACAAGTTCTTGTGCAACCTGCTATAGGTAGACCTGCTCTGGCAGAGGGGTTAGACTAGATGATCTCCAGAGGTCCCTTCTAGCCCCATGTGATTCTGTGAAAAAGTGGCAAGTTGTATAAAAGCGCTGGATGTCATGCTGAGTAACAACTGGCCATGAGCTGTCCTACAGCGAAGGCCCGCGGTCTCCCAGGCTGTGTGAGGAAGAGCATTGCTTGTGGGTGAAGGCAGGTGATGCTTTTTGCTCTGACCCGGTGAGACATCTGGAGTGTTGGGTCCAGTTCTGGGCTTCCTTGGTACAAGAGAGACTTGAGCTCATTGGAGTGAGTCCAGCAAAAGGCCATGATGATGGTTAAGGAGCGGAGGAACCTGCTGTATGACGAGAGGCTAAGGGAGATAGGGCTGCTCGGCCTGGAGAAGGCTCAGGAGGGACCTTACCAACATGTATAAATACGTGATGGAGGGGGAGTAAAAACAGCCAGGTTCTTCTTGGTGGTGCTTAGTGGCAGGCTGAGAGCCAATGAGCACAAACATATACAGGAGAATTCATTTAAACATCAAAAAAAACCTTTTTTTTTTTTTTGTGTGAGTGTGATCAGACAGTGGAGCAGGTTGCCCAGAGAGGTTGCGGAGCCTCCTTCAAAACCTGACTGGATGCGTGGGGGTGGGTGGGATGGACGTAAATCATCTCCGGAGGTGCTTGTTAACCTCGGCGGTGCTGTGAAATGGAAAACTGAAGAGGCAGGTGTGCTGTTTTACAGAGACCGGGGGGTTTAGGGCGAACAGTGTGCTGTGGCCAGAGTCCAACAGTCACAACAGTGGAAGAGCGTGTGGGGCACAGACAGCAGTGAGTTTTCAGTGAGCTCGCAAATAAAGACTTCGGTCTCAAAAACCCCGTTTTCTGTTGACAGAAAAACTGTAATTCTTTGCTCAGTTATTTTGTGACAGAGATTCTTCCATGTTATTTGTTATCACAGGTGTTTCATCCTTCCTGCCTTACCCAGTGCTGCTGGTACCCCGTTTCCTTAGATGTGGAAGCTCCTGGTAAGAAAACTGTTGTGTTATTGAAGGTAACTCTTCGGTGTATACCCTAGATGATACCAAAAGTTTGTTACTGTGCAATTCGGTGGACAGTGAATGTGGAGGAACTTGTATGGCTGTTCAGCGAATGGGCTTACCCCTCGCTTCATGCTTGCCAATGTTAAGCTGGCTCTGGAAAAGCCGTTCGGGTGTCTCAGGTGCACTTTGAGTTATTACATGCACAGATACAACCTGTAAAGGTTAACAATAGTTTCCAAACTGGAGCTGGCTCTAGAGCAGTGGTGGTATGGTGCTGCTGGGCTCTTGTGCCTCAGCTGGTGTTTAAGAGCCAGCAAAGGTGGCTTATGACAGTTAATTTGTAACTTCAACAATGAAGAATAGTAGAGCTGACTGTATGGTGGAAAATTCGTCTTAACTATCCCCAATGTAAATGAGAGCCCCCAACTCAACGGTAACTGCTACTCTGTTAGCAAATCACTCAAGTTTCTACATCTTTCCTCTTCTTTTTCCCCTTCCAGTGGTGCATAGTAGTAGATGTCTAGAAAAGGAACTAGATGAGATTCTGAAATAGTTGCTGTGCAGCAGGGAATTTGGGGACATGGTCAGTAATACAGCTGTTACAGGAAACAGGCCTACAAAGCAGTTTTTGAAATGATAGTGATTTTTAGGACTTCTTGTTACGAACATGCATTGAGCAGCTGTACAGCATAGCATGCTGCATGGAGTGAAGACTGATGAGCAAGTAGAACGCATAAGAGAAGGTGATTCTTTCTAGAAGAAAGTATATTCTTACACAATTATGTCTGTAAGTGCTTTCTAAACTACCTCACAACGATTACAAGTGAAAAACCTGCTGGTTGGATTTCCTGTATGTTTCATGAATTCAGCTTGTGTATGAAACCATAACTGCCCTGAATAGTCCCAAGTGCTGTACAAAATAAGGACGTTTGTTAGATTAGATAGTATAGGTTAAGCATTATTTGTCTTTACAGTTGAATGAATGTTGCACTATTAACTGTGTTTATTCGTTGGCACTGAAAGGTGGGTACACCTGTAAATACCAACGGGTACCTGCAGATAGTTTCAGCTCCCGCCTGCTGATCCCCGTGTACCTTGTGCCGCAGCCTGGCATTGCCAGCCGGGGCTGTGCCGGCACCATTGGCAGGAGGAGCGCTGGGGACAAGAGGACGGGGGCTCTGGGGGCTCCGCTTCAGCGTGCCGGCCTCCACGCTGACGTACTCCCCGGGGTTGAGCCCTCCCAGAGCTCTGCTCTCTGGGCGCTTTCTTGGAAAGAGGTTCTTGCTGCTGCTCCTCAGCACTTTGAGTGCAACAGCAGCAGCCTCGGCTCGGGAGCGAGGAAGGAACTGGAGAATAAAGCTGAATTGTAGCCCATCCTGTGCAGAACTTTCCCACTAGTCTTGCTGTGAAGGTTACCGTTTGTCCAATTTTCGCCACACCACGAATGACTGCAAACAATTTCTAGCGGTCTTCTAGGAGCAAAGCTACTTTGATAAGCTTGAAATTCTAAAGCAAATGAATCAAAGGCCACGCTTTAAACCCCTACGCAACCTTTTTTTCCTCAGATCTGCCAAATTAAAAGGGAGAGAGACTCACAAGCCCTTCCCCTGCTGTATGCTTGTCTGTGTTAAATGATGCAAGACTTCTCTGAATTCTGTTGAATCACTCTGCTGAGAGCTGTAGGATTATGCCTTAATTGCATACTAAACAACTTTTTTAGATGATTAATAATATCGTATATTATACAGAAGCATGCCTCAACCTTAACTTTGAAGGGCTTCACAAATTACTGTTTAATGAAACCCTTCATCTTGAGGTTTTTGCTGTACTATCTCACTGGCTGAATGCGAACACCAGCCGGAGCTCTTCCATCTCCCCAACAAGCCCTGCTGCTTTAGCAGAGCAGCCAGTCGGTTCTCAGCACTGTTGTTTTCTGCACGTATCTCCTTGGCCTGCAAAAATTCTGCCCTCCTTCCCCCCAAAAAAATAACCCAGAGCAGAAGACCCTAATGAATTGATCTTACAGACAAGATATTTTTAGGGGAATGTTTAATTGAAGGAAACGTGAGTAGTACAACAGTTTTGTAAACGGTTCGCATTGTAAACATTAGAAGCCCAGTGGCTGATAAAACAAAACAAAACATTTGACTTACTCCTTGGATGCAGGTGTTCGTTGTAATTTTAATGGAAAATTTCCCTCCGAACCAGCTATCAAAGTTAAAAGCTTCCTGTTAGACTTTGTATTCTACAATTCTGCCAAAGTTGCCACTTTGTTGGCAGTGTGCCTGATGTATTTTTTGTGAACACAAGGGTGTCTGAAAATGTCATTTAAAAGGGACCCTCTCTCTAAATTTGGCAGTGCAAGGATTTTTTTGTTAAACTGATGTCATGAGCCCTTCTGCAATATTTAAAGTCGAATTCCCAGTAAAATCTCCTCTTTCTTTCATGGTGGAGCAGTCATCACCAGTCAGTCAGGAACCCAGAAGGACATATTGGCATTATAGAAATAATGGTATCTTATGCAGTTAAGACTGTGCTGATCCCAGTTCTTGGTAGCGTGTTGGTGCTGAAAGAAAGCAGAGTAAGACGGTGATGAGAATTACAGAATCGCAGGAAAATGTTGCTCAGGAGGAGGAGGATGGTTGGAGATCACATAGTCCAACCTGGGGTTCAGGTTGTCTCAGTCCTCCTCCAGTGATCCGTCCCTGCAATGTCTCTCTTGCAGAGCTGGGCTGTTGTAATTCAGCACCCGAACCAGCAGCTTTCAGGTGTGAAGGAAAACCCAGGAAGGTTTCAGATATGAGGCCGAGCATTTTGCCATGGACACTGTCAGATCAAGACTGTCACAAGCTTCTGGGCTTGGAGAAGAAGCGTCAAGGCCTGGGGAACTTGTCCTGGAGAAGGTCCTGGCAGAATCCCCTCTTGTTTGGACAGAAGCTTGTGCCCTTTATTTTTCAGAGCAGAAGCTTGGATTTTCACAGACGACTTGCAAATTTTATGAGCAATTGATATATTTTAAAGTAGTTTTAACTGGTTGAAACATCTGAAACATGTTTTCACAATGAGAATGATCAGGCATTGGAATAATCTTCCCAGGGAAGTGGTGGATTCCCCATCATTAGACACTTAAGATTCGGCTGGACAGGGTACAGGGCATTCTTGTTTAGACTGGGCTTTCATCAGGCAAGGTTGGACCAGAAGATCCTTGAGGTCCCCTCCAACCTGGTATTCTATGATTCAGTGATTCTATGATCTTTAATTTCCCTTGCACATCAACCAACAACCCACGTAGCCCATCACAGGAGCTTGCTGGCAAATGCTGTGTGTGCTGCACGTCAGCCGCAGGGTGGGCTCAGCTCATTGCTCAGCCCATTGCTTCAGCATCAGGGATGGTGGCATGGGGCTGGCAGGACTTTCCCCCATGCTGCCTAGCAACACCAAGACCATTCATTTCCTACCCCTTGGCTTCATTACTGAAGCCCTGTTCAGTCTGCATGAGCCTGTCTCTGCAAGTATATTCTGGGGGCATAAAACAGCATGTCTGATGATGATCAGTGCCTTGCAATTCTCTCTGTGTAGCTGCTTCTGACCATGTTTTATTTAGCTGTCTGGCTACAACAGTCTCTGCCCTGGAAGCCTGCAGCCTCCTCCAGCTCAAAGGCGTTCCAGACACTCCACTCCTCTGAAGGTTGTGTTGACTTAGTTCTCCAAGTGCTTATGCCCAGAAAGGAGCTGGGCACAGCCTGGCCTGTCCATCTCAGGGGGGAGACTGAGGTGAGGTGGTGCCTGCCAGTGCAGCGCCAAGGAAGCCCTTCACAGCTATACCGTTTCTCCCAGCCGCTGCTCCCCTCCCCACAACCACCTGTCACCTCATCCTCGCCTCGGCAAAACCCCACTTCTCCTGTGTGGGCAGGAAGCCCCCACCTGGCCATGCACATCCCTCCTGCTCCCTCACGACTCAAACCCACTTGACAAGAGCAGGTGCCGAGGAGCAGCTTCTTTCCTTGGAGGTCCCCTCATCCTGCAGGCACTTATGCTTGTCTCCACACAGCAGGCTCCCTCAGCAGCCTGTGGTGCCACAGCTGCAGCCCTCGCTAGCCAGTCTTTCAAGTTCTCGATCTCCAAATCAAGCAGTCTATCCTCATTAAGGAGCATTATTTTTAAATTTTTTTTCCGAAATAAATTAAAATCGGGCTTATTTTGAAAGTGAGTGTGTGGTTTTATTCATAGTGAATCTTTAAAATACGTGAAATGTGTGGGAAGTGACAGCAATGCTGGCATATGTGTGTGTTTCTTTTCAATGTAAAGAGGAAAGAAAATTAAATTTCTATTTATGCATCATTTCTACTATGAATTTAAAAGTGCATAGGAACGGGAGTGAAAAGATAAAACTTCTTATACGGACACCACCTCAGCTGTATCGCACGCATCGTTGTATATATGCAAAACGATCTGATTAACGCCACAATGGATGCGCAATACAATCGGTTTAGCAGTGCTGAGATTTATTGCTTCCTGCTCTCACTCATTGTACTGGTGGTGGCATTTAAATCCTAATACACTGAGATTGCATTTACCCAGTTTATCATACAGTTTTATTGTGACCTGCTCAAATTAATCCATCTTTCCTACAGCAGAAGCGAGACCTGTGATTGTTACTGCAGGTGAGATTTTTTTTACGGGGTCTTTTGCCTTCACAAGGTGTGTACAGAGATGGGAACAACCATTGCAAGTGTTGTTTGCATTGCATACAAGCTTGTGCAGCTTGTGGAGAAGGTTCTGGAGATAGAAGAGAGAGCAGCTTTCTGCACGTGTTTGGCATGTACACTGAGAGACCCTGCCCACACCTGGGCTGGCATTGTGCTAGCAACCACAAGCCTGTGATAAGCTTGCTCTTAATTTCTGTTCTTTTTAGTGTCTGTTGAAAGTGCTGGTTTTGTAGGGGACCAGGGAGGTGGAGGTCACTTTACACACTGAGCTCCTCACAGGTGACAGATTGTCCCATGTAGGGCCTTAGAAATGAATTAATTGTCTAGATAATTAGTGAAACAGCTGCTAAAGCCTTGCAAAATGTGATTGCAGATATCTGAGGCAGTGGACAGCAAAGTTGCAATCCCAGTTGTAATCTAAAAGCAATGCTTGCAGCTCTTAAGGCGCTTTACTCCCACCTCCCAGCACTTGCTACTTGCCCTGCTGTGATGTAAACCGAGAGGGCAGGGGTAACCTAAAAGGGCAGAGAGATATGTATGTGGGTATCTTCACATGAAAGGAACTGTCAGCTCTGAAAAATAAGTGCAAACTTTTAGAAAGCTCCGTGTTTGTGATGTTCGCAGTGCTCAGCAAACCACCAATGCATTATCTTAGCAGCTGTGTTTAACTACTTAGTGCTAAGTATCAGGAAAAAGAGAGCATCCAAGTCTCAGCATTTTTTACATTTTATGAATAAAGTTAACTCTGTCTCATAGTGTAGCAAGGAGGCAAAAGAGACATAGGAGGCCCATGGGAGACCTGGCTCCAGGACAGAGTTGTACGCTGTCTCAGATGGCAGCGTCCAGAGGTGATGCTAAGCACAGCATGTGGATGGCATCTTAAAAAGCCATGGAAAGGTAGTACAACTCTGTATTTTGTCCATGCCAGGACATCTTTTCTCCCCCTCCTGTGGTATGCAGCTAAAACAGTTTCTAGGAGGGCCTAAGTGCTATTTAGGCAAAGCTCACTGTGCCAAAACCTGTCCGAGCCAGAACAGCCCCTACTGCTCACTGTGTTACTGTTTGTGGTGTGAAGGCCAGGTTTATCCCTCCTTTCCAATTTTTAGGAGCTTGCCAATGTAGCTGTGGTTGTTCTAATCAGAATTTCAGATCACTTTGGTGTTGGTTCCTATTGCTTTCAACAACAGCCCCCTGCATCTGAAAATGTTGCACATCTGATCCCAGACCTTGGTACAATGAGTAGAAATGGGTCTGCTTGTAACAAAACTTGTCTTGTTAATAGTTCTCATTTTTCACTGTCTTAAGAACAGAATCTCCTTCAGTATTAATACCTGTGGTGTATTAGATGTATTTTTGTAGCCGAAATACAAAAAAGAGTTGTCACGCTTTTGCAGCTGGAGGCCGATTTCCCCACACAGCATCCACAATACCAACAGGGCAGCACAAACTGCTGGATGGCCTCGGGCTGCCACCTTCCCACCTGGCATCTCTCAAAGTGTGCCTGCGGGAGCAACGTTCCCAGTGTTCCCAGGAAGTACCTGAGCTGTTGCCTCTGCTCTGTGGGCACGGTTTCTGCATGAACCAGAAGTGCAACCCTGGCTGCAAACCCCGAGGCTTAACACACCCTGCAGACACAGGTCCAGTAAATATTTGTGATGTTTCATGGAAGCATCACACCCATTTCTGTTGCCTAGGGACAGCACCTGGCTTGAATTACTGGGTGGTAGCTCTACAGAGGAGATCACCAGTCCAGAAAAAAAACAGGCAGATTGTGGAGGTGGCTGAATTCTGCTTGGACAAAATATCCAGAAGAAAAAAGAAGGTGTATTTGGGAAACCTGCATGGATAGCCCCAGTGTTACCATGTCCCAAAAGATCAACTCTTGCTTTGACCTGAGGAGAACATCTCCTCTTCGTGTCCTTAGCGTTTTGCTGACCAACGTGGAAGAATCAATTCTGCCTTCGATTACTGTTTTGTAAACAGCTAACAACTAGAAAATATAGGTCACCGGGTCTTTTACAGTAAGACATCCACCACAAGATAGCATCAGCTTTGACATTAAATCAGTGAATGGGAGACATAACCTACTCTTATTCATTTTTATTACTTTTGCAATAAAGGTGGCTCGGGTAGCTCAAATCTCCATGGCCAGCACATATCATCTCACAACAGGCCCATGAGCAACCTGTCATAACATTATTCTGACCTTAAATCATTTGCAATCTTATTCTTCAGGGAATCAGATCAACTTATCTTCATCATTACACCTCTTGAATTGGGAATCTATTAAATGTTGTCTGATCTCTCTAATCTGTCGTACGCAGTTTATTTTTATGCAGGAAATGAAAACTGCAGCATGATCATATCATCCTGCACCTTCAATTTCCGCTGTATACAAACACTGAATAAATACTGCTGCTTTGACGTGTTTAGAACAACACTTTCCAAAAATATATGGGTGTTTTTCAGTGGCCTAGCCTAGTTCTCCAGGTGAAAAAAAGGCTGCAGTTTTATTGATGCAGAATTGCAATATTCCTAAACAGTGTGATAGCATGTTCTTCTTTAATAAGTTAGATTATCTGTCTAAGAAGATTATGTCTGAAGAGTCAAACAGCAAATTGTTGTGTAAGGGGCTTGGGGTTTTGGGGTTTTTTTTTTCAGAAAATTGCTTTGAATATTTGCTCTGATATGTTCAAATAAAGCACATTTGTGAAGAAAGAAGCGCTAATATTGAAGGAGTTAATATGAACATAGGGGGCACCAGCACCCCTCTACAAAGAGGAAATTCTAGGAAGGCTGTTGCAAACAAATTGAGCCATAGTATGCTGAGAAAAAAAAAGGAGCATTGAAAATTAAAATATCCGATTTAAATCTGCACCATTTTTTAATGCACAAGGTTCTACAGATTCCATGTTCAGCCAGAAAAAGCATAAACCAGAAGATACAAATGTTTAGATGTGTGACTTCTGTTATCTGACCTTGGGGAAGACGCAAACGGCTGCAGAGCATCCAATGCTGCTCCGGAGGGAGCAGGATCTCTGCAGAGGTGACTCCGAAGGTTATGGTATTGTCGGGCTGAAAGCAGCAAAGTGGAAAGCAAGGAAAGGAAAGAATGATATCATATTGATTCCAGATTATGTTTGGGTTTTTAAAAATATATCTTTTTAGCAACAGACCATTGCTGAAAGTCCACCAGGGGCTGTCCTGTGGGAACAAGACATTACATGTGTGAGCTTAATTCAATCATCTCTAGGCTTTTGCAGTCAAACTCCACTGTTCCAGGGGATAGTGTCCAGTCCCCAGACTATTAAAAAGTGAATCTGGCTTCCTCTTCCTTTTATCTTTAAAGCCTCTTTTGTTGTTTGCAGGCTGGTAGAAAAAAAGTCACTTGCAAAGGGATGGAACAGGTTTAACATCAGAAACAAGGACAACAGGAGGACATCCTATGCTGCAGTCTGCAAGCATGCAAAAAATGAAAGTTTGTGATATTAAAAAGAAAAAAAAAAGAGCAGGCTCAAAGCAAATTGCTCAGTAACATTTTTTTTTTATCAACAAACAATTGTGAGTGGGGATGAGTATAGCAAGATATTAAATTTGGAGGTAAGTCAGAAATTTAAATAACAAAAACTGAAAATTTTCTGGCCACACAGAAGCTGCAGGTCTAGTACACGCCACCCCAACTCCACCCCCCCCAAAATAAATAAAGTGGAAAAAAAAAACCCACTAAAAAACAAGCTTTTTCCATGACTAGTGCATAATACTGTATTTTCTGTTCAGTGCAATGCTGAGCTGGCATCCAAAAAACCCTCACTGGCAAAAATGAGCTGCCAAGACCTACTCATGCTCTCAGGAACCCAGCCTGAAATAAATACAATTTTTTATAAAGTGCTGAGCATCTTCTTCCAGAAACTTAGACCTTTTTGCAACAGTCAACATTACTGACCACTTTTCAAAATTTTGTTTGTGCCTTGGCTGTCCTTAGCAAAGTACCTTTACACTGCCCAGACCAACAGCAAACCTGAAGCCACAAGCCCCAGTGTTCTTTGGACAACTTTCACTGAATTTCACTGAATTTCACTGAATTTTTTGGAGTTGGAAGGGACCAGAGATCATCTAGTCCAAATTCCCTGCCAAGGCAGGACTACCCAGAGCATGTCAGAGCATGCCACTCAGGACTGCATCCAGGCGGGTCTTGAAATCTGACAATGCCTGATGTCCATAGGAGTCTGAAGAAGAAAAATCACAGAAGAAAAATCCATTGAGATCTACTAAATGCAAAGAAAACACCTCCCACTCGGGGGCTGGATACAAGCAGAGGCTGCGAGTGTACCACACACTGACACCCAGGTGTTATGCTCCTCCCTAGTCATCTGCTGCAGGCCTCTGCCAGAGGCAACGTTCTGGACAATCTTGGGTCTGACCCAGTAGGGCTATTCTCAGGTTCTTATTATAGCAAACCTAGAAATCTCCTTAAGCATATTAGATGTTTGTCTTGAAAGACCTGGCATATGGTGCTCACATACTCTGCACCTCAGTCGCCAGAAGAGCACCTCAAACTGTAGTTCGTAGAGGCAGTAACATCCTGAAGCTTTTCGAGTGTTTTATTCAGTTAGGACAATCTGATCCTCAGTGAATAAATATTTGGTTAATGACTTCTTTTCAAAGATGTTTGTTGAGAGCACATTGCATTTCCAACATGTGATGAAAGCTCGTTAGCCACTTGTTATTTTGACCAGAAGGACCGAAGTTAAAATTTGTGCAGGAGATGGATGTCAGCTGGATAACAGCTGGATCTTTTGGGATGGAGCAGATACAGATTGGCTCCTTCAACAACTGCTTCCCAGGCGCACACGCACCTTCTCATGTTTTGATAAGATGCAGATTTTTTCATATAAAAAGTAATACTGGGTTTGGCTTTTATCTGAACTCCACTGAAAAAAATAAAATATTGATTTTAGCTCTATTTGAAAGTATGTCCAGAAATTTATGAGCATCCCTTTCCACTTGAACCTCTTGAATTGAGGCAACAGAGGAAGGAAACTTGAAAAAAACCATGCTTGAGCATTATTTAGGAAAGCGCAGCAGGCAAAATTAATATCCATGTACCTTAGACACTTGATTAGCTTGTATTTATTATGCTGTATAATTTTGCCTCTAAGCTCCTTTCCTCACCTATTCTTCCACCTGCATTAGGCAAAAATTTAGTCTAAATGTTACTAGGAGACAGAGCTCTGACAGATGTTCAAATGATAAATATTTGCAGTCAGGGTAATTTGCAAAACCAGTGTCATTTTGTTGATCTAGGATTTTTCTATCTTTTCTAATTTTGTGCAAACACATAACTCTGGGAAATAAATTTGTCTTAATCAAAGCAAAAAGTAATTAAAAGGATTGTAGCTGAAACTGCTGGTGTTGCTTCCGAATGTCACAAAAATGGGGTTTCAAGAAAGACATGCTGCTTTTCAAATGTACTTAGGATATACAAAATTGATTGAAATTTTCTGTTTGAAATGATATTTGTAATGGAAAACATGCATGCTGCTTTAATGTAATGCAAAAACTAGCAAAGCAGAAAGGAGAAGAATTATATAGCTGAAGCAAAAAAAAAGATAGACATTGAAAGAGATGAGAAAGCAAAAGTCTGCCTTTTAGAAATGGCACTCTAAAGCCAGGAAGACTTATCAACAATTTGCACATAGAAGAATTGCTGAAGGAAACACACCCGCGAATTAGGCATGGGATCATCGCTACAGTGCACTTCCCAGGGCACTTCCAGGCTGGAGAAGCTGCAAATGATGCAAAAAAGAGGTTGCCTTTACATTGTGGTTTTTTTCACTTTGTTCTTAAACCTGTTCTCAAAAAAATTGGAGGTGGGGAGAGAAATCAATATATGATTGTGGTCTTCTATATAAGAAATAATTAATCCCTGCCTAGATATTTTATTTTTATTGTTCCTGACCCTCCAGAATTCTGCCTCTAGATTAAGCGGGAATGTTTTGCACCAGATAAGATTTGGGTGGAGAAATTTTAGGTAAGCCACCGGCTGAAACCTCCTGTGGACGTTATTCATCACTGATGGAGAATATTTCTGTGCATTGGAACTGAAAAGTCAAGGAGCCTTCCTTTCCAACTTTTTACATTTGTAAAATCCCTCTTCCTTTGGGTCTATTTGCTTCTGGAAAAGCAATCATTGGTGGATTCATGCTGTGGGGAAAAGAAAATGTGTTCTTCCCTTTTTTCTTGCCAAAGTCCTTGAGTTTAAAAGTGTGTGAGGCCACGCAGGCAGAAAACCTCCATGTCCGCAAAGGAAGTAGTCCTGCCTCTCCTGCGGGAAGGCTTCCCAGGGAATGGAAATGAACTAAAACCACCTCAAAGGTCTAGAAAAATCTGTATTCCTGGCTGCTTTACCACAGCAAACAGCACATTTCACAGACTCACAGAATCACAGAATGGTAGTGGTTGGAAGGGACCTCTGGAGATCATCTAGTCCGACCCCCTGCCAAAGCAGGGTCACCCAGAGCAGGTTGGACAGGAGCCCCTCCAGGCGGGTTTTGACTGTCTCCAGAGAAGGGGACTCCACAACCTCTCTGGGCAGCCTGTTCCAGTGCTCTGCCACCCTCAAAGTAAAGAAGTTTTTCCTCATGTTCGGATGGAATTTCCCCTGTCCAGAATAGAACACAGGAAATTTCCCACCTGACGCATCTGAAACGCTACATGAAGCGCGGTGAGGAGCAAAGCCTTGGGTGATGGTGCCTGGCCCCTCGGCAGGCACCATGTTTTTAACAGGAGAGAGGAAGGTCTTGTGGGAAGGACCACACCAGCCACACTCTAGTCTACGGCTTTCATCTTGCCTTCTGTGTGAGGAGAGAAGGAGGGCCCGGATTACTGTGCAGACTGTGGGTGGCAGGGGAAAAGGCAACAAAGGAGCGGCGAGAGCTCCTCCAGTTTTCACTGGAGGATCCCAGAGCGACTGCAGGAGAGAGGCCTCGGAGGAGCCGTGAGCAGGCCCTCCCCGGCCCTCCCTCTGCCTCAGCCCAGGACTCCGGGAGCCACAGCTCCCTCAGGGCAGGCCGCAGAAGAAAATCTCCCTCTTCCCAGGTTTGCCAGCCCCTGGCCCCGTTGCTCCTCCAGGGCCCAGCTGCTTCTGGGGCCATCAAGCCTCAGCCCTGGGCCGAAGTGTTCTTCCTCTCCCTTTCACCCGCCGCCAGCCGCCCTCCTCAGTGTTGCTCCCAGACACCCCCACTCCACTGGCATTCCCTAAACTCCTGAGCAACAGTGTGCCTTTGAGACGGAAAAAGAAAACTTCGATTTTATCTGGGAGTTTGCTATTATTTTAATAAAGGAGCCTAATCTCACTGTCCAGCTGCATGTAGGGTGAGGACTGCACCCTCTGGTGGGTGTCTTATGGAAAGGGTAAGAATACTCGCATCTCTTCCTTTAAGCAATGTTTTGTCCGGGCCTGTGCTTATCCCATAGTCCTGAGGGTGCTGGGAAAATAAGAACTTTTTGTTAATAACATCTATGGCACAGCTGTGCTTACAGGCCATACCCTGTTCTGGGATATACCCTATGTGGGACTACATAGCCAACACTGAGAGTCCAAAAGACTTCGAGTGGAAGGTGTCTCTGCCCATGGCAGAGGGATTGGAAACAGATGATCCTTAAGGTCCCCTCCAGCCTAAACCATTCCATGGTTCTATGAAAACATAGCAAAACAGGACACAAGACCCATCTTCCTGGCAGGTCTAGAAAGGAGGCACCACTGAATGATTAGAAGGAAATAAAATCTACTCCTTGCATCTTATTAGTTGAAAAGAGAGAATTTGTTTTGTGTCTCAATTCTCAGATGAACTTGCTTTTTCTTGTCTTCTGAGGACCTACAGCTTTCAATAGCCTCCTGGGAATAGCTCAAAGTATGATCATATTTGTAAAGACCCGCTTCCCTTTTTTCTTTTCCTTCCTTTCTTTGAGAGGAAAATCTTGCAGTGTTTGTGATGCAGAGATTATTTGTCCAAATGGTCTAAATCTTTGAATGCATCCGGCACTTGTTCAGTACAGGACTTTTGCACATGTGCAATTGATGAACTCTTTTCAAAGTAGCCTCCCTTAATTTTAGCCTTCAGATCTAATTCCAGATATATAACTTCTATTTCTGCAAATACTTGATCACATTAAATCAGAATACCATCCCCATAAGACAACTCGATCACATTAGATCATAATAGCATCGCCAATGTAAATACAGTGGGCACCTATTCTAAATTAAATGCAATCTAACCAGGGGTTCCCATTTGCACCTTGATTTCTGCTGCAAGTCACGTGTTTTCATGAAGTGTTCAAGGCATGGCAGTGCAAAAGGATTTTCTAGTCCCCTAGATCACTGCTAGATCAAGTGTTAGCACTCTGTATCAGAAGAGCTTTAGTATTGTAGTGGTGTCGTTGAAAGTGAAAACACTGAATTAATCTGAGGCTGATGGTAAACTTAAATTTTATTGTTGTTGACATTCAGGCAGTGAAAGCACTGCTTTGTTTATTTTTTTCTTTTTTTTTTTTCAGAATTAAACAAAGAAAACAAAACATTTCATGTTGACAGCGCAGTTGTTACCCTAGCTAGTACAACTTTCATCTGAATGAAGAGCGCTTTCTGAAATTAAGTAACGAATTAATAATGGCCTACGGAGAAAACAGAGACAGACTTCTGAGAGATGTACAGTGACAGGACCAGAGGTAACAGTCACAAGCTACAGCAAGGGACTTTCCACCCACACATGGGAAAAATGATGTCTCGGGGAGAGGGCCATGTGCTGTAACTGGGGCCCAGGCAGGATACACCTCTCCGACCCTGAAAATTTGCTGGAGAAGGTGCCAGACAACCTGGGGACCCCAATGTACCTTTGAAGTTGACTCTGGTTTGCACAGGAGATTGGATTACATGGCCTCCTAACATAATTTTTTTTTGATTCAGTGAAATTTTGTGTCCACATTTCTTTTAATGGCATTAAATTCCCCTCCTGCTCCCACCCAGCCACTATGAAAGTTAAATATTTAAAATAAAAATTTCCTTTTATTAAATGGTCTCAAACAACCCTGCTTAGCCTAGTAAAGACATAGCATCTCTCTGCATATGGATGTCCATATTATATCCCACTGTCCTCCTGTACTAAGATACTAAACTTTTCTGGGCAGTAACCATCGCTTTTGATATGCTTGTTTCAGGTTTTGGCACTTCTGGGCACTACTATAGTTGTGAAAATGCCTTTCTCCAAGCGTGTCCCAAGGAGAGGACTGAGTGTATTGCTGTCTCCACCATAAGACATTTTCTTCAAATATCTATCTTGGTTCTTCTCACTCCCTGTCAGGCCCAGCACTGCCTGCACTGCTGCTGTTTGCTCCCACGCAGTACTTCAGCTGTGGCCCCATGGAGTGCACATGGGGCAAGGGACCCCTAAATACACAGCGCCATGGAGCAAAAATGTTCAAATGCTTTAGAATCTCTGGGGGCTGACTCTGTACCTTGGTGTGTGCTCGCCCTTGCATGCATGAGGAAGACAGTCCTGCTCCATTGTCCCTCTCCGGGACACAATCAGGAAAACCATTTTTTGGAACCGGCTGGGATCAAAGGACTTTCAGGATGCCCTGGAGACCATCTTCCCCCTCCTTCCCTCTGGCTTAGGGTTGATGGCGCTGTGGTCCCTGAAGGAGCAGGTTGTGGTGACCAGGACTTCTCGTGGTGGAGCCTGGCAAAGCCAGCGCCAGCGTTTCAGCCTGCATTGCTCGGCTGGAAGGTATTCCAGGGCAGGGGTGCGGGGAGGCTGCCTTCACTCTAGCCTGGGAGAAGTGGTCCAGAAGAAACAAAGTGAAGCTCTTACAATTGATGGCGCAGTTCTGAAATCAGCACAAAAAGACAGGCTGCTGAGTAAGGGAGATCAAGGTAAGAGTGTAATCTGAAGTGTTGTTTTAGCCTCTCCTGTAACAAAGAGAAACAGCCTGTCAGCGCTGGCCAAGCACACTTAAATCACCTACACCTCAATGAAGCCAAAGCACAGGAAACATCCAACAGGCTGAAAAACACAATTAAAGATATTTATGTGTGCTCACGTTTGGCTGGGGGAAACCTGCTTGTGATAATGTTCAGACTCTGAGCAATAGGTCTGCAAGGCCATTTCCACCCACATGTGACATCACTGTCAGTATCAAAATAATCAAAGGGCTTTTCGCCCAAGCGATCTGTTGGGCGGTACCTGCCTTGGAGCTCTATCTGTATTTTCCAAATGCCTTGCAGAAGCTTTGGTTCTCCTTCGAGAACGTGGGAAAAAGGGATGCAAGGGAGGGTTTGCCTTGGGGGGCAGTGGAGCACATCTGTCCAGCAGTGCTCTGCCAGGTTAGGCTCACCACTGCCCCAAACCCGCCCAAATTTCCCAGGAACCTGCTGGGAAAAGCAGGTTTATCCCAGATTTTCCAGAAGATGGAGCCCAAGAGTCTCCCATGTGAAACAGTAAAGGCATTGTCCGTGCCTGGGGAATATTGGAGGATAGGCATGCTCCTGGGGAGCTACCTGAATCATAATTTTGTCACAAAAAGCTTAAAATACCTTCTAAGGAGAAAGGAAGCGGTGGCCCCGCCCCCGCCCAAAATGTGTCTAGGAACGATGCAGAAACAGTGGATTTTACTCTGAAGTAAAACACAGTGATGAATCAAATGTAAGTGAAAAAGAGTAGAATTTGTTTGAGAGAGAAACAGAAGGAAGTACAAAACGAGAAAATGCCAACTGCTGAAGTAGGAACTAGAATGTTAAATTATGCTTCTTTTAACTGAAGTATTTTTGTGCCCTTATTTTTCTCACTGGCCAGAAAACTGCCTTCCCTGGGAAAAACACAGGGAACAAGGAGGAGATTCTTATTTTCTTGGGACTGAGCCCACCACCAAAAGTCTGTTTCCAGAATAGCTTAAAACATCTTCTGATTTCTGCAAGAGAAATGACAGAGGAGGCTAATTGAACCAGCTCTTAAGGAGAGAACCGTACACGTATGAGTGGTCAGTGGGAATTTGCAGAGATTAACAACTAAAGCCATCTGCACTCTGAAAAAAATCAGACCCATACCATATATTGTGTGGGAAATCCATGCAGTAACACCAACATCCCTGGGGGCCCTATTAGTCAAACCACAAGATAGCCATGAGAAAGCAGTTGAAATGAAAATTATTAGCAGCTTGGTCTCTTTAGCGATCATGTTCAAGTTCACCATAGAGTTTTCTAGGATAGTTTTTAAAATAAAAATATGAGGCAATTCTCTGTTAAGCACTTCTGGCACTGATAACAAACTCCTGCGAACCCAGTCAGATTTTTATATCACGTCTCAGCTGCCCAGGTCGATTTTTAAACTTACACACCACAACCTGAGAAGATGTTGATGTGAAGCAGCAAATACTTATTTTTTAAGATACTGTTATGGCATCCATATATTATGTGTATTGTTAAAGAGAAATTTCTTTAGCATAACTTTTAAATAGACCAGAGTAAAGTTGAGCTAACAAAAGTGGCAGTGAATTCTGCTGCTAAAGAATGTCTGAAGGCCAGATACTAAGAAATTTGAAATCTCCCAGTGTTCATTTTGCAGCTGTGAAAAAAACTACATATATATAAAAAACCATAATGCTGAATTGGCTGCTGTTATTGCTTGGGGTTAGGAAATTCCCAGGCTCACTTCAATCCTGTTTCCTTCCTACCACTAGATTGGGAGAACACAGAAGTCTCTGACAAGTCTGCCCTCGAGGATTTCTTTCCTCCAACTCCTGCTTCCTTTGGGTTTTCCCATTATAAAAGACCAGTGCACCTGCCTGTTTTCCTCCTTGGAGCCTTTTCAGAGAATTTTTTAGAATACATAAGGAGACAAGCTGATGGCAAGGTCATCTGAAGGGTCTACCACTGTGAACTGGCATGCTGGAGAGGATTTAAGCAGTGGTCCAGGTTCATGAGAATTGAGGGTTTCTTTCTCCCTTTTACTAGGGCACTTCGTAGATGCGTAGATTTAAAGTCCAAGGTGAGCCAAGCCACACATACATTTAAGGAATGAGATGAAGAAGAGGTTGCTTTAATGAATGGGGCAAGAGGGATGATTTGGATCATTTAGTGTTGCTTGTGTAGAAAACACTCAAAATTGTATTTTATGCTGCAGACCTTTTCCCTCCCTCCCTCCCTCTCTCTCTCTTTAGGCATGTGAATAACTCTTTGTTATACGATTTTGCATATATATAGAATATAAACATATATGATATATGCCTATACTTTGAGGGCTCACCAGCCTCTCCATTCAGATGTCAAATTAGATGAAAACAGGACTCATAATAATTCTGACAACTGAAACCTGAAGCCCCACTCTCTGAAGGCACTTTTTTGCAGAGGAGTGTTGCATGGATTACACTAAGTCAAGTCTAAACCTTGCTATGAGGTCAGTGAAACATATGTCAGTTATTTCATTGCAAAGAGGAGTGCAGACACTGCTGCTACAGAATAAAAAAATGTCTGAGACCAGGATGGTGAATAGCCCTCTGGAAGCACCCTTTGCTCAAGGCTGCATACAAAGAAAGCCCAAAGTATTGCTTGAGATTACCAACCTTTAGACATCCACTGCTGGTGAGCAGAGGCCCTTCTTTCCTGGTCAAAAATGTCCGTTTCAATGTTTCTGGGTCTATATTTACAATGCACATTTATCATTGGACCTTTTATAGACATCTATTTGGTGCAAAGTCAAATAAAGTCAAATCAGTTTACTTACTTTTGTAACAAATGAGTCTTAGTTGACTTTGCCATTAACCTTTTTATTCCAAAATTAGAGTTCAGATGCAAGACTTTCACTGAACTTGTTAATTTGGCTGTTGGAGGCCAATTACTGTGAGTTTATGCAGAGATCAGTCTGCAGAAGCAGACTGTTCCTGAGATACTGAATAAGCAGTGCACTTTCAGGAACACTGGGTAAAGATAAACAAGGCTGAGAGCAAGGAAAAGTCTGAGTAGTTTTTTTTTTTCCTGCTGAAAAGCAGCTGCTTTAGAGAGTGTAGAAGGGAAAAATGCAGAACAAAAGCATAATAAAATGGAATTTGGTGAATTCCTCTTTTGTAACTTAATGATAAAGTAGATAAGACATATAAATCAATTATCACAGAAAAATTAAAGCATCAGACTAAAATGAATCAGACATTAACAATTTGGAAAACCAATTAAATGAAGGAATCTTTGCTGCTGGCTGGCTGGAAAAGGATTTGTGTCAAATGTTTATTAAAGCACTGGCTCCGCATCCTGCCCTAGTTGTGTAGAACTGAGCCTCCCCCCACACCCTGCACCTGCAGAGATAAATATATCGCTGAGTAGACTTGAAGGCAAAGGTAAAACCAAATTCTGCTAGAGACTTCACCATCTTCACCTAGTGCTAATTGAGAGGTACATGTAGAACATACTTTTCCCTGTAATCTATGTGTTTTGGTTGTAGGCCAGGCACCAAAGTGTTAATTATCTGCCTGAAAAGCTGGCTAATTAGACCTATTGGGGCAACTGTGTTTAACTGGATAAAGATAAAACATGATTCATTGCTCTGTGGTAGCTTGTACCTGCAGGAGCTTGCAGTTAACCATGCTTTTCACATAGCTAACGATAGCAACTTCTGTTCTTTAAACAATTCTCTTTCATTTCTTTGTTTTTTGTCCTTCTTTTTCTTTTTTTTTTTTGTCCTCTAAAACTCATGTGGTTTGTTTAATGGCATCCAGATCAATATTCTGCAATACAGACAGACAGATAGGTAGATTTCTAACACAAAATATGACAAGCCTTGGGATGGACAAATCTAGTAACCCTCCCTGCACAGTGGACACGACAAGCTGTTCATTCACGTGTTGTGCTCGGGGACACAGGGTCAGAAGAACAATATCTTGGACTAACTGCCTCTGAAACTATTTCAAATTTCCTGTTAGTGTGTTCAACATGACAGATAGCTTTTCTCCTTTTCAAAATGATGACCTATTTTTCTACTGTCACTGCAGAATACATTATCATAAACCATAGTTTTCACATTTATTGCTCTGGACTGTAGAATCATTATTTATAAGAATTATAAGGTTGTCTACATGTTTTATTTTCAGCATTAAACATGACTGAGGCTTAGAATGAGCTATTTTCCATTCTTACCTTATTTTGTAGGCCAGAAGAGCTGTGTGTGGGTGTCAAAATACAAGAGGTTTTGCAGTATTCAAAATCAGAGCATTTTCCAAACTGTATCCAACATTAGGCTTTGAAATAAGGGGAAATACCACTTCACGTGTATTTATGTTTTTTATAAAAATTATGAAATTAAAATAATCTCTGCAGGACAAAACAGCTTCAAGCTAGGTCTTCAAGTTGGAAAAGACCTGAATACTACACCAAAACAATAATTCTGTACTTTACGAAAAGTATTTTGAAAACACTCTTCGGAAGAACCGTGGCATTTAAACTATGCATCTTCATATTCTTCAAGTATCCAAACAACATCACCTCTGTGTCTTCTGCAAGGCCAAGCTCTTTTTCTCTCCTTCAGATATGTTTACCTGTCATTTGGATTCATGTTCTTCCCTTGCAGGGAAAAGAGCTCTCCCACTGAATGACCTCTAGACTAGAGAAAACTTGGCTTGGAATTTGTCTTTATTTGCTGACAACTGATACTAAAAGAAAGCCAGAAGGATGAGTCTTGTTCTTTTCATGGGAGGAAGCTGTGAAGGAAATGTCTAACTCATCCTGGGTAGAACTGTAAAATTAGAGGCTATACAAGTACAGATCTTAACACTGCTAGAGGAATAAGATCAATCCATCAGGAGTACAAAAGGGGACTTGTGGCCTAGGTAGGGTCAGTAGCTAAGCTTATCTGACACATCCAATTAAGCAAAGGCAAGACTATGAAGACAAACTTTTCACAGATAATCCCTAACTGCTAAGCTTGAGACCCTGGCACTTGACTGGAGAAGTGCTGAGAATTCGTGGCTGCCAACATAATGGAGATGAGCCGTGCTCTGGACACAGGACAGCGATACATACTGCTGAGATCTCTGAGAAGTCACCTTCTAGACCTCTCAGACTGCGCACCCCAATTAATGTCTCTGTGCATCAGTCTCCCACCAGTAAAACCCAACTATCCAGCTCTTTTTCCTTGCACCTCAAAAGTGCCCTGGAAAGATAACTTGCAAAATCATTGAAATTAACCACAGTGAATAAACTAGCAATTCAGGCCTAATATGAATAAAGATTAGGGTTTACTAAATAAAGCTGAGAGTTTCAGCTGTTGTTCATGTGAATACTGCCCATCCTGTGTCCTGGGTCCTACGTAAAGCAAGGAGATCTACAGGAAAGAAGGTGCCCTGAAAGGTCCTGCTGTGGTGGTAACCTTCACCCTGGCGACTCTTCCATTCTGCCAGTTTCCCCTCGCACCCTTATTACTCATCTAAGGTCATTCCTGTGTGTCCCACTCTGAGAGCCATCACTGTTGTGCTTGGCTCTGCTTATCCTCTATGGTGCTCTTAAAAAAAAAATTTCGTATCCTCTTGTTCAGTGAGTACATTTTGAAGCAAAAAAAGGCTTCCTCTGCAGCCAAAGAGGAGGTTTTGCACAGGTGGGATGTGGCATCTTTTGGAAATGCCTGAATATCCATACACGTGCTGGCTAGAGAAGGTACAAGTAGGTAGGGAAGATGACGATAGGTAGGTGAGGCTTGCCTGTAGAGAGAACAGGAAGAAGTGGGGTTTTCCCCTAAATGCTATGCCTGTGAGTGAATGAGTGATGAAAACATTTCAATTGAATTCCCTGGAGACAAAATGGGGACAAATTCAAACCAGCTGCTTTGTGGTAACTGACAGGTACTTTTCTGCTTAGTTCCTGATCAGCCCAGTATTATGACCAGGTGAGAAAGGCAACATGTCACCTATAGGCTTGGGCTCTCATTCCTCTTACTTTCACCACGTATTTCCCATGGCTCTGTTTTCTGTACGTTTCACCAGAAATCCAGGGCCACAGAAAAGTCCCAGACTTACTCTGGTTTTGTGAACCACTCTTAACTGTCTACATATTTACACAGTGGCCATGAAGATTTTTCATATGACATTTAACAAATTTCTTCCTGAGTATTTAAAATTAAAAA
>JAOXJK010000023.1:69997117-70029404 GCA_025774025.1 Xenus cinereus | reverse complement strand
TGAGTATTTAAAATTAAAAAATTTAAAATTTAAAATTTAAAAAGGTGTTCCCAAACTATAGTTGAATAAACCAAATGGTCCTTCAAATGGACCCTGTGCACTGCAACATGCTAATTGTATCTTCATCCTGTTCATAGTCGTGCCCTGCGGTGGAAAATACCACTTCTAATTGTTCTCGTGTGTGCCATACTTTGACAGCGTGTTCTTCTGACAGCAGACTTCTTTAGCTAAAGTTAACAGTCGAAGAGTAGTAAAATATCTGGAGCTCACAGACATGCTGTATTTATAAAATTTTAGAAACATTTCAGATTTGTCTCCATCGTACAAAAGCTTGAGTAAATGCAATATATCTATGCTAAGAAGAGTTCATATACTCCAAAATACAATCTGACATTTACTCTCATTTATTTTGAAATGCAAATGCATCTAGTTTATTCAGGATTCTTTTGCAGCTTACTGTCTTATTAGTGATCATGCTGATAACTTGAATTTCTGAAATGTTGTTGCTAAGCAATGCAACTTCAGGCATGTAATGAGGCTTTCCAGTGGCTACTTGAAGATGAAGAAAATTATCTCAGCTTCACAGGTTGTTTGATCATCAACCACATTATAATGGTTGGGTGATAAATAAGTTTTCAGCTTGCCCTCATTCTCCTGCAGATAATTTATTTTTGTATGGTAACTGAAGATCATACAGTATCAGGAAGAAAGTTGTATATTTTGGGATGCAAAGGCAGAACCAAAGAACTTGTGTAGCTCCTTTGTGTAACTTTCTATAAAAAGAAGATTCCTTCTTACAGCTCATTACTTCAGGAAAGAGTACAGGAGAACTGGGAAACAAGGATGTCCCAGCAGGACCCCTTCCCACACAGGGCGATGCTGCTCCTTCACCCCTCGCAGTGCAGATCTCCCGTTGGTGGGACCTGACCAAGGAGACCCTCTGACTGTGACAGGAACAGGCAGTTGTGCTGGGCTGTGTGGTGGGGCAAGTCTTCTCACGGGCTTTGTTCTTGGGAAGAAAAAACGTGCACTACATTGGGACAGGTTAAATTCCTCTGACATGCCCCAGCCCGGAGCTCCCCAGTGTGTAACGGCAGCTGAGGCCTGGCAGAGCTTTTGTTACAGGTGCAGCAGTACCAGCTGGAGTCTGGCTATACTTAAATCATCTTTCAACTATTTTTCTTCATCACTACAAAGTCCAGTCACTCCAGATCATCCTGGACCTCTTTTTTTCCCTTTCACCCTGCATCGTAGATATAATAGCTGCAGCTGAAATAGATGGGAAGCAATGTCCCGAACACCCAAGCTGCTGCTCAAGGGAAAGTAGGTCCAGCTGCCTTGGTCAGAGACACACCACCCTGACCTTGATCTCTCAATGCTTCAGTCCTCCACCTGCCAAAGGAGGCAGTATCTACAAAGCAGTGAAAAACAACCAGTGTCCGAAGCAGTCAGAAGTAACAATGATGAAGGCTAAAGTAAAGGCCAGGAGAAAATAGACACATCTTTATTCAGAGCTGGTTGGAAAAGTCTGCAGTAGACAAGGCCTGGGGCTACAAACTGGAGAAAAAAGGAAATAAAATAAAATATTGACTATCTGCTCAACTAGCGGCTTGCCTTCCCCCATGCACTTCACAGTGCAGGGGAGCAAGGGAGAAATGTGTAAGACTGTGCTGTGACACAGTCACACAAGTAGGCTGAATTTAAGTTGTCCAAAGAACTGCCACATTGCCTTTTCTTTTCACTGCCTGGTTTTTGCAGCCTAATATTTTAGAAGTAGGTGTGTGTTTTGTGTGTGCCTGTGGTATTGGTGTACAGGGCATTCCTTGAGGATCAGGACTTTTTATGCCTCTCAGCCTGCTAGAATAAGGATGGCTACTACTACTGCGAGCTTCTTTTGCAAAATTACAGAGCAATCTTGCATTGAAAAATGAAAGTGTAATGTAAAATGATGCAGGTCTTGCCCTGAAGGAGTTATTTTTATATACTTTTTTTCCTGAGCAGGTTCACGGTGAGGCAGCAGTTTCAGAGCAGTCACCCACCCAGTCAAGATACAATTTCCTGTGGGTGAAGGACCAGTATTTTTCTGTCCTCCTCAAGACAAAGTTTTGCCTGTTTAACAATTAACAACTTAAGGATTTAGTCCTGAAAAAGAGAGAACATTTTAAAGTTTGTGGTTTTGGACATCTTTGATTTCATTTCTGGCCAAAAAGCCACTAAATCCGTATTTACAGTGTGTAGACACGAACCTAATCTAAACATCAGATTAATTTCCTTATCCGTGGGCAAGCAAGCCTTAAAACACATGCGGCCAAACGTTTATGTAATATTCTGTGCGCTGTTCTTGTAGCTGCTAGATGTTTGTGCTCCAGGAGAGATTTCTGTCCATTTTGCTCCTGCGTGTTCTCCGGGCACAACTGTCAGTCAGTAGGTGCATCATTTGCTGCATCTTGTCATAGTCATAGCCAGCTATGTGTTGAATGATACAAGGAAGGGGAAAGTGTGTGGGGGGAAACGGAGGTGGTGGGGTGTTTTGTTACTTCTAAGGAAGAAGGAGAAATTGGAAATTTAAAAAAAAAAAAAGCTTAATTCAGAGCTGTTGTAAATTTGATATGTTTCTGGCTGGGGCTCTGAAGCTCGAAATCCACATCGTGTCCCTCCCAGCAGCAGCCTCTGAGAATCCAAACCAGAGCTTTAAACTCTGGATAAAAGCCACCCCTGCTGCAGGCGTATTCTCACCCACCTAGACCCAGCACAAAAGCACCTATCCCTGCTTTCCTGTGCTGGGAAAGCCAGCTGAGGGCACAGGCTCTGAACATCTCTGGAGAAAGGCACCCCCAGGTAGGCAGTGCGCCTCATATTTCAGCCCCACGGCATCAGCACTGGCCAAGGAGCTCAGTCACTTTGATCCTTACAATGATTTTTGTCTTGTCACTGCTGTTTGCTGGTACAGGAGCAATCAGTCGTTATTGGTTTGTGCAGTTCCTTTCCTCAATGGCACACATGGTTTGTGGCTCTCTGGGAACAGGATTTATTTCCTGTATCTGTGATAAAATGTTTTCAGCTAAGTCATTAATCTTTTAAACTGACATTTAACCCTATACTGGCCCAGGATTTCAGTAGCTGGAATCTTCTGCATTAAAAGGCTGGCTAATTAAAATCCTCCATTTCCAGTAAATTAGGAGAAATATCTCTTCTAACAGAGAAATAGCACTGTAAAAAAAGATACAACAACTAACATTCAATGAGAATAAACTGATAATGTAATCAAAGATTCTCTCTAGCGTGGCAATTAAATTTAAACATTGTGAACAGTGCATAATGTTTCCATCTCTTAACAAGTTCATAAATACCTTAACCCTTAGCAGCCTGGCTAATTCCAGGATGTTAAGCTTGTTTGACACGGTCTAATCACACACACACACAAAAGCAGGAAAAAAACAATGCATTTTTAAAATAAAAATTTCCTTTCTATACTGTTTTACACTTTCTGTTTGCTTTTCACTCCCACTGCCAGCACCTCTGTGTGCGACTCTGCCCAGGCAGCCTGGGCGTGGGAGCTCTGGCAGGTGGCAATAAAGGTGATGGAGCAGGGAATGCAACGAATGGTAGGATGCTGTTGGTCCCCGGGCTGGAGGCTACCCCAGGGATGACTACAGGGTTAACAGGGAGTGGAATATGCGGGGGAAATGTAGCAGAGGGCCCTGAGGAAAGAAAAGTATCCGTAGTAGCAGCCCAGTACTGAGATTAGCAATCCGTGTCCTGATACTCTGGGGCCACACAAATGCTTCCTCTGCGCCATATGGGAGGGAGCGACTTAAGTGGTTCAGGCAGGTCTTGCTGAGGGCTCCTCATTCATGAGGCAGCTGATCAAAGGAGTCAGGCAAATGGCTTCTAAACTTGGGGTGAACAAGAGGATTTGTATTGCCTGTGCCACCTTCAAGGTCACCGATTTCATTATGAGGTCAAGCTCATGACAATGATCAGTCCTCACTGTGTGGATGACAAAGGCTGGGTGGAAGAAAGTTTAGCTTCTGGTCCCCTTGTGAACGGCCAGAAATGCTTTTTAGCCATTGTAATTCAAGAATCCACAGTCAAGAAGGAGACGGTGCCTCTAGAAATAAGATTAACAGCTAGTGTGCTTCACAAGAGGGCTTGAGGATTGATTAATACTCTGCGACTGCTCGGTAGCAGAGAAGTGCTACATATCAACTTACCCAGGGAATTGCCAATGTTGCATGAGATTAGAGCATGAGTCCAGGAACCTCACATACACAGTTTTGCTTGAAGTGTTACATGCTAGACCTTGTAATAGGGTGAATGCAGACGAAGATGTATGCAGGGTCAGTGCCCTGTTGAGAAGGTTATAGCCCCCAACATTTAAACACAGCAAACCTTCAGCTAAGGAATAGTAATGTGCGCATATGTGTGTGTTTCCTTTTGCATAAGTAATTGATAGCTCATTAACAGCCTATTAGAGTGAAAGCTCCTGGGATGAAGAGCATGCTCTCTGTTCGTATTTCAAAATTGAAAACAAATAGAAGAAAAAAACCCACCCAATATTATAGTTTGCCATAGTTGACTGCTCTGTAGCAGGATCTTTTTCTGGCTTCCAATTACTATGATCAGCAGACCTCAGGGAGATAGAGGAGTTTCCATCCTGACTATAGGAGCTCCAACTCCACTAGGTCCGTAACCTTTTCGCAGCAGGCTTTTTTACTGTTTTGTGGTATACCGTACTTCTTGCATCCCCATGGTCCAAGGATCTGCTCTTTACAATGGCATAAAATGGCCAAATTGTTTTCTTCTGGCTGAAAACTTCAGAGTTGGTAGAAGCCAAATTCTTTATTCTCAGCTGGTGAAATTCAGTGTTTTCAAGTACAGACAAGAAGGGGAACAATCAGCCCTGTGCTCCCTGTTGTGCAGGGCTTGGAGAGGGTTAGGGACTAAGAAAACAGCAGCCTGAACAGGGAGCACCTAGTGATAATACTGTCAATGGAAGGATGCTCAAGGCTGACAGACAAAAAGCTGAACACAAGGCTGTATCCAAAACCCTGCATCTCTCTGGCAGGTGCCTCTATCCCCAGGTCAGCACTGTGCAGTGTATGGATCCTTTACTGACATTTATCCAAGGGGCGGAATAACGTCCCCATCTTTCAATAGCATTGCTACTCCCCTCTTGCCAAGAATTTGGCATAGTCACCAAGGAAATGGAAGATTCAGGTCCAAATTACACCATGCCTTAGCATTCAATAACCATTTTACCCAGTAACTTCAGCCTAAGCTCTGAAATGACACAGAGTGAAGAAACCAAACTCAGCTTCCCCCTCTCCACCCTGCCAGTGTCCAAATGATGGACTGTCACTATCCCCACTCTTCTTCTCTCACCCCAGCTCCAGGCATCTTGTCCATGAGTGCAAAAAATGCGAGCGCCTTCACAAATCAACTCTCAAAAAATATTGGGGTAAATAGGATACATTTTCCAAAAGGGATTAATTCTATTCAATTATACATCTGACGAGCCAAAGTATCTCATTTGAAAAACATTTGATAAATAAACTAGAAAATAATGCTGATCTAAAGTTAAAAGCACTTACTTTGCTACTGTGTTTATTTTGCAGCAGATCAGGGAATTAGGGGAAGACTGATAGAAGACGAAAGAAATATGTGTACCTTGAAATACGTCAGACAGAAGCTTTGTTTTTAACGTGTCTTGCAATAAAAGAGATCATCATGTCTTCCACTTTTCTAACATGTAAATCTTTTTCAAGAGTTAGCATAAATAAATTTTGCATAAACAGATTTTTTTTATTTGGCACTGAATATGTAAGACAAACAAGGCATTTAACAACTGTGGCAAAATTATTTGTTTCCTCTGACAATTTCTAAAATCAAAGATATGTATTTTGGAATAATACATACTAACTAGGAAAGTAATTTAAAAAAAGTCTCTCACAAATGTTACCAAATTAAACATAACTTTCAATGTTCTTTCTGAAACGTATATTTTCCTATCAGAGGGTGTTTTCTATCCTGTTGTGTTCCTTCTACATCATGGCAATGACAAAGAAATATACAATGACTGGGAAAATGCACATTTATGCAGAAGAAGTAGGTGCATCAACACTTTCTTCTGGGTGTTTAAATGCTCTTTATCATTGTATTTAGGAGACAAAAGCGACTTTTCATTCACAACTCAGGAAACTTAACAAAAGGCAAGCAGATACCATTGCTACTTGATACCATAAAATGTTCAAAGGGAAACAGTGAGTTGCAAGAAAGGTCAAGAAAATAATCATTTTACAAAGAGAATGTTATTTGTGACAACTGGACCAAAACCAGTAAAACATACATTTTGCAAGGAAATGTGACAGGACAGTATGGAAAAGATCAGTGTGGACTTCAGATTGCCTGGGATCATTAAATTAGTAGCGTTGTCTGGGGACACCTTAGTCGAGTCGTGCACAACTGGTGCAGCAGAGCCTGAAGTGAGGCCACAGAGACAAGCCAACAGTGGGCAGCCTCTGGCTCTTGAGCCTGACCGAGCCTACACGTGCATGAGGAGCTCAAGCTGCACCATCTGCAGCTGTGTTACAGGGCCAAGGGCAAGAAGCGCTCTTCCTCCCTACAGACAGACATTTCTTTTGAAACCGTGAAAGATAAACAGGGAATTATTAATGATAAAGCCTTCAGACTGCAGGCAAGTGTGAGAGCACCTACCCTGGAAGGCTAAACAGCCCTGGAGACTTCCAGTGAAACAGATGTGGCTGGTTTGCAGGTGTGTTCCCAACAGACAAGCAACACAGATTTTGCATCTCACTCCCTTCCAGCCTAAGAGCTTTTTTTCTGAAGCTCTCCTTCTGTTATACTGAGCACTCTTCTCAGTTTTAAGTTTCAGTACAGATTTGGTATTAAGTCTCATCTAAGACCACCACCAGCAAAAGCATCTGCTGAGTGCCTGGAATTAGGAGGAAATTTCCCTTTCATCATAAATGATTCCACATTCATCCATTATTTAACCATCTTCTCAGATTGGTTTTGACCCCAGAGAGAAACCAAATGAGACAGATGACCACTCTGATCAAGTATGGCAATTTTGATGGTCTTGCTAGCGATGTTAATACTCTACAAATCACATAGACTTGTTTTTTTAAAGGCATTTAGGCACTTAACTTGCACTGCAATAAATTTAAAGGTTTCTGAATAAATTTTTATGCAAGAAACTCATATTAGGGAAAGAATGCTTGTCTTTCTCACTTAAAATGAAATAAAAGATCTAAAGTCTGCTAATGAGCAGTGATATTCTTGAGTGCCAATTTAAATGGAAAAAATTGCTTTCATTATGCAGATTTTGATGTTGGCCGAGTCATGACACTGCTTCCTCCAGAGGATTAATTTAAGTCCAGTAAAGCAGAAAAGAATCCCCTTGAAAGTGATGAGGTGAACAAGAAGTGAAATTGATTTATGCAAAGTAAGAAAGTCCTGAAAGTGTTGTAGATTATGCAAATGATTACAAAAAAAAAACCAGGACCAAATTAATTTGAAATTTTGAGGGAAAAAAATGAAATTACATTATACAAGAAATAGTTACTCTTCAATTAAAAGGCTTACTATTAGATTTTGTAAATGGAATAAGTTAATAATAACCTTAAAAGAAATTAAGAGTGCAATGCATATTAAAATGGTCCCGGGCCCAGACCAGACCTTTACCAACTCCTGTGACAGAAATATTGAATAAGAACACCCATGAGTGGTTATTTTTAAATAGCATCACTGCCAGCTGGCAGACTGAATTGCACTGCTTTAGAGAGTACAGAAAGAGGAATCTGATTAGTATCTAGTACAAGGTGCAAGTTCAGGCTCATTAGCCAGTGGTGATGAAAGCATTAACGCTCTTCAAGGAGTGGGTTTACTCTGAACACATTTGCTCATTAGGAGGATGAAGGTCCCTTTCCTCACAGTGTATCTGAGGTGTGAAAGAGTCTAAGGCAACTCTTTGCTTTATCAGGAGCTTAGTCTCCTCATGCTGAAAACTGAAGGGAGGTCCCAGGTCACTGTCGCTGGGGGTGGGACTGACTTCTCCTGGCAGCATTTTTCACACAGGGAAGCTGCCCCTACCCAAGGTGCCAGCTAGGTTTCCACCGAGGTGCACAGAAAGAAACTGTCACTTCCAGGGTGGGAGATTTTAGAGGCAAACTCTGTAGAAATGCTCACTTTAGAAAGAAAATACTTCTTGCCATGGGCCACAGAGGGTTTTAGCCAACAAGTTTGCAGAGAATTGTCCACATTATATTTGGGCAGATGAGGTACAGTCCTGGCTACAGGCTACAGTCCTGGCACGGAGCCATTGTCGGATGATGCCGACATTTAAAGCTAATATGAATGGGTTCATGGCAGCCTCCTATTCCATCCATCCACAGAGGTAGAAGGAATGATAGAGGTAATCTGAAAGCGGAGTCATCAAGCACTGTTAGTGGCAGTCATGATTTTCTTGAGAAAATGGCCTGATCTGTTGCAACCGAAACACTCCTGGTGATTGCACACATTTGAAAGAAACTTTTGCCCAAAGATGCTTGCCACCATTTGGAGTAGGATCAAGCTGGACAGCAAAAGAGACAATGAATTGCTCATGGGACATGCCCTTGTTCCTGTCCTACCCCTCCTTCCAAAAACGGGATCTGCTTCCAGACCCAGCCTAACTTCTCTTTTCATCCTCATCTTGCAGTAAAAAATTCAAAAGTTATCAGCAGAAATGTGGCCATAGAAAAAGCTCTTTCTTAAATTTCAGTCTCACCAAATTTAGCCAGAACTATTGTGTTTTTTTTCTGTGATAACATGGGGGAGTAGTTACACACATGGAAGAGATACCAAACAAGGGGATTGTTCCATATTCTTTTAAAACTACTTAAAATCTCTTCCCCATTTACAGCTCATCATTGTTCAAGGAAATGTGACATACTGACACCCCTTGAGAGCAGCATGAATACTCTTGCTCAGCTTTGTTAGCCTGCGTGCAAGTGTTTCTACAAAAACTATAACTTGTGAAGAGGGTCTAGGTATAGACACATTTGCTCAGTGAAAGTTTAAAGGAAAACAGAGAAGATTGCAATCCGTTCTCCAAGAAGAAAGTGCTCTTTTTTTCTTAACCTTCTCTTTCATAGGCTTTCAAGTGTCATTGATTTCTAAAATCTCTCTTCAGGCATGATGAACTGCCAGCCATTGTGTTAAAGTTGGGAAGGACTCTGTCTTCATTGGCTATGTCAGTGTTTCTCATTATGCGTTCCATTATACACGGCAGAAGAATATGTTGAACAGAGAAAGATGCATATATATGCAACATAAAATCCTTCTAGTGTACCACACCAAAAAAGGGGAATTCTGATAACCAAGAAAATGATCCTATTTCTACTTGTACCTTTCATTCTTCTGATCTTATATTAACTATGCATGGAATATATTAAGGCTTTTTATTATTTTGGAGAATATTAGTTTAATATAAAGTTATGTATTAATTCATCGTCACCAGCTGTATATCTACAAAGATGGTGGCTTCATGGGAATTGTATTTTACATCACAAGCAGTTACTCCAATAAGAAATTTCTAATGAAAAGGAATTTTACTGATTATTAATGAGTTCCAAATGAATTCAAGTCTCATGGTAATGATAGGCTTAAAATAACACACAGGCCAAAAATACTAGCTATGGAAAATGGCTGATCTGATCAGAGCTGTATTGAAATCTAGCTTCAAAAAAGCAACCAGCCAGAATTTAGCCAATTCGACTTGAGAAAGTAATTCTTTATTTTGCCTATGTCATATTCACTCCTCAAAACTGTTTAAAAAAGGACTTAATTCTTCACAAATCTATTGATTTTTCTACCTTCTCAAGAGGCAAAAAAAAAGAAGAAAAAAGAGGGTTGCACATTCTGAAGTGAAGAAAAAAGAGTGAAAGAGGAGTAACAGACACGCCAGGGACACTGATCATTCCAAAGCCTTGCCAAAGCCACGTTATAAGTAAAGAAAGAAAGCGCCGTACGGAGGAGGCTGGACATCCCCCAGAGCACCCCAGTGAAGCCTGAAGATAAATGTAATGTATTGTCAGCACAATGCCTTGTTATAAGGAAACTGGTGCCTTTGTTTACCAACCTGTGTTGTAGGCACTCAGAGAAGGCAAAGACAACAGAAACAAAACTATTAAAAGAGGTCACATAGTGTTTTGAACAGAAGAAATACTAGTTTTCTGTCCTGGGAGGCAACTTCTGTCATTGGAAGATTTGCATCGCTAGCAGCCCCAGGCACTACTGTTAGTGTGAGTCCTACAGTGTGGAAGTGAGTAGACAAAACTACAGAAACAATTTTGGCCAAAGTAAAGCTGAAGTTCCTGCTACCTGGAATTACTTCTTCAGTGTAGAATGAATTTCTGCTGCCTCTGTTTGTGCGCTGCGATGTGTGCCTTCACTGCCGAGCTTCCCCGTCGCAGGATGCACCGTTGCACTTCAAGTGCCGGGAGCCCTCCTCTCCCCCGACAAACAGCTGCCAAGCCAGCTTTAGTGACTTGCAAGCCAAGTTAGGTAAAAAGAAGGAAAAGGAAGTTTGCTGGAGTGTAAACAGGGCACAAGCAGTCTCTGTAACATCTTTTCACCTGTGCCCATGCTCCATTAGGCCTCACAATGGGGCGGAAAGTTGGGCAAAAAGAGTGAGATGCCTCCCTGCCCCTAGGTCTTGTCCCTTGCAGACATCTGCTGCTATCTATGTACTTCTTGCAGTTGCAGTGCCCCTCAAAGCAGCTCGTGCCCCTCTCCAAGACTCCCTCCCTGTTCCTTTCCCAGCTCAGCCCTTGCAGGTGGGCCAGCAGAGGGGTGGGGGCTGGAGATGCTACCTGGCTGAGATTTATTTCTTTTAATGGGGATTAAAAAGTGGATCCTGGTATAGGGACAAAGGAAGCCTCTGGATTTTATTTGCTATTTCTTTGAGTGGTACTTGCAGAGGGAGTGAGTTGTGTGGTTTTTCTGATAGTGGATGCACTAGTCCCCTCTACGGAAAAAGGCAGCTTGAACTTAGCAGCCTAAGTTTAGCAGCCTAAACCAAGGATGGTGAATTTGGTAGCGGAAGAGTCATCCACTGGTTTAATTAGGCTCCATGTACCACCTGTACTTCAACTAGGCACTCTGGGGACACGACAGATTACTGTGGGGTTTAGCATTTTGGTTAAATTCATTCTTGAGCAGATCCCTTGAAAACTCACTTTCTCCTCTTTCTTTCCACTCCCGAGTTTCTTGTCCAGCAGCTGCCACGTGAGGCGGGCGCTCCTTCGGACACACAGCTGCTGGGCAGATTATAGCAAAAACTGGCATCCAGTAAATCAGGTTGTTAAAGACGACGTTAATCTCTGTCGGTGACATAAGTATTCCCGGATAAGAGTGTTGTGTCAGTAAACTTAATCTGTAATTAACAGACTGCACATCCTTTGCTTCTCATGGTGCTCACAATTTAGATTCTAATGGCTTATGAAATACAGGTACGTGCTATCCTTTTGTAGGAAAGGATATTTCTAGTTTGTCATTCCTACTCAGTCTCTTTGAAGTTATGGGATTTCAAAACCAAGGAGATGAGCGTTCTGCAAGAAAGCTCAATCTTCCCTTGTTTTTTTAATACGTGCAAATGTTTTCTTTCATTTAATTGTGGCAGCTCATCCCCTCAGTATTTCATGAAGTGCTGAGGAGGAATACTTGTGACTGCTGAATAACACTGCAAATCCAGCTGTCCCGTGGGGGATCAGATAGTTTTAACTGTTAGGAATGTAGGAAATGTCGAGAATCTGAGCTTTCTGAAGCACACCTGATATATGCCAGGACACGTAGCTAACCAATAATGATGGGTGAATACAATAAATCCTCCAGAGAGTACTGTTGTACTAAAACACATTTTCATTTGTAACCGGCAGCAGCAGCTTTTCTCATCCACTAACAGATAAACAAGACATCAGGGTTGCATTTCCTTGTCATGTTGACCTGCTTCTCTGGGACTTTGTGCAGTGCTTAACAGGCTGGCATGCCTCACGCTACTGCAGGAACAGTGCGACCTTCCTCTGCTTCAGAGGGGCGCTGGGCTGAGGCTGGGATCTGTTCTTGGCTGTGGGCAGTCTCTGGGACTGCCTTTCACTACGCTTCTCTACTCCACAATGCAATCCTTCTCCTTTTGCACTTCGTGGCACGATTGAAATAATTTGCTGATACGGAAAATGAGGTGAGAGGCACAAGCCTGCAAGCTTCTTGGTGTCTTTACTGGTCCTTTGATAAGGGGAGTTTTGTGTTGCTGACATTTTTGCAACATCAAGACTAAGGGAGCAATTCAAGTGCCTGAACAGAGGAAACATGTGCTGTTTCAGGTACACAAAACATCTGCTCAAGGCTGAAAGCCATGGTGCAAAACTTGCCACATGGCTTGGACAAGCATCTGGAGACTGGTGTGACGCTACAGCACCTCCAAGAGCTGTACATGGCTGTGATTAAGTCACATGAATCACCTCCCCAGAGTAAGACTTGGAAAAGGCAAGATTTTGCACAAACATAAATCTGGAGTTCTAATATTCCACTCATAATTGCTCTCTCTGTGTTTTCCCACATTTCACCTCATAATTTGAATTTGTTCCTCTGGGTATTCCCTGACTTAGCATCAGTGGGGAAAACTGTGGGCAATCAAAGACAAATTGAACATCTGCTTTGTGCTTGATAAATTCTTTTTGAAGAAAAAAATGAACTCACATAAGGAGAAAGAAGAACTAGACTGAAAATCTGATACTCCAGATGTCTGTTTCCCAGTTAGAATTAGTAGATATTTTGCAGTTACCTGTTCTTATTTATATATATTTATATATAAATTATTTTTTAATAAGATTTCTTTAAACCATACTTCTATTAATGACTTTTAAAAAGTTGACTTCTTTTTGCTCCTTGTGTCTCTTATTGCTGAGTATGAAATGCTAGTAGTGGTATTCTTAGAAGTGATTTATTTTCTGATGTCAGCATTTTATTTTTTCTTTGGGGAAAAAAAAGCTATTTCATAGCTATTTCAGAAGCTTAAATTAACCAGGAGAAGGACCAGTGATTTTGAGAAATAAAAGAAAGAGTCAGAAGGAAATGAAAATGATGAAAGGAAGTGCGTAAGTAAGAAACAGAAAAGAGGATGAAGGAAAGGAGAGAAAGTTAGGGGTGCAGTTTAGGCAATATTTATAAAAATCTGTGTTCTGTCAGTCTTGCTTCTTCTACCAAATGTTATTTTGACAAATAATAAAGTCTAAGAAGGTTATGGAGGTCTGGCTTCAGCTCTCCTGTTCATAAGGTATGCAACTAATTTTTAAAGGAAAGATAGAAATGTCAGCATTTCTATACTTGGGAAAAATGTACCAAGATCAGTCATCATTATGACTGTCTTGTTTGCATTCTGCAAGCTGCTTCTGAGCTTTGTGTCCATTTTGTGATCAGCTCACACAGAGATACAAACAATTTACTTCATGTGCAGGTAACTCCAGCCTTCACAGGCTTGTCCCTGTCCCCCCAGCATCCACCAAGTGATGCCTTGTGTGGGAGCTACATCATGTCTCATGACGTACATGCTCCACAGGTGGGAATTGCTATTATTTTTAAGCATCCTCAGGAAAGGTGGAAAGAGCCTAGAGGAGAGAGGCAGAGAAAACATGACAATCTCAGTGAGCTTGGATGACCTGGGCTCGTTTGGCAGCTGGGCTGCGCTAGTCAGAAGGCAACCACAAGCCAAGGGGAGCAGTTTCTCCCCATGGCTGGGCACTTGCAAGCCCACAGCTGGAGTACTAGCTTTGTCCCCTAGTATGAAAGAGGAGATCAACAAACTGGAGAGGATCTTCTGGGATGGTCAGGGGGGACGGGTCACATGCCAAATGATGAAAGGCTTGAGAGGATTGGATTTATTAGCCTTTTAGTTGCTGTAAGAACCAGGCATTATCAAAAGACAGGTAATTAATAAGCTATATAACTAAAATTACAGATAGTTAAATGGGTGTTTTAAAGACTTTTATACAGCTCGGTCACCTTGGAATTTGAGCTCCATCCCTTCCCTCTTGCTCTTGTGCAAAACCACCACAATACATGTCACCCAGGCTGTAGGAGATGTTTTCTGATCACTTAGCACAGAGCAAATCATGGTGCTTACTCCTTGCACACAAAAATACTACAAGATGAAGGTGGTTCATTACCATCATTTTTCCACACTTGCATTGTCAGAGCTGATTTCCTATTCTTCTAGGTGAGGGACAGCTGTTCCCAAAGCAGGATGAGCTGGGACCTGAGGGTGACCCCAGCGCAGGCCATCCCCTCACCAGTGGTTGCATTCCCACAGGGTTTCAGCAGAGTGGGCAGAGATGACAGCTATAACAAGGTCCATCAACAGCCCCTGAGAAGGAAAGCAACAAACATGCTCTAGGCAATCCTGCTTCAGCAGGGTAGTTGAACTAGATGATCTCTGTGGTCCCTTCGAACACTAAAAATTCAGTGAAATTCAGTGAAATTCAGTGAAACCATCCAGGGGGCTCCCATTAGGAGCTAAAACAGAGAGGGCTGGAGACAGGACCAGAGACAAGGCTGCATTGTACAACAGAGGGGTCCCAACACACAACAAGTACTGCTGCAGCATCACTGGGGCAGGAACTGATGGCCTCAGGCTGGGCTGAAATGGGTCTCCTGGCCTCAGGTGGCCCCAGCAGAAGCCAAGCAGGAGCAGTAAGGCCCGTGGCTGCCCTCAGGGTCCTGACATGTATGTAGCTGACTTGTTGCAAAGCAGGAGAAAGTATGAAAGCTGCTCAGTAGTCGCTCAGAGTACTGCATGGCTTCAGGCACAACTCGCAGAAAAAAAAAAAAGAAAAGTAGGTCTTTTCTCTCTCAAAGTTTTCTGTGGATGAAATATGCAGGAACCTATTTTTGGAGGCAATCAGATAATGAGTGGGGAACTCACGTATTCCGTTGTTCTCACTGCATGGCAAACAAGAACAGGAGAAAACACCCTTAGCTCACCAGATAGCTAACCAAGAATATCCATACATGCTCACCATTTTGTTCATATTTCACCTCAAAACCACAAAATATCAAATGGATTTTCTAGACGCATTCCTAACGGCTGGGATTTATTTCTGTGAAATTAAAAAAAATATTCGTGGCGCTTCCAAAAATGTAATGCCCATATGTTCTGGTTTGCTATGTGTGGCTGAGGTGTTGGGCAGGTTCAGAGACGTCTGCCATGGACCAGAGCAAAGGAAAACACGCTCTCTCTAATTGCACCCCACTACGGAAGTGCCCTGCAGCCGCTCAGCAGCTAGAGAGCCACACCACAGCCCCTGTACCCTCGTGGCTAGCAGTTGGCATCCAACACTGTGAGTCAAGCCACAGCCTGGCCTCAGACACAGTTGTCTCCTGTGGGGAGATGCCATGAAGCCCTTTGCAGGGCAAGGCAAGGCTCTTCTTCATGGCACAGCCCGTGCTCCCACCACCACTGGGACACAGCCCTGCGTTACTGTGCCATGGAAAGGCAGCAGTCCTACCTGAGCTGGACTCTACAGTCTCTACCCCTGTCAGCCTGCCTGTTTCCAGTGGGTTAGTAAAGCTACTCCAAACCACACTTGCTTCTAACCTGAAGTGCACCTGCACCCAGAAAAGGAAGGGGAGAAGGCACTGAAAATGGATAGCTGGATCTCCCTGAACTGCATCCTTCTCCTTCAGATTTTAGGTAGGCTGCACCCAGCTCCATTTTCCTGCTGGTGGATGCACAGAAGCAGTGGATGCTCTCGCTGGCTGACAAAACTTCACTTTGAGCATCTGCTGTCCTCTCTTCCCTCCCTCCCTGCCTCGGCCCCTTCCAGCAGCGCAGTGTGCGTCTGGGTCTGAGATCTGCCTCTGGAAAAATAAACCTGCTGCCTTGGTTGGTAGGTAGCTAGGTACTTCGCAACAAATTATGAGTCCCCTGCCCATCCGTGGGACAGGGGCCATGTCCCAGCTGTGTCCACAGCCCTGGGCATGGTTTTGGATCTGGCAGGGGCCGCCTGGCACTGGGGGTCAGCCCAGACTCAACGATGTGTCTGGGAGGGGGTGGCATGGCCAAGCCTGGTCACCTCCCACCTTTCCGCTCCGCTGCGTGCCAGACAGAAATTAGCCCTTTGTTAATTAAAATAAACAGAAACACAGCAGTGGCAGGTTGTTCGCTGTAGGCTCTAAGCAAGAATCCCTGCTTTCAGGATCACGTGGACGCCTATGGTAACGAGGTGGGGCAAACTGGGAAAATGCCTGCACCACCCTTTGATTAATGCTATATATCTCCTCCTGCCCCCTCCTCACATTTCCTATTGCTGCTCTCCTGAATTCTTAGAATTAATTGAAAGCAAGCAATAAAGGGATTGTTACAGATCTGAGAAAGGAAAAGTAAAATAATGACCCGGTTAAGCCAGGCTCAGGTATGCGGCTTCAAAGGAGTGAGGATAACAATGTCTGGATCTACCCAGCCAGGCCACTCCTCCGGTAGATGAGCCTGCTTTCAAAGGAGCCCCTAACACCTCAGAGATTCCAGGAAAGGGCAGGGGATCATGTGGACTGGGAAAAGCTGACAGGCTAAAGATATGTTAAAAAATTGTAAATTAATCAGGGGAACTAGGCTGCAAGCGTGATGGACGGCTTCCAGATCTCCATACTGGGGAAAAATGCCAGGTCTGCCTAAGCTCCAGCAAGGAAAGTTAAGTATGAGTACAAAAATAATGTGCAAGACACCTCTCCTAAATCCATTCTACTAAGAACTGTGCAGTTTTTTGGCAGAATAAATCATATTTTTATTTCAGTTAAGTTGCTGGTTTAGGCTGCCAGAAGGAGACCTTTATGTGTTCCAATGCTGGCAGCCCCACATCCCAAGTTCTGGGGTGAGAACTGCAGAATTTCATCCAGGAGACATCTCCTGGCATATTGGGGACAGAGGAAGGGAGAGGGGCTGCACAGAGGCCCTGAGCAGGCACAGCTAACCCAAAAACACTGTTGCAAAGGATTTAAGGCATCCTGGAGTGACATTGTACATGTTCTGTCTAGGTTCTTCCTGGACGGTGCAAGAGCTGTCTTTATAATCCTACATTGTTGACCAAGTGATAATTTTTTTCCTTATAAACCAGCCTGTAATTCCTCATAAATCCATCTTGCTGTCTCGCAGAGATTGCATTGACTTTTCATTCTTCACTCCCTGTGGCAGCCTGTGGTTAGAGAAAACACTGTGGTGAGCTGGTCATGCTTCAATAGCTCTCTCACAAATGGGCTCGTCAATAATTAAATTAATATATTTTCAGACAATGAAGAAAATATTTTCAGCAGAGCTGTGAGCTAGCAGCGCTCCGCTTTCAGAATATTTTGAGACCACAAAGGCCACTGCAGGATCTGAACCTAGTACAGAAAAAAAGAAACAAAAGCAACTGAATTTCCAGAGTCTTCATTAATTTAATTTAGCCTGAATAATTCATGTAGTGCCTCTCTGTAGTACATTTTATCTGGAGACGCAAAGGCTCTTTAGAAACTTGGGCAGCGTAATTATCTTTTTACAGGTGAGGAAGCAGAGATAATCTTTGTGCACGAACGTCAGGCAGCAGGCAGGGTTTTCCTGAAGCAGGCACAAAGCCCTTCTCTGGCAGGTGTAGTTCTGAAAGAACACAAATCTGGCCCCATGCATTACAAAAGTGACTCCAGAAATCTGGCTTTTAACCCAGAATGTGACACCGGTAGGAGCTACACTTCTGCAAATGAGGTCACTGAATCGACCTTAATAGTCAAGTGTTTAATTTAGTGCCGCTCTGTATTGACCGAATGAGTAGAAATCTGAAAACCACAAGTGATGGGGAATCATAGAAGGCTCTCCCTGTGCCTTTGGAGGCTGATGGCACCCAGCCCTTTGGCAGTCCTCTCCTTGGCTGTGGTTTTGTGACATGAAGTCTCCAACAGCAGCACCATCAGCAGTGCTAAGGGACTGCTGCCCCACTCACTGCTGCTTGCCCACCTCCCCTCGTGCCTGGGACCTTCCAGCAAAGCCAAAGTGGACCCAGCCTGCCTTAAAAATGGCCTATTAGAAAGACTCCTTGAGAAGCTGTGTTGATTCCTTCATCACGTTCACCGTGTTGTAGGAGCAACCATGCCTGTGCACCTCAGGCAGTGATGTGTTTGAGCAGAGTGGTAGGAAGAGGCAGGGTGGTGGGAAGAGGAAAAGAGGACGTTATCACCTTGGGCTGGTACTGTCACATGAGACCTTGTCTCATACAGCTACAAAGTCAAGGTCCAAAGTTTAACGGCTCCTCCCTCCTTTGAAAACAAAATTTTCAACAAAATTGAGTTTACCAGTGCAGGATACCCAGATTCGGAGGTGAATTTACCAATCCAAAGTTTTGGAGCCCAGCTGTACTGAACCATAATCCAGCTGTATTTTCCTAGCTATTGCAAATTAGAGCCCTAATATTTGTGCCTGCATTGTAGCTATCCATACTGGTGCAATGGGTGGTACTCACCCATGAGTGAGTAAATGAGTGGTAAATTCAAACTCATTTCTTATGGGTGTGAAGGAATGGATTCAAGTCTAAGTTACCTCCTTGCTAGAAAAGGCCAATGTCCACCCATGTAGTTTGCTGTTAGTCTCCTGCCAGCTTTAAACCCCTAACTTTTTGATGGACTACTACAGCTGGGCAGCAAATTACTGCAACAGAGCTCCAAATATGTTTGAAGATTATTTCTTGGTAACGGGAAACACTCAGTGGGAACCTTCCCTTTTCACCAATCAAGGTGAAAGCTTGGTAAGGCTTTAAATGCACACCTCATAAGACTCAAGCTGGCAGCAGTTACACGTGTCTTTGCTATGACAGACAAAACCATTTTATCCTAAACTGCACATTGCCAAGAAGGATAAGAAGGATAAACAAATAGGACACAGCAAAAACGCTTGATAGAAGAGGATGGAGAAAAGCATCACACTACTACTGGAAGAGCAGCGGCCAGTAATTCGGAAGTCTCCATGTACTAACAAAATGTACTTATATGTGAGGTACAAGATAGCAGGCAATCTTGAGGAAGTGCTATGACAGTCAGTTCCGTGATTAGGAAAAAGAATTATTAAACACTGTAAGAGGGATGCGACACACGAGCAACACTGATAATTTTCTAGTCCTCTCTTTTTCCTTCTATGCCTGTTTACCAAACATTTCACATTATTGTTGTTCAAACTCCCATTTGTTTCTTTTGCTGTTGCTCATAGTGTCAGTGTAGCAATTAGCTAGACAAGACAAGAGCTATTTGCCATGATTTGCTCCTTAGATATCAGCCAGACTCTGGAGAAAAAAAGCAGAGTCAGAAACCAGACAGGAATAAGTGGACCAAATAAAATCAACCCCGTTGAGTTTCAGAGATCAGAAGAACAGAAGAAGTAGTTGTATGAGAATGTTTGTGTGCTGAAGTGAAATCTTACATGATCTCAGATAGAAAAACCTAATTTTTTTATTTGTTTAGGGCTTGTTATTATTGAGTTTGGAATAGTTTGTTTTTCTGGGAAATCAGAGCCTGGTGAAAGTTAATTAAGTCTCACCCAGAATGAGAAAGTGCACATATACAATCTTCAATAATTTGTTTTAAAAGAAACGTTAGTCATCAAGGCACCAAAAATCCCCACACGGTTTTGGAGCAGGGAAGGGAGGAAACACAAAGAACAGAAAGCCACATCCACGTAACATTCCATCCTGGTCATACAAATGATATGTGCTCTGAAAGTGGACTGTGCATTAGAGAAAAATAGGACATTCTTTGGGGAGCTGGGGTGAAATAGAGCAAATACGTTTACATCATTACATGGTCTGTGCATAAAACCTCCAGCCTTTCTACAGGGAAAAATTCTAAGTTAGAAACACCATCTCAATGTCTGATGTGAGCCCCAGAGCCGTCACAGTGCAGGCATGTGGACTGCCAGCAAGAATGACATGCCAACAAGTCATCTCCACTGTAACGGAGGGGCTTGAGAATGATGTTTCCTTGGAGGTCATCTCTGGAATGGAAAGAGGATGATGAAGACTTCTCACATAAAGTCGCTCTTTGATTATAACTGATGAGTTCTGCAAAACTGGGTTTGGTAAAAATGACAATGGTCCCAGCAATAAGCAAAATGTTCTTCTTGGAAAGTGTAGGGCTTCATAGCCTACCATTTTCTTCTATGAGCATTTTAGCCAGGAGGTCCCTGGTGGACATTTTGGTGTGTTCCAAACTACCCCATGATACAGAAATTTGTAAATGACAGTCTACTTGGAAATATTGCAGAGAGTCAGCAAAGTCTAGGCTGGTCTAGACATTTTAGAAGACTCTGAGTACAACTTAGGAAGTTACCACAAATCAGCTGTGCTGAGCTAAATGTCCAGGTGCCCAAATTGATACAACTTTTTAAGTAAAACTCATGGTGAACTATTGCACATTCCCCAGGGGCAAGACTTACCCTAAAAACAAGTGGTTTAAAGGGGAAAGTGATTTCATCTAAAAAGTTTCACACTGTAAAAATGGCCAGCTAAGAATATGCAATGATCAGTTATGCTGTCTCAGATGGCAGGCAAGGCTTTTGCTTTTCTTAGAGGTGACCATCTGCTACAGACAAGGGTTATGGAGGTATTGATAATGCACAGGGCTAACAATTCAGAGTAATCATGTTTATCACACACCACTGCACCGTAAGGGAGTTTTCTTCATTCTGGTTCATTTTCCCCTTTTAATAGCACATCCAGCTATCTTCATATGGTTTCTTCTCCATGGTGCTACCAGTCACTCATCATCTTAAACTTTAAAGTCACCAGCCACCCCTTTTTTATTGTTTTAATCCAGTCAATGGATTAAATTTGGCACACTGTAAAGCCTTCTCTCTACCAGAAAAGTGAGTCAGTTTAATTAAATTGATTTAAACTTACGTAAATTACTATGATAGATATACTGAAGCTGGTTGAACCCATGTTCATATTGATTTATCTTGCATCAGTTCTGCTTCTGCCACAAATGCCAGTCATGATTATTTTTTGACCAGTGCACTCATCTAATACTGGCAAAGTCACAAGGCAAGGGAAGAAAGTCAAAGCTTAGATTTTCTTCCTTCGCAGGAGCAAAATGGAGCTTGTTGGTACCATGTTGTGTGCTGCAAAGAGCACAAGAAAGGGTGGAACAAGGGAGAGAAGGCAGGACAGAGGCAGTAGAAACAAACAAACAAACAAACCTGGTTGGGCAGGTTTGGGGGAGTAGGAAAATTTGGGAGCAGCAATAATAGTTGTAATCCTGTATTTTCTACCTCATAAGCACAGCCCATTTAGCTGGCATTTCTCATCGTTAATTTTTACTATACACAGACAATTCCCTGCGCTGGAGAAACCTTTCCATCTGCTGTGGAATTATCCCAAAACACCACGAGAGACTCCTGAAGAGCTCCTTGGGTCAGAAACGTCAGTGGTGATGACCTTCAGGCACACGGTAGGGCTTGTTAAAAAAAAAAAAAAAAAAGTTGGTCTTCCAGAGTCGGCTCAGGGGGTGTGCAGGTTTCAGGCTGAAAGCCTACAGAATTGTTACACTGACATTTTCTGAGTGTGTTTTGTTGCTGCAATGTGGCTCTTAAACCCTCCAGACCTTTCAGAAAGCTGCAGCAGCTGCTTACACGGAAGCGTGACATAACCTTACAGCTGGTGAGGGGCCTGCCAAGGTTTCTACCTTGTTCTGTGCACAGATTACTGTTGCATTACCATCGACCACAGCTCCACAGCTCACCTCCAGATACTCAGTGCAAACGCTTCCTCTGAGTACTGCAGCCTCAAAGCAGTCTACAGAGCAAGAAGACAGCCTCTTGCTCTGTCTGAAATCCAGGCCCAAGGGAAGAAGTGGCACGTAGCTCTTTTTTTGACTTGCACAGTATTTTTAGTTTAAGTAAAACGACTGCAGTACATAATCTCTTGTGCTTATCCCCTCATGCAGGGGTGAAAGTCACCCACACAGGGACTCCTAGTCCAGCAGTTGGTCCAGCAAGTGGAAATACCATAACTAATTACGGTAATCCTCAAATTTCTTTAATTCACTATAGCTTTTAGACAGTTTGCCATGAATGCACAAGCTGCTGCCTTGTCATAAGGCATGGCTTGGATATTCAACTTTTTGAGACCCAGAAGATCCTCACCTGGACCAAACAGATATCCCACACACAGCTACTGCATTGACCATTTACAGTATTTTGGAGAACATAGACATCAGCACTCTTTTTGCCTTCAAAGCACTAAAGAGCTGCCACTCACTGCATGGCAGATGCCATACTGTGGGGGACTCGTGGTTTGTTTGCTCTTGGGTCACAGTACTCAGGATGCTTCCTGCCTCATCCCCTCTGCTCTTCCTTGTAATTTCAAAGCCCCCGAATGATTTCAGAGGGTCTCAAGCACAGGATGGGCCTTGGTTTTGTACCACAGATCTCCACTCTTTACTAAAAGCCTATGACAAAATTTGAAACACCTTTATGCATTTCATAGGCTGTGAAAGGACACTTGCCCCACAGAAACATTAGCCTGGCTGCCCATCTTTCTTTCTGATAAACACTTTGGGTAGTTTGTGGTGGAGACAGCTGAATCTGAACCTGCAAATGGATTCTGCACTTGTCCAAGGAAAGGGAGGAGTCAGCAAGCAGAAGAGCCTGCAGTATCTGGCAGGCTTTTCATACAACAGTAGGCAACAGTTTAAGGGATTAGCTGTCAGGCAACACATCTTAATGGGTATGAGTCAGTCTTCAAGTCCAGCTGTGAAATGTTTTGCACGTCTAGCACCCTTCTGGTACTTTGTCTCCAGTAGTCCTGTGCTGGGTTACTGAGTCCGAGAAAGCTGAAAAGCAGTCCCAGTCATCTCAACTGGATTTAAACTCTGTTACCCAGGCCCTGCTTCCTTGAGAAGGATTGCACAGTATGTACAAGAGCACATTATGGTGGGATTTACTTGCTTTTACTTCAGCACAGGCACTATATTGGCCTGTTAAGTAGTTCTTATCACTGAGGATAGTTTTTGCTTCAGTTGGCATGGCAGTTAAATACTCTCCAGAATATGATAGGCATGTTCATTAATCCTAGGGTAGTAAGGAGCAAATCCTGGTTACTTCTACATCAGGACAAGCACATTCTTCATCCTGTTCCTCCACCCTTCGTCCAAAATGTAGAGCAGGGCAGGGCTCCAGCTCTGCAGTTAGGTACGAATGTGTATCGAAATAAGAAGAAAACCTGTGTTTGCCGGAGCAGTTTATGCACCTCCAGCAAAAGTGTGGAACCAGGTAAAATTTCCGCCTAAGTCCTGCATCTGTTGTTTAGCTTGGGATCTTGTTGAACACACTCTGAGAACAAGTTCAAGGGAACAAGACAAAAGGAGCTAGCATCCCAGTCAGCAAAAAGAGCTGAATTTGGTCCAGTGCTTTTCCCCACAGACCCTGTTTTCTGTATCCCTTTTCAAAATTCAGTGTTCATTCAGAGAATCTTTTATTAACGATTAGCATATTCTTAGACTGTAAAACTTACTGTAGTGGGTACTGTGGGACATGACTTCTCTGATCATCAAATCTGATCTCTGGAATCAAGCAGGATTAACTGCTGAAATAATTCCACTTTCCTTGTATCCATCTTTATCTTGAACACCACTAATGATACTGACATAATGACCCCATTAGGTGATACCTTCCTAAGCATGAGTCCTGTTAATCATGTCTGCTGCTGCTATTTCAGTACTTCAGAACTAAAATAATAAATAACAATTGAATAAAGTCTTGAACCTGATGATAATTGCCATTAATCACCCCAAAAGTTGATCTATTTGCAAAGCGTGGCTAGCAAGTGTGATTTTCTTGCCCCAAAAGGCTATATATATTTTGTCTTTATTTTTAATACCTTCAGAACACTAGCCTTTGGGCTTGGCTCAACAGCAATCCCTCCTCTCACTCATTTGCAGAATTACACTTGTGTCTTGCCAGTGAGGCCTGCAAAACAGAGTGACACATGAAAAAAGATAACATGGAAAGGCGCTTTACACTTTCACAATGAGAGCTTGCCAGTATCTGGAGATCAGTCTCTATTTTTAAAGGATTAAGACATTTCGCAAAAATGTACCAAACACCAAGAATCACCTGAAAGCAATAATAAATATCCCCAAAAGTGTCGCTCCTGAAGTATTCTGATTTTTCTCTGTTTTTATTAGCTGCTAGCTCTATTGATGGATACCCTAAATGGCCAGTCAGTCATATACATTTTGAATATTAACTGAGGCAATAATCCCAAGCAGTGCTCATCTCTCCAGTCCAGCAAGGAACATGGCAAGAGAGCTGAATCTCTACTATTTCTACCAATAAATTTGAGTAATTAAGAATTTGCATTGGGCAAGCACTTTGTTGTTGCTTTATTTACATTAATTTTATTTTCACTCTTGTATAATATCATGTGGGAATAAGTCATTTTATAGATCATTATCGTCTTGTGTTTTTCTGTAACTTTGCCCGAACAAAACAAAACATAGTGAAAAGGTTACTCTTCCCAGCTATTTCCCCTTCTGGAGTTTTCTGACCCTGCAGTTACACATGCACATACTGTTGAAACGTAGCTCAGCACAACTAAAATCATAATTTCTAGAACTGTAGGATAACTCTTCTTGGAAGGGAGCTCAGGGAGCCTCTGGTCCAACCTCCTACTCATGGCAGGGTGAGCCATGAGGTGAGACCCGGTCCCTCAGGGCATTTTCCCTATGGGTCTTGAAAACTTCCAAGGATGGAGATTTTCCTCCTGGGCAGTCAACGCCGCTGCTTGATGGAATTAATAAAGCACCTGGCAGTTCTTGTCATAGCCTGTACCCTAAAGATGCTGTGATTTGGTGTCTTTAGAGCACCATCATACTAGAAAAAGAGCATATTTGTTCAAAAGAGCGTATTTGTTCCTGTGTATCCCAGACTCTAGTCTTGGTGTAACCAAGATCCTGACAAACCCAGGCGGCCAAAGGAATTTAGAAATGATAGAAAGATGTTTTTGCTTCCAACAGCCTACTCACCTTCAACATAGCTGATCCAAATGCTGTACCAAAAAAAGCAAAGGAAAGGCAATACAAAGGTCACTCATCTTCCTCCTTCTATAGAATTAATTAAATTGCTGCCGTGTTGTCACAGATGTACGGATCAGCTCTGAGAAGGCAGCTCTGTGCAGCAGGAGCCAAGGCAGGCAGGACTAAATGTACACAGGGCCAGAGAGTGGAGACAGGAGAAGTTTGAATTGAGCACGAAGGGCAGGTGGTGCCAGGGAAGATGCAGATGTGGTCACAACGGTACCGTTTCAAATGGCCAGGCTGCACAGACGAAATGAAGAGAGAAAAGCTAAACTGGCCAGCACCAACATGGATGCTGCTTGAGAGCTCGACCCTTCTGCCCCGGCCTCCTGCAGCCTGTCGGCGGCTGGACACCTCTCCCCACAGCCCTGGGGAGGAGGGAGGACCACACCGCTCCCACCCTTGGTCAGTCCCTGGAGTTTTGCTTGCATCTCCAGCAGGTTTGATTTAGGTTTCAGTCCCACCATTTTGTTTCCTCTGGGGGCTCTGAAAGGGAAGTGTAATTAACTTGGACAAAACTTCATCAGTGAAATGTATTATAATAACACTAAGGCATACAACTAGTGGTTGTTTTTCTCTAGAGGTTAGCACATTTTGTGTTTGGGAAGCCCCTTTAATTCCTCCACAGCCCATCTAATGGCTTTCCTCCCAGACAAAATGCATTCTTATTCTTCTCCTAAGGTGAATTTCTTTAGATGCTGAAATCCTGTTTCCAAATGTAATTCTTGTCCAGCAAAACTGCCGTGTCACTTTGCCCTGGAGTCCAGCAGTGTGTTTCTGTCCTCTCACCTCAAGTGCTTGCTTGGACACCACTCACTCAGAGAGTGCGTGGCCAGGAAGACCTCAAGATCACCTCGTATGACCTCTTCTACATCACAAGCCTCTACATTTCACTGAGTTATCTCTGTATGGAAATAGTGTGATGAAACTGGAGCCTTGAAATGGCTCTTAGTCCAAGGGCAACTTCGCTCTTGTAAACCCAGTCCTCTCCTTGTCAGATTGTTGATTATCTGTTTTGCAAATGGACTGATAAACCACCTCTGCTGACTCCCATTTTAGGGAGTCAGTGCCTAGTTATCCTCAGGCTAGCACTCCTAATTCACAAGAAGGGACCCAGACACGTGTGTAGCTCTGCATGTGGGAGGGACATGGGCAAGGTTCATTCTTAAGGCAAGGAAACAGATGCTTCTAAAGGAATAGAATAGCTCTGTCTACTGTCTCCATCCCATAAATGTTTCCCAAACATCATGGGTCGAAGCGTGCCTGCGACTTGCTCCCTTGAGTCCCCCAGGCCGAGAAGAGCCCTTCTTTGCAGCCTGGCCTTTCCAAAGCACCAGCCAGAGGAGCAGTGCCCCCTTCACATGGCAGGAGAAGGGTTTCCCAAGTGCAGGCATGAGCACTGGGGATGATGCATGAGCGAACAAAGTCTGCAAGACTGGGGTTTTTTGTAAAAAGTACAGATAAGTAAAGAAATAAAGCAATATTCCATTGTCGTATTCCTCCTGAAAAGGACTTCTCAAGACTTGTTTCTTCAATCTCAAAATGAATTGGTTTGATTTTTCACATCTGTGTATCACATTTTCTGATTGCTGAACAGTAACAGGTTGAAAAGGGTTATTGTTGTTTCATAGACAACCAGGATTATTTAAAAAACTTGTTATTTCTGGACTAGTAGAGCCATTTAAATCAGGTTGTACATTCAGGGCTGACGTTCAATTATGTAATGAGGAAGGAGAGAAAGCATGCAATAAAACAAATAAAAGTAATTGCAATGTGGTTTATTGAGAAGAACAAGTAGATTGAAAATGCTATTGGGCTATGCAAAAATAGCAGCACACGACTATTGTAGTTCATTTCTTTTTTGCTAGCAGACTACGGACTTCTTCCTGCTTGCTTTCCTGGTACTGAATATCAACAAGGGAAATAACAATCTGCCTCCCTGCAGCTTTCTGAGGATGAGCTGTTGTTGCTTTCTTTTGAGATTCAGCTTTCTTTCCAGTATGAGGCTTTGAGTCTGGGAGTGACCTATGCTACAAGCAAAGCAGGAAAGTTAATACACTTCTTAATTAACCTCTGCAGGATTCATTTATTTTTATGCAAATTAGGAAAAGGACAAGTAGATAAATGCCTGCAACAGTCTAAAAGCTACCAGTGTCTGCAGGGCTACTACAAACTCTGCTGAAACGGTATCTGCTGCAGTGAAGCAAGAGAAATCTTGAAGAAGAGGCAGTCAGATGTGAGACAGGAGCTCTCCCCATCCTCCTCCAGAGAAATTGAGCTATCCCAGATGTTTCATTCCTGAACTGCTTGTGAACCTTGTACTATTGTAAGTTATGGCATTTGCAGATTATTTATTGTACTTTTTATTTTGCCTTTGTTGCTCACCCAAGGTGATGGAAACAAATAAATTCTATTAATTTTACCTTTTCTGTATTGTATAATCTATCTTTTTCATATGGATTCAGCTGCTTGGTCTTAGGCTCCAATGGTATTGCAATGTAATTCTCCCTGTCTCTGTGTGTAAATATCCCCTTACAAGAGAGAAAACTATTACAGTCAGTTGGCACATTCCCTCCTGCAACTAATGAGAAATGTGAGATACTGTTATGGTGGATGTGAAAAATGGGCATTGTTACCCACAACCTTCTTCATCCCTTGTGTGATGCAGGTGGGGTGTCTCGCCTTGCTTGTGCTGCAAGGGAGTGAGGAGCAGCTCTGCCTGCCTCCCCGCTCTCCTCCTCTTGTTTTCTTAGATGCAGAGCTGCTGTCTAGGAACTGTACGTGGGCTGTGTGCTGAGATTCCCCACAGCTATGTTGCCTTTGCACAGCTGTTCATCCACTAGCGTGGATGAATAAACATGCTACACCCGGATTCAGAACTGCTGACTTCTCATCCCCTAAGAAGTCGACTTGTCAGGTCCTGGTTATCTGTGACAACCTGGTGGACAGCCACGATGGTGCCAAAATGGGACACTGGCACATGGAGGCTGAGGATTAACAAGAAGGTTGTGCCATGTGCTCTACCCTTGCTTCTTTTCCTCATAGTCGACCATATTTGTTGGAAATTTGTTACTTCTCTGAGTCTTTCTCAGGGTGTTGGGACATGGCGGCTGGAGCAGTTGGGCTCTCGTAATAAAAATTTGCCTGATAAGAGGCTCGGAAGGATTTTGAATAAAGAGATTTTGTGCAAACCAACACCTTGCCTCGGTGGCTGTTGCTTGTCCCCCAAAAGCACCATATCAAATGGCTGTCACCATTGCCCTAGGCAGCACTGCATGTAAAGGTACCTGGGCTAGTTTTAGCTAAGGTAGGCAGAAGCACTACAGCTTCATGACAACGCTCAAGCCAAACTCACCAGGGTATGAACACCTCTTCTCTGGAACGCCATGCAGGAACACGTGGGATGAATCTCAGCTCTGAGCTAACATTGATCCATGTGCTGTTGCAGCAGAGTGTGCTAGTGAAAGGTCTCATTCCGTCCAGCTGCAACTATTTCATTCCCAGGTGTAAAGGCAAACGTAATATTTGATTTATTAGTAATAATTAAGCAATGTTTATATCAAATAAAAAGGTTTAATATAAATAAAATGTTATATCATCTATTAAAATTTAATTATTAATAAGTCAAAGTATAATTTTTATATAAACCAAACAGCAAATACAGAATGGTCATTCAGACAGACGAAAAAGAGATCATGACTCTTCCTCTTGGTAGCCCTGGTGTTTGCTTGAGAAGTGACAGGCCACGTCCAGTCTTGGCCAGAGCTGCTTCAGTACTTCAGTTTTCCCACTCCTGAAAAACTGTGATGGAAGAGGCTGATTGCCCCACTGAATGCCCTCGACAAGCCAACCAACCTTGGGAGTACAACGCTCTTAGGCCAGAACCGCAACCACTGGAACACGGGTTTCTTTTATTGGAGCTGTTCATCAGCTGGGGACCAAGGGAAGCCAACGGTACTGCAGAGAAGCAATTTCAGCAATTCCAGGAGACTCAGCTGGAATAGGAAAGACTGAATTTTAACTTTCTAAAATTTGGCTAAGCTGAGGTGAGAGCCCAAGTCCTCACATCCAGCATTCAACCTACCTGGAGATGGCCGTGCACATCTTTATAACAATTTCTCATTTGTTGACACTAATCCCTGCTTATAAGTTTTACTGGTGCCGTGTTGTCCCTCTAGTTACTGGTTAGCCTCTGGTCCTGCTGCAAGTCCTGCAAGGTCTTGAGTGGGGTCAGAGCACAGCTACAAGGTCAGACCCCCAGGAGAGAACTTCCCCGCTTAGCCTAAGCATTGGGCTTCAGGCGTTAGGATTTAGGCTTGAGCCAGGCCCTTGGGCAGTGCGTTTCCAAGTTGGCGTGGCTGCTGTTCCAACAGCTCTGTGCATGTTTATTGAAAGAAACTCAAAAGTAAAAAGGACTTGGTCCCCTGGGAACTCAAGTGAGAGGTGTTTTTTCTTCATTTATGGACCAAAAAGCAGTGAGCTGACTCAGCGCCTTCAAGAACCTTGCTTCAAACTCATGTGACAATTTGGAAATCCCAGACTTAAAAAAGGGACTTCATTCTACAAGGCAAAACAGCTTCTTCAGTGTAAACCACGAAATGGAGCCATTGGACTAACCTCTAGCACGTTCATTTTCACAATTATACAAATTCTATTCTTATCTTTTAGTAGAACTAATCCAGTTGGGTGTTACATTAATGAAAATGCCAGACGTGCCATAGTTGAATGTCAACACGTTGAGAAACAGCTACGAGGGACTGAACATGCTTAACACCGTGTTTGAAGTAGGGCCAAGAGTGCTCTGACCACGAGGGATGCTGAGCCACACGAACAGCATCTTGAGCGATTCTTAAAATGTTAAAAAATGCCGTTCTTGATCAGTCACTACTGATTGTATGATGCAGTCAATCCTCTGATAAACAGAATCTATCCAGGGTAATTGTTCCTCCCAGTACTTCTGTCTAACCATGGAAAAAAACCAGCATGGCTAAGCTGCAAGACTGAATGCGTGAAGTCATGTGATGGTGGAATGCGACGCGTGCAGTAAGATGGTGGGACAAACTGAAAAGTAATTGGAAACAATTTTATTGGACACAGCAAAAGTTTGGCATCGTATTTATGATAGACCTGTGTGTGCGAGAAATCCATTTGTCAGGGCGGCAGCAGGGCTGCCTGCAGGGACCGACAGTTTCCCTCCGCATCGGTAAAAAGGGGCTGCCAAATAAGGGGGCTGTCCTGAGGACAGGAGCTTCCCACACCCCCCCTGTTTGTCGGCGGACCCCAAATTGGACTTCGGGTATGCATTCGCTTGGTTTAATCAGTGGGAACAAAGTTACACAAACACTGTTGTTCTGATCCACTCGGCTGTCAGATTAGTCTGAAACGGCCACTGAGCACCCAAAGGCAAACACGTCTCTTGTCCAAACCCTCTCATCCCGGCACAGAGAGCATTTCCAGAATAGACGCTGTTGCCATTCAGCTGCCGTTTGGAGAAACAGTGTGTTTAACGAAGGGCATGGAAACGTTAACAAATAGGTGCTAGAAGTCCACCAGAGGGAGATGAGCGTGTGGGTCGGGGGTGCTACGGCTGGACCCCCATGGAGGGCGGGCAGCAGCGATGCCCTGCAGCTAACGTCCTACCAGCCCGGCTTTGGAGGCTCTGGCCCTTCCACTTCCAAGAGCTGCCAGGGAGAATGAACCTCATCTTCTCTCCACTTATGGAAACATGTGGTTGCCATGGGGGGAACAGGAGAGAGGAGAATCTCTTAGTAGCATAATCCCATTCAACTGAGGTTCGGCTCGTGCTAAAAACAGCTGGCTTTCTGCCCAGAACGGAGAATGAACTTTAGAGGATTTCGAGCGAGTGAGCCCCATCTTCAAAAGCATTCCTCTGGTAGAGCAACATGCTCCACTGGATCTCGTCTGAAGACCTGTTAGACCGAGGCTGCTGAGGTACTCAGAGTAAACCGACATGTTAAAAATTAATATTGGCAAAAGGAATCGTTCTTATAAACAGACATTACCGAGCTGAAATCTAGTCATTTAAAAAAAAAAAAAAAAAAAAAAGCAAAAGTAATTTTGAGTATTACATCTATCTGATTTCCCCGGGGGACACTCCACAGCTTTATAACCACATTTCCCTGCTTTTTACAAATGTTCCTCTCACCTTTATGCTTTTGTGTAAGGTTTGCACAAACAGGAATATACAGAAAAAATCTTTGACAAAAATAACTAGGGGGGAACAATAGAATGGAAAAAGAGAAATTTCAAATTTATTTCACTTACAGAGCTTTGCAAAATTATCAGGTAATACGTTTCAGAGACACATGATCGATTTAAAAGGTATGTGTACGTTCTACCTCCTCTGAGCCTAATTCAATTTTTAAAATGAAAATCTTCCTCTTCAGAGTAAGAAATATTAAAACCATGTTCGTTCCGCTTCTTTTCAGAGAGACTCCCAGTACGGGGAAGAGACCGACACGCTCCCCTTTAACGACCCTCGCCCAGGCCTGAACTCGAAGCGCGCGGTCCCACCGTCCCTATCAAAAATGCACGGAGCTCTGAACTTTAGGGCGACCGCCGTCCCTCCCGCCGCCCCTCACCGCCTCTCCGGCAGGGCCAAGACCGAGGCTGTTGGTGAGCAGCATTTTTTAAATTTACACTTTTCCCAATTCGCTGAGGAGGACACAGGCCCCGCCGCGTTTCCCAGGACAAGCGGGTGGCAGCTCCCGGGTGCTCCCACCGATGGGGGAGAGGCCGCCATGCCCACCTGTAGACAATAGTCAACGGACTAGTGAAAAAAAACACACCAAAAACCACAACAAAACCACCCCCAAAAGGCAACCGAACACCCCAAAATAAAAACGATGAGTATCTTAATGGGGTGACGGTTGCGGGTGAGCACGGCCGAGCTGCCCCGGTTCCCCCCTTCCCGAGGGGACAAGCGGGCGGGGGGGGACGGCGGCACCGGCCCGCGGGGAGGGACCGGGAGGGACACGTCCGTGTCGCCGTACCCCCCTCCCACCCCCGGACCCCGGGTGGCCCCGCGGATCCCGCCCGGCACCGGGGAAACGGGGGGGGTCGGGAGGGAACTGGGGGCGCTGCCGCCGCCGCCGGCGCCCCCTGGCGGCCGCCGCTCGCC
>JAOXJK010000023.1:69979346-69995359 GCA_025774025.1 Xenus cinereus | reverse complement strand
GGCCGAGTCGGAGGAGCTGGAGACCCAGAAGCCGCAGGTGAAGCTGAGACGGACGGTGTCGGAGGTGGTCAGGCCAGCGTCCACCCCTCCCATCATCGCCTCCGCCATCAAGGACGACGACGACGAGGACCGCATCATTGCGGAGCTGGAGGTGAGCGCGGGAGGGGCTGCGGGGTGCCCCAGCTTAACCCGCACCGGGGGTGGGAGGGGGGCGATGCCCACCTTGCCCTGTCCGCTCACGTGTGGCTGCTCCCGGGGAAAACCTTGGGATCAGGTCCTGGGAACGTCATCCCAAGCACCAGCACAGCCTTGGGCTTCCCTCTCCTCGCCTGTCTCCCAGGTGCCACGGGGATGGGCGCCACGGAGCAATTGTGGACCCCTCAACGGGTCCGGGTGCTGCGTCTCGGGGTCACCATCTCTTTTTATTGGGCTTTAAGCCAAAATCACTTGGATTTTAACGCTACGCAGCTTCAGCTGGAGGTTTGTTGGGTTTTGTGCACAGGGCACCCTGCAGAGGTCCCACCTGAGGTTCTGAAGCTCCCCGCAGCTGTCTGTCCCCCCATCTCCTCCCCTATTTGCTGTGGTCAAGGTGCCCAAGTGGGTTGTGGATGGTCTTTCCCACTGGTTTTCCCCCAGGAGGCGGGGGGGACCGGCGATGCTGCAGATGGGGGGACCGGTGATGCTGCAGATGGGGTACCAGTGATGCTGCGGGGGGGGACCACTGGTGCTGCAGATGGGGGGACTGGAGATCCTGCCGGCAGCAGAGAGACGGAGATGCCTCCACAGCTGATGAGAACAGCCAATATTTTCCTCCCTGCCAACGGTTGCCCAATCCTGGTCCTGGCTGGCCCTGGCAAGCATCCTTGCAGGCATGGGCTGCGTCATCGTTACCCCCCAAGCCTCCCTCCTCCAACCCCCCGTGTTTGACTCCCCAGGTGTTTCAGAGAAGCTCTGCCTCCCCTTTCCTTCCCAAGCTCCGTTACGACCCGCTCGCGGCTGCCGTCTCCCCTGGGCACGCAGACTTGTGGCCCAACGGAGCCTCCGTTGCAGCCGAAGGATGGAAGGTAACAGCTCGCTCCCGAGCGACGATCCCTTCTCCTGCTGACGGGCTGCACTTTAACCACCTCCTTTCCCCACTTCTTCTCCACTCACTTCTGCTTCTCCCTCTGGTTTAACAAACTAATGGCTTCTCTCCACTCCCTCCCTCACCGCCGCCGCGCGTACGGCACTGACACGGCACAGGACCCAGCACTAACCCACCTCACAGCAGCCCGGGGCTACTGTGGCTCCCAGGAGGGCCAGATCCTTCAGGCAGGAGGATGGGAGGAAGGAAGGGACCCCCCCGGCACCGCGCCGGGCAGGGCACGGGGAGGGCTGGCTGCTCTCACGCCGCGCTGGTGTCACTGGAAGGGGACTGTGGTGGGCGATGCATGTGAGCCCCTGCTCCACGTGCACGATGCGGGCAGAAGGTGAGGGGCTGGACCAGAGGTTGGTGGCTACTGGGACACACTTGGCCCCATCATCCCTTCTGGATGCTGAGTGGGCACAACCCGGCTCTTTTCCTGGCTCTCCTGCCCTCTATCCTGCCGTAGGATCCAGGATGGAGGGAGCAGGAGGAAAGGAAGGTGCCCGGAGAGGGGATGGGATGGAGCAGGAGATGGCTGAGGTGGAGGAGCAAAGGGGCAGAGGGTGCCGCTGAGCCCCTTGTTGGAAAGCATTGAGTGGGGGGAGCTCTGCCCCATCCAGGGCAGCCCAGCTGCTGGTGGGGGTCTGGGTACGTTGCAGGGGTACCACCGGGTCCCTTCCCTCTCCTGGGAGACCCAGCACCAGGGCTGAATCCAGCCTGGCTGGCCCAGAGCAGCGTCTCCTGTCCCTGCGGATGGGTCCAGCTCTGGACCCAGAGCTCCGTAGCCACCCCAGCACTCGTGTCTCACCCCCTCTCTACCCTGGGTGCTACTCAGACCCCCAGGGCTGGGGCACGAGTGAGACATGCCGAGGCGGGACACATGTCCCCACTGCCCGTCCTGGGCCGCCCGGCAGCGTGGCGTAACCAAGGGGTGCCCCCTCTTCTGCCAGAGCATCCCTCCCGCTCGCCTTCCCTCCCCTTCCGTTGGAGGAAGGACAACATTTTCCAGGTGACTTCTTGCTACTCGGGGTTTTAAAGGTCTGGTGCCCCTTTGGCAGCTCCTTTGCGATGGCTCGTCCCCTGCTCTGCTGGGAGCAGCGGTGTCCTGTGGGGCCGAGCCCACTCTTGCCCCAGTGCTGTGCCAGTTTACCCCAGCATGGGAGAAATCCCAGCCCGACTGTGTCAGTCGGGTTTCCAAAGGCATTCGGGAGGTGCAGCAGCACCAGCTCTTTTTTTCCTAAAGACTCCAGGCAAATTATTGCCAAAAATCTTCCAGAGCCAGGTTGCCTTAAGCACGGTATAAAGCACTCCCTGTCTGTGCTGTGGGTACCGATGGGATCTCAGGGCTGGGCAGGAGGGAACGGAGCATCTCCCTTCCTGGCCGAACACCTCCCTGCAGCGTTCCGATGCCCGGAGGCTCCAGGAATGGGGTGTGCGGACACGTAGCGCTCCCCGGCAGCTCCCCGCTTCCTCCCACCGCTCTCCCCAACCCCGGCTCTTAATCTGTCTGAATTCTCTACCTAGGAGCCGCTGGCCCTGGCCGCCCCGGGGAGCAGGGCTTTCTCCCTCCCGCAGATTGTCCTCACCGAGTGGGTGTCCGAACCGCCGTCCCCCGAAGCCGAAGCGGAGGTGTGGGTGGAAAAGGGGTGCTCGGAGCGCGGGGACCCTGCAGGAGGGGAGCTTACACCCGAGAGGGGAAGGAAATGCCACGTGTCTCCCGGCAGCCCCAAAAAGTCTCCGTCGGCAGCCGGGTACCCCCCGGGCTCAGCCCCGCAGCCCCCGAGCAGCCCATCTCGGGGCCGTGCCCGTGCAGCAGGAGAGACTTGGAGGTTCCCTTTATCATCCAGCAAGGTCCCGACTTTCTCAAAGCAGAAAAGGAGCTGCCCCACGGGGGGAGAAGGAGGGGACGCCGCTCCGAACGCTGCCGTCAGGCAAGAAGGTGGCAGCAAGACTTCTCACCGAGGTCCCCCGGCCTCACAGCCTCCGCGTCCCTGGGGGGAACCAACGGGTCCTGGGGTTGGCGAGATGATGCTCCCCTCCACCAGTGCCGTCCCACGGCTTCCCGGGGCCGGGGACCCCCAAGGAGGAGCTGGGCAGAGCGTGGGGGAGGCCTCGCTCCCTCCCGGAGACTCTGCTGGGGCTTGCAAACAAGCACGGAGGGAGGCCAGCTCGCCCACCCCAGCTTGCCCAGTTCCAAGTCCCAGGTCTGGGCCGGGAAGGGGTCCAGCCCCGAGGGGAAGGGGACAGTCCCGGGCTGAGCAACCCCAGGAGCAGGTCACCTCAAAGCCAAGCCACGGTGTGACACTGTCTGGCCGGGGTGACATGGCCACGGCTGCCAGGGATGAAGGCGGTGCGGAGGACACCGGGGGGAAGGTGACAGAGGGGCTCGGCAAAGGGCAGTTGTCCCCTCGCCACTCCATGACTCCGCGCAGCAAGGAGATTTATGAAGGCACCTACCAGAGACTGGACAGCCTGGAAGAAACTATCCGTGAGCTGGAAATAACCATCAGTGAGATCAGCAGCCATCCCTCGGCTGAATTTGTGTTCCCGAAAGAGCTACTAGGACAAGCGGGGTCCAAGGACGCCGGCGAGAAGACCAGGGAAGGTCTGGGGGATCTCAGACACGGTAGCTGTGACGATGGGACCGCCCTGGACCTCAGTCAGGCCAAAAAGGATGCTCCCGAGAGTCCGTCTCCAAGCAAGAGCAAGCCACCTCTGCTCCCCAAGCCGCAGCTCCCCCTCGACACGCCGCAGGTTTATTTTCTGTTATCCCTCTTGCCGTGCTCTGCCCCGGATTCACTCTGATGTCTCTCTTCCTCCACCTCTACCTGCTCCCTCTCTGTGACTCTACCTCCAGGCAGAGCCGAGGTGGAAAACCAACCTCCTTTTTCTCCCCGTCCCGTCACCGGGACTGGGGTTTGGGAAGCGCCGGCAGCGGGGAGGCAGGGGGTGCTGCCCTCTGCCCCTCGTTGGTGCCGGTGCCGCCTGGTGCCCATCCCTTGCACCGGATTAGATCCTGGCATCATCCACCCCGGCTGTTTTTGGGGGCTGAGCTCACTGCTCGGTGGGTCGTGGGGCCGGTGAGGAGCACCTCCAGGAGCAGGTCACCTCAAAGCCAAGGCACGGTGTGGGGCTGGCGAGGAGCGTCCCGTGGGGCCGGCGAGGAGCATCCTGAGGGCTGGGCACGCTGGCCGAGGACACGGTGCTCCTCCTCCCCGTGCCATTTGGCATAAGCGCCCCTCTAACGAAGCGCAGCCTGAGCGCGGCTGCGAAGCAGCAGCTGCTTCTCCTAATTAAATCACAGCGCGGGCTCCCCGAAGCCATCCAAATTGGTTTCTGCTGGAATCCGCGGCAGCTGAATAGCTGGGAAAAGAAGGGGAGGAGGTGGAGGGGAAAAAGGCCGCTCCGACGTCAGCCTGCTCCTTTATTAACAGGCAGCGCTGGGGAATAAATCTCCTTTTTTCATTTGCAGCAATTATCACAGCCCCGGGTCTCAGCGAGGGCCCCGGCCTCGTCGCTGGGCGAGTGGGCCATCGAGTGGGCGCAGCTGCAATTTCTCCCGTTGTGGGGCTCCCCCCCTGCACCCCCGGAGCCCGGCAAACTAAGGAGGGGAGCTGCGGGATGGATTTATGGCTGTGTCGGTCCCGAAAACAGAGCGGGGGAAAAAGGGCAGGTCCCCTGCCACCTTTGGAGGATGCTGCGAGTTGGTCGCGAAGGACGGGATCCAGTGCCTGCTGGTTCCCGGGGACGCTGGGGCTCCGGGGAAGGTGCGGTGTGGGCAGGAATTGGATTTCCTTGTGCCGTGGGCTCCAGGAGTCCCCGTGTCCCATCCGTGGGACGGCTGAGGGTGGCAGAGCAGGGCTGGGACTGCGCTGATTTACCAGCCCGGACCCGATGCCACAGCCTCTCCCGTTGGAGGCGCGATGCGGGCAGCGGTTTCCCATCCCTGCCAGTTTTCCTGCCGGCATCAGCCGCTCCAGACACGGCAAGGGCCAGGCAGGAGGCAGGGAGAGGGTCTGGGGCGCCCCAGGCGTTGTGACCCCCAGCTTTAGGGACCTGCGGTGCCAGGGGAGGTGTGGGGAGGCACCGCTTCCCTCGCTGCTCCTCTTGCGACTCTCTGTATCTCCATCCTAGCTAATAAAAACCTCCGTGTTCCCACTGCCGCCGTTTCCACCCGGATTCTGCTTCTGCCTGCCGTCGCCTCTTTTCCTTTCTCTTGGTCGGGTCCCCCTCCCGGTCCCGGCGGGGGTCGGCAGCAGCAGCCGGGCGGGGCCTGATGCTGCGGGGTGCCGGGTGGCCCCGGGCGAGGGCTTTTTTGCCCGATTCCCGACCCGCTGGCGCGGTCGGGGCGAAGCGCGCTCCGGCGCCGGGAGCGGGATGCTGCCCAGACCCGGGCTGCTCCCTTCGCCGCTGCGTGGGGCTCAGAATTGTCAGTGCCAAGACAGGAGAACTGCAGGGTACCCGGGGCAAATTGTTTCACCGAACGCACAAGAAAACACTGGAACCATCTTACTGAAATCCTTTACCCTCTCCTCTTCGCCAGTTGCTACTTCTGCCCTGCGTTTGATTAGGGCTGAGGTTTTTTTTACTACAAAACAGCATCGATCCGGAGCCTGACTGGTTGCACTTCTCCAGAAAGAGTCTCTGAGCTCCGCTCTGAAAAGCCAGCCGAAGCCATCGCTTCTGCCTAATGAGTTCTGCGTGCTCAGCAGAGCGGTTGCAGTGTTAGGAGCAGCAGTGGGTGGTGGGGACCACTGTCGCCCTCACTGTCCCTCCTTTGGTTTCAGATGCTGTGTAATAGGGACGAGCGACTAAGAAAACCAGCTCTTCTGGCTGGATGGACTAGTTTTGAAGAGAACGATGGTTGACTCTTTCAAGCTTTTAAACGTTAGGAAATTATCGGTGTTACTTTGTTACAAATACCTGAAGGAATTTGATTGCTCACAGATCATTGCTATTATATGCAGTTAATTAACTGTTACCATTCTAGGAGATCCACAGAAGCATCAGTAAGGGAGGAAATATTTATCCTTTGTTATTCGAGCATGAGAAGGTTTGAAAAGAAGTTGAAGCAAGTAAGAGCTGGTTCAGCTCAATTACACATTCTCTTGTACATGTGCTTTTGCAACTCTTGTATAGTAAAATTCACTCAATTCCTCAACCCAACGGTCTGTGTCATCTTAGGTGTCCTGTGCTTGCAAAATCCTGCTCTCCTTCTGCTTGGTCATCCTAAGGTGTGTGTCAGTCCTGAAATAAGACACTAGAGAAAAGATTTCTCAGGGGCAGCAGGAGATGTATGAAGATGTGGTGAGGGAATCGGATACAGAAGCAATTCATACAGTTCAAGCAGTTATGCTTATGTATATATATGACTTTCAGCCATAGATCGAGTCAAATCAATATTTATTGTTATGTATATGTGATTAAAATGAGAATATCTATATTTTTTATTTTTTTTTTAAGGGAGAAAAGGATAGAAATTGGCTCTGGTGACCAGAGTTCCAATCTCTGTTGATTCACAAACTTGGATCTAGAAATGAGATCTCCCATTGCCCAGAACAGCACCCTAATGATCAGGAGCCCAACCACTTTTTCGTGAACATGTTTTTTTCTCCTCCTCAAACATGAAACAAATTTATGTAATTTATGGAGAGGGAGAAGACTTGTTACTGTGGTGTCTTAAGGCAGCCTTTTCTTTGTGTAAGAAACTCCTTAGCCCATCCCAAAGTCTGTGTCAAGGGAAATTTTGCCCGAGTTAGGTTTCCTTCGACTTCACGTGGGAACTAAGGACTCAGCCTGTGTAACATCATGGCTTTCACGCAATGTTTCTGTTGACACAGTGAAATGAATGCCAACACAATGCTTATGTTGTCATCTTCTATGGAAACAATCGCATGCGAATGTGTAAGGGAAAGGAAGAAATATTTATGCTGTGTCTCTAAAGAAGTAGCAGCCCAGAACAAACCAGGCTTTGGCTTCTTAAATTAATGTTTTTCTACTGGAAAAGAGTAGCACTTTCTCTGTGCTGTCTATACTTTGTGTGCCCGTTCACTTGAAGCCCATTTGTGAAAGGTTCCTGATTGACTCATTGAGTTGAGCTCACGTGCTTCTGTTTTCTGCTGGACAAAGTGGGGTCTCCTCAGGCAGACAAACAAAATCAAAGGGCTGACAACAGCTGGGGTTGCCAGAAACCTGCCCATAACTGGTAGAATCATAGAATCACAGAATGGTTTGGGTTGGAAGGGACCTTTTAAAGGGCATCTAGTCCAACCCGCCTGCAATGAGCAGAGATGGCTTCCACTAGATCAGGTTGCTCAGAGCCCCTTCCAACCTGACCTTGAATGTTTCCAGGGATGGGGCGTCTACCACCTCTCTGGGCAAACTGTTGTGGTGTTTCACCACCCTCATTGTGAAAAAGTTCTTCCTTATATCTAGTCTAAATCTACCTTCTTTTAGTTTAAAACCATTACTCCATGTCCTATTGCTCCAAGCCCTACTAAAAAGTCTGTCCCCAGGGAGGTGACAGACTCTGGTATGGTCAGGGAGGAAACAAGACAGTAGGAGAATGGGGATAGACACTGGCAGAAACTGAGCATCATTTCTTTCTCGCTTTATGTGTAGTAGTTTGGTCACCCAGGCACTTGGTGATTCCTGAATTGCCTTCAAAGGCTCCTCTTAAAATTCCTTTACAGGTATGGAAACTTATTTTAACTTCACCTTTAAACCTCTCCTCCCTGTTCACTCAATAGATCCCGAGGTAATAGAGAAACATCGGAACAACCCCCCCAGGCTCTGTATTGAAAGCAGAGCTGGTTGACTGTAAAAATCTATTTCAGTGATCACAGCAAACACTGCACTCTGTGACAAAGTTGGCCATAACAGAAAACCAAAGTAAAACACAAAATTGAAGGGTCAGAATCATGGAGGACTGGAGATGTTCAATGAAATCATGGGATTTACTGGAATAGTTTGGATATAAATTCTGAGCTGCCGGTGATGCTGAACAGGACCTGCTGCAACAGGAAGAAGCTTCCTGTTATCCTTGAAGTCCGGAGAGGATGGCTTTGAATCGCTGTTGCATTAAGGGGAAATGTGGTGATTACATACGGTGAATACTTTCCTGGACCTGTGACTCACAGCCGTGGTCCATGAATCCCAGCGGCAGGGCCCTGCCTGGTACCTTCCTTGTGACATTTGCTCAGTGGGTGTCCCTGACTGACCCTGCCCTGCTGTATTGCCGGGGAGAGAAAGAATAATGTTGGCTGCTTGATTGCTTTCTTGCTTCCCCACAGCCTCTGCGAAGCCAAAATTGGACTCCACCAACCCTGTCTGCTCGTAGAGGACCACTTACTTAGCAGTGACTCACCTGCTCCGTATTGCCTCCCACCTATAGTGGGAAGCAAGAAGAAAAGGAGAAAATCATGCAGTTTGGAGCTCTGCAGCTCTCCAGACCTCCACCCCGGCACCGGCGTATTTCAGAGATACCTGTTGATGAGTCTGAACTCATCATCAAGCCACAGAGTGGTGGCTTGTCTCCCTTCCTTCCATTCCCTGGGTGACCTGAATGATCAAGAGCAGAGAATCGCTCCCAAAGTGTTGCCTGTGGCCCCTGAAACCTTTTGAACTAACTTGCAGGCCAGTCTCACCTCGAGAAGGCTGGCTATCACCTCCTCAGAGGAACTGGGCAGATAATAAACATCACTGAAACAAAGGGGAGCAGGTTACCATATTATTTCTCTGGGGAATTCTTGCTAATTATTTATCTAAATGATAGCCAGCAAATGAGGTACCTGCTTATACGTGGACGTTATCTCAGCACCAGGACAAGGAGGAAAAATGAAGTTTCTGCAAGGAAAATGAGTTAATATCTTTAGATGCTATGACAACGTTATTTTACCTAAATAAATTATATTATTCTGGTAAGCAAAATACCCCCCACCCATGTCAATGAGCTCAGGTCTCCAAAGTAACGTCTCAGGACCTGCCGTTGTATTGCTTTCCTTGATCAGGACTTTTTTAGAAAGCTGAACAGCACATATATTTTTTTGGGTTTACCCACTTCTACCTTTTAGTACTTTCTTAAGGAATACTAGCTATAAAATCTAGCCTTGCCTTATCTTGCTTTTTCAAGGACATCTTCATGTGCTTTTTCTTGCTCTCTGTTGTTAAATGGCAATTTGTATTTTTTCAAAAGTTTCCTAAAAATCGTATCAGAATATTCACATTCAACTTGATATCAGAAAATGGAGCAAGAGTAATTTCAGGCACTCATTCTCATGCCATCTTTTAAATAGCTTTGTAGTTATGTTCTGGGCACTAGTGAATTGCGAAAGCTTTCTCTAGAGCAATGTGAGTCTCTCTCTACTTCTTTGCCCACTTATTCACTTTCTCAGATAAATTTTAGCCTTGTGCATAAAGCCAGTGTATGATTTTATTATCACTACCTTTCTTAGGAACAGGAAGAAAAAATAATTTTGCTAATAAGTATAATTCATTAAGCTAAGCACTGATTTGTGGAACAAAATTATATGTAGAAGAGCAATTTGGGTTCTTCTTGTCAGAAAGCCAGGCTGTTCAGGTGCAGTCTGAGTGAAACTTTTGCCTTTTTCGTTTGTTACAGGCCAAGTTCATTGCAGATAATGGAGTTGAGGAAGAATTTGGCCCACTAGCTGACTAACTTTGAACTTGAACCGTGTGTCAAGGCTACTAACTTCGGAGATGAGAGCTGTGTAAATGACAGCTCAAGCATCGAAAGCTATAACCCAATGATTTTTTTTTTCAAGTAGTGTGTAGTCATATAGTAAATCAGACAGAGGGAGTTTATGTACTAAAAAGAACCTGAAACTGAATAATAATGAAATTGAGGCAACATATTTCATTGCCCCAGAGCAATAACGTCTTTCAGTTGACTGATCAGAGAGGCAAACAAACCAAATAATTTATGGCATTTTTCCTTAATGAAAAGCAAGTCAAGGATCAAACACATCATTTTTGGAATCCAAAAAAAAAAAAGAGTGAGTATTCATAACCTTCAGTTGCTTCGCTTTTTTTCTTCAAAACAAAAGGATTGGCTTCCTTCGGGATTTTTATTCTTTGAAAGTACAAATAGCTTCTCAAAGTCCGCCCAGAATAACAGTGACTGTAGAAGAGAGAGTCTGAGCCCAATTCACATAGCTGTAGATCTCCTTTTAGGTAAAAAAATTTATACCATTCTGAAGTAAGTCAAAGAAAATGAGTTCAGAGCATAGATAAAGCAACTAGGTTGGCTTTTTTTTTTGGTGGATTGGGAAGATCATATCTGCCTTTAGGAGCACATCCTGGCAGAGGATATAGAAATCAACAGATGAAAAATTATCCACTCTTTCCTTTTCTCATTAGTTTACTTGTAATCACCATTTTGAAAGCAAGTGACCTCTGGGAATTAGATACGCTGCCAATAATTTGGGTGCATAAGGGGAATACCTGTAAAATGGGAGAAAAAGAAGCTCTTCCCTTTTCCCTCTGAACAACTTATTTCAGTGAATGCACACTTATTGGCGCTTAAAATGCTTTGATTTAGGAGTGAAGATGAGCTAAAGTACATAAAGCTCCCACGTTGCTGCTGTAGCAGGTGCTGGAAGTCTGTCCAACTATGGTTTCAAAGTGCCTGAGCGTGGTTTCCCAACAAGTTCTGGGGTCAGTGTTGGAAAGCTGCGTCCCCCTTGCCTTGCTTTTCCTCCTGAGAGTTCGCACCTTTGGAAATACAAGCCTTGCCGGTGTAATTCTGAGATAGGAATTGTTTGAAGCGGGGTGATTCGATACGGTAAGTGCACTGTGATCTAAACCCGACAGCTCACACACTGATTGGGAAAAGACTTTCCCGAGGAGGGGCAACTTGGCAAGGCAAAATATGTGGGTGTCTTCTGTCTACCTATGACATTCAGTAGGCTGGTACTCACTGGGTGCCTGTCTCTAAGTGGGAATTTTTGACACCGGCTGCGCCGTGGGCTTTGGGAAGGGGTGACTGCCTCTTGAACTGGGGGGGTTTCAAAGGAGCAGCGCTGTAAATGGCTCCATAGAGAAAGCTGGAGGAATGGACAGAGTGGCTCTTATGGGATGGACAGAGCAGCTTTAATGTGCTAATGAGGGGGAGGCCAGATGCCAGCAGCCATCAGAGGGGCTCTTTGTGGCTCTGTCTCGATGGAGATGGCTGGAGTCTCTGTCCTTATCACGGTTTTTTCTGCTGGCAGAGGGAAACACTGGGGCTATTACTGAGGTGTTCCCTTCCTTTAAGTCAGCAGATAGCCTTACAGATCAGCACTTGAATACTGATTAGGGCTAATTACCAGGAAAGCTTAGGAACAAGAACTTGCTGAAGAAGCTTAACTTTAAAAAACTACAAAAAATTGGCCCCCAAACTCAACAAAACAGAAAACTCATGTTCAAAGGCTTGTGAGGTGAGCTCACGCTCCGCTGAAATCACCTGTTGCAACAACAGCTGTAAGGGGACTCATAAATTGCTATGACTGTAGAGTGTGTAAGCATTGACGGTTGCGAAATTCATGTTGTGAACTGCCTAATCTACCTGTCTCGCCTTATTTATGTCTGTCATCTGTCTCTCTGGGATTTTTACTCAAAACACGCCGGTTTTGAAGCTTGTCTTTCAGCTTTCTCTGACTCGGTTTCTCTCATGATTTAAGAAAGCATTTCTTCAATACATATTCTCTCGCCGTCATTTTTCTCAGAGACACCAAGTGATTGAGGTAGTGAGTTTGGCTCCCATGCATCACATTCTCCTCGGTAGGGCTGGAGCTAAAGAGCAGGAGACGGAGGAGGGAGGGTCCCCACAGCCCGGCCGCGCTCGGTGAGAGCACCCGTGTGGCAGTACCGCGCTGTGCTTCTGCAGGGAGCACGTCTGCTTTTGGGGATGTGGCACGGTACGCAGCGCTAGCCAGACAATTTCCTAGGCAAGGTGGATGACCATCGATCTCACCAGAAAGGTCTGTCCACAAATGATGCTGTGGAGCTGCCACTGTAAAAAATAGTGACACTTGCTAAGACAACCTTCTGTTTGTAGCTGATGCAGTCATTTCAACCCTTGCTTTGAGTTTTCTGTTGGTGTGGTGGTCAGTTGCTTCCTTACAGGGCCTTTTCCTGTAGCGATGCAGGAGTCCACACTCCACCTTCAGATAGGTCTGACCCATGGCAGCACGTAGGAACTTAAGAGCCGCCTGGTGAATCTTCTCTTTTGCTATACCCTTTTTTCCTGTCAGGAAATGGAGACCTTGGCAAGAAGGATGGGATTTTCTCAAGACTGCTTGTTCAGCAAGGTTTCTTATGTCCAGACTAGATTTTTTTGAATGGAGAGTAAGACTTCATGGTAATCTGGTGATGGGAGTACTTACATAGGAGACCAGGTTTAAGTCTGCTTTGCTGCATCCTTGAGGGCTACTGTGAACACATGGACTGTGAGGTTCTCTTGGGATGAAGAACCTAAAAAGGTCATGGCTTTGTCTTAATGCAAAATGGGAGAAGTTTTGCAATTTAAAAGTTTGGAACCAGAAGGTGCTTTTTTTGCCCAGCTCATCTCCCAAGGCGTTTCAGGCTTCAAGGTGTTCATTTACAAAAGCACACCATGCTTGAAACAGATTGCTGCATCTCTAATACAGACAGATGAGGTAATTTATGTCCAGTAGCAAGACCATAATTATTACCTCCCAAACCGTAGTGTTAATTGCAACCTGCAAGCCAGTATTAGCTGATGATGGAATGAAAACAAAATTTGAAACGTTGATAGTGATGGGCATTAGTTTACTTAGCCCTCTCCGGTGTTCATTTATCAAAGAAACTGTCGCGCGCGTGTCCGGAAGCCTGCGTTACTGTCTGTTGTTGGGCTGCATTAATTTTAAAACGTTTTCTTCTCATTACTTTGTCTCATCTGGCAAGTGCTTTGATGTGACCGGACTTTTTCTGGTTTCCATTGGGTAGAAATGGAAAACGAGTAAAGAGGGGACTAAGTGTTTCCCCCTGTGTGGTGAAATGAAGAGGAAGCCACCGGCAGCGCGGGAGGGAGATGCCTGCAGCCTGCTCCTGCTCCGCTGCCTCTTCGTCTACCTCATTGAAGAGGAAGAAGGCTCCACAGCTCCGCTCCTGGATCTCTCCAGTCTAATAACGAAAATCCTGACCCTTACTGTAGCCGTGGGGCTGCTAGCCCCCCTGTCAGCCGAGGGGGGAGCTTAAGAGGGGGTGAGCTGAATGAGAGTGGTGGCTACAAGGTAAAAGCGAGTTCCCTCTGCCTTTTTTTGAAGAGAGGAGGTAGATGTCTGTGTCTAACTCTTCAAGACTGTGAGTCACAGACAGGGAAGGCCTGAAGTGACTCACAGACAGGTAGGGGCCTAATGCTCCAAGGGGGATAAGGCATAAGCTGGACCCAATCCTATGCTTTCTGGTTTTTACCAAAACTTGGATCTTTAAGTTGTCTACCCAGGTGCCTCCGTGGCTATCCCAGGGTGCAATATTCTTCTGCATCGCTCTTTGCTTTTTTCTGCCCCTATGATGATGATACAAATGCTGGAAAATACTTAATAAAATTAATTTAATTATGCCGTGATTATTCTAAGCCCAGATATTTTACAGAGTTTAAATAGCTGTGTGTTTTCAGTGGCTTCTGATTTGGGCCAGTTACCTTATGAAATCTCTTCTTGCTAGAAGCTGAGAGCTGTAATGAAACTGCGCAAGTGTTTCTTTCCTGTTGCTCCTTTCCTTTTCTCTCTCTGCTGCTGCTACAGACATGAAATGCTTCTGATTATGGTTTTTAACTCCCTGCTGCCAGTATATTGAGGTCTGTGGGGACTGTCCTGGGTAGATTGAAAGTGAGGAAGGACAGCAAATAGCAAGTAGGTTGGGAAGAGTTGAGCAGGGAGCTGGAAAATATTTTGATGGTTGTGGGATTTGATACTTGAAGGAAATAAAACTTTAATATTGTAGATATAATTTTCATCAGGCTGGATATGAAGATTAAGTACCATCAAGCAGAAAAAGTTTCCAAGCTTCATCTAATGTGGTGGGGAAAAAGTAGGTGGGCACCCAAGTATATGTAATGGTCAGACTGAAACACCTCCTGTTCCTGCATTACCCACCTGATATGCACAGGTAACTTCCAGTCAGATTTTGGTTACCTGACCCCTGTTGTTGGGCACCTGGTGTGCTGAGGGGGATGCTTTGTAGAAAAACAACTATTTTTCTGGAATTTAGAGATCATAATTTGCAGAAATTCCTCCCATAATTTCTGGGAGGTGGACAACACCTGTGCATAGCCCTGGAGTCCTTCTTGCCTCCTCTTCAGGTTCTTCTACAAAAGCTGCTTTGCTTTAGTAGCAAACTTCTACAAAGTTTGCTTTGCTTTGATTTAGTGCTGACCGGTATTTTATTTTTTTTTGACAGTGTATTTCAGTGTTTTTTCAGGTCCAGTTTGTGGCAGGGAATATCATGTCTTTGAAGAGATTCAGTAGAGTCCAGGACATTTGGAGGACTTAATCTAGAAGCACAGGTGCAAAATGGTGTGATGGTTCTTGTACGTGTATGAAGGTACCACTTACTGGCATTGTAAAGGAAAATTCCATGTTTTCTCTTATTTAAACAAAAAGGTGACACCAGAACAACCGTTCAGTAGCAGGAATGCACTCAGGGAGTGAGGCAGAGTGGTCAGGGAGAGATGCAGCGCCATGTGGTGGTTGGAGGGTTGCCCCAAGTGGAAGAGTTACATGGCATCTGCATTAACCAAACAAAATTTCTGGTATTCAAAGTTTCTCCTCCTCTAAAGTGGTTACTTGAGTTTAAGATAGCAAATATTCCCCTAATAATTCACTTGAAAAAAGTACGCTGCATGTGTAAGTGTGCGAGATCTTTTAAGATGAACTACAAAAGTTACCCAAATTTAATGCCCTCTTATAAATAAATAAATTCTAGCATGTTCTAGCTCAGAAAAGAATTTCTGTTAAATGTGGTGTCTGAAATTGTGCATACATATTGATTTGGTAAGTATTACTGTGTTAATGGGACTTATTATTACTCAGCTAGATTAATTTATTAGATTTATTCCTACGCTTTAACAACCTATAGAAGTATTGAGACATGAGCCCACAGAATCAATACCAATTTCTTTTCTCATTTATGAATGGTCTTAGTAACATCCAAAATACTGTTACACTTGAGAGTATTTAGCTGCAATTTATTTTGAAGCATGCATTCCAACAATTTTAAATGTGTCTTTCTTCTTTGTCCTTTAATGATTTTTTTTCCCATGTATGTGGGCTCTGCTTGAGCAAAATGACATGCATCAAGCATCAAACGAGTCATGACCATCCTCTAGTCATTGGGACTAGTCGATAGTTTATGTGTTTTTGCAAGATGAGGGCTCTGAGGCCAGACCTAATCCTTGAGACGTGTTTTGGCTGCTGTTCTGCGTGGCAAGCCCAAAGCAGGAGAGGCAACAAAGGTAAAAATGTACCTTACAACTGAATTGCCTGCCAAATGGAGTATATTTGCATGTTTTTCATTGAGCAGCGGCCATGCATGCATTTATCTTTCATAAGCAGCAGTGCTTATCTGAGAAGCAGTAGCAAAGACCAGCCAAAATGGGAAACCAATGTTGGGTTTTCTTGTTTCTAAAGTGAGCATCAGATGGGACCTGCTGATGGCTCACAGTGGGAAGTAAGGGAGGTGGGAGCCAAAGAAATTACAAGGGAAGAAAGCTATTTGACCACCTCTGCCTATGCTGCCAGTTCAAGACTGGTTCAAGCTGGGATTGTTCAGTCTAGAGAAGAGAAGGGTGAGGGGAGACCTTATCGCTCTCTACAACTACCTGAAAGGAGGGTGTAGAGAGGCGGGGGTCGGTCTCTTCTCCCAA
>JAOXJK010000023.1:69955169-69971941 GCA_025774025.1 Xenus cinereus | reverse complement strand
CTCCCTGGGCAGGCTGTTCCAGTGCCTGACCACTCTTTCAGTAAAGTAATTCTTCCTTATATCTAATCTAAACCTCCTCTGCCCGTAGATGATTAGTTCAGACCCACTATTCAGGGACACAGGAACATACAGTTTACGGGACTACAGGAACACAATATTGGCTTGCTCTGCTTTTGATATTTCAATACTTGAGGAGCCTCAGGTACTACTTACTGCTGATAATTAAATTGGGGCTGCAGAAATAGTCTTGTTTCATCTTACGTATGGCAAATCAGTATGATCTTTCGGGACTGGCCAAACTGGAGCAGTTTGAGAAGTAATCAAAATGGACTGCACCCATGATGTATGGCTCTGCAGCCTTTTAAACTGAAAGTGTGCAAGATTGCTCTTCAAGGACTGCAGGCTAGGGTCTTGGTTTTTTTTTTCAGTGTGTATCCCCCAGGAGCAGCTTTCCTGTGTGGAAGAATAAGAACCAGTTAAACAAAGAGCATTCTCCTCTCTTCCTTCCTTCCTTCCTTTTCATGGAGCCTGTGGAAATCCCTTTTGCAGGTCTGCGTTGTTCCTGGTCAGCAGAGGCACGTGAAACGCCCCAGGCAGATGGGGTTTTTGGGGTAGTACACGTTCGCCTTGCTAATAGTCCTGAAGGCACTGGTCAGAGATGGTGATGTCCTCTTGCCTTGCCTTTGCCAGTCAGAGCCGTGTCTTGGGATACAGCTCAGGAACACTTGCAGGGGATGGGAGAGAGTGGGTCTCAGTTTGTGCCATGCTTACAAGTGGCTCATCATCTAGGATGATTCTAATGATCCAGCAGAACAAGGATTTGAACTTGGGTATGCCCACATCCATACTACTTACAGACTCTTGCCCTGTTCTTCCCAAGAAACTTTGTTGAGGACAATTTTTTTTTCTAATACAAAGTTTTTTGGTTGTTCTTTTTTTTTTTTTTTTCTTCTCCTTTAATACAATATAAAACTGTGATGATATTTTTGCTTCACTGAAACACATCAGTGTGATTATGCAGGTTGTGGTGTTGTGTAGCATATCGTGTTCAGCAGTCATTCTGTGTTCTTGCAGAAGTCCTGAAAACTTTCTTTCATCCTTTTCCATCTGTTGCAGTGCCAGGACTCCCCTCATGGAAATGGTGGGCCAGGTTCTCAGGGCTTTTCTTAGGTGAAATTCCCCTGGGTCCCAGTGGGAATGCCTACAGAGAAGCTGGTGGAGGCCAGGAGGAGATATCCTAACACAATAGCAGAAAGCTGGGCCAGCTCTTCAGTTATGATGTCTTGGAGCCTGGCAGAATGACATACAAACAGCTTCTTGCACTCCCAGCAGAGGCAAAGAAGAAACTTGCTCTTGTTTGAGAGCGGCAGATACCAACCATCCTGTCCTCTCCAGCCTGGTGGCTCCTGGCAGCTTGGCAGCAGGGCAGCCAGCAGGACCATTGATGTAAGCTTGCTCTGATGGAGAGCTGCCCGGACACAGAGGGTGGACTTGGGAGATGGGAGCTGCAAAGGCGAAGCGATGGGCCCTGGCATGTCCTGGTGGCCTTGGAGCATGGGCTTCTTCAAACCAGTACATCTGTGAAGAAAGACCTTGCTTTGCATCTCTTACACAAGCAAGCTGCTTTGTGAGGGGCTCGCTTGTTGAATGCAGTGGAGCTGACAGATCCCTGTTCTAGTTTTAGAAAGGTGTAAGGGAAAGAGACAGAGGGAGGAAAAACAACTGGTATTGTAGGATAAAGCAGTACTCTGGTGTGGTCAGCGAGGTGGCAGCTGCTTGCTCCGATGGTCTCCCGACTGCCGAAGCGGAGCTGTTCCAGGGATGGGGGAGAACAGCGGGGCTGGTGGGCTGGGGTGAGGGATCTGTCCCACAAGAAGGTGGCCTGTCCCTGAGGTTTTCCCTCCTAGAAGCCTCAGGTCCCTGCCACCTGTGGGCCACCAGGCAGCTGATGGGAGCTGCTCCTGCCGGCTGTCACCCCGCACCGCTCACACCAAGCCCTGCAGCATCCTACCTGCTCCACCTGTCCCAGGGCCAGCCCTGAGAAACTCTTTTATTTTTGGGGATTTTTAGTGCTCTGGTTTTGTGAAGCACTAGTCAGTTGTCCCTTTTCCGCTGTTCCCTTCACCCCATCACCTGCAGCTTCCCCTTTCTTTCTTCTCCTCAGCTTGGCTGCCTCCTCTTCTTGCCCTTCCCAGAGAGAAGATATTCTTAGGCAAGGGTCAAATCTCAGGGCTTTTGAGGAAAGTAGCTCAGGGTTTTGAGACTGAAATAGCACAGCTGCTTTTTGGTGCCTGCTGGGAGGAGTTGCTAGCCTGTAGCCTCTCCCCTGACTTCTCTGGGTTCTTGTGGAGGTATTTGGCTCTATTTAAACATGTGCAGGCTTGAAGGGGCTTTAAAAAACAGAAGTGAGCTGGGTCCATTTTCCCATGGCTTTAGTCTGCTTAGCATGTCTCACAAAAGCAAAGTGTATGATTAAAAAGAAGTACAAACTTATATTAAGACTTGATTTCTGTGTTTGAGACCTGTTCAGTGTGACAATAACCATTGGATTGGAAATGATGTCTTTGTAGTAGCAGCTTCACCATCGCCACATTCAGGTCTTTGAGTTGCTGTTCTGGTGTCATACTCCTGGGGCCATGGACCTTCCAGCTGCAGAAAACCTCATGTGAGGCACAGCATCCCCTCTAGTGGAAGAGCAGGTTTAACTGATTTCACGCATATTCTTGGTATGTTATTTTTAGCTGCCAAGATTAATGCTGTAGTGGGATAATTACAAGGTAGTGGTATGAACATAGAACAAAGCCTCTTTAGTTAAAACCCACATTTTGACATGCAGCCCCTGTCTCTCAAGCAAGGCATTTCCCTTGTTTGCTTCTGGTTTTCCCTCTTGGATGCAAAAATCAGGAGACTTGGACTGTTTAACGAAAAAATGGGAAAGATATTTATAAATGCTTCTAATCCGTATTGTAAATACAGGCTGGCAAAGGAGGGGAGCAGCCGTGGAGGAGAGGAAGAGACTATAAAGGCACAGATATGGAAGAGTGTCTTCCATTTCTTGCTTGAGCTCAAGAAAACATAAAAGGGCAATGTAATTGGGACACTGTTGAATTATGTATAATATTGGCACTGTGTTCTCTATTAGTTTCATTTTGGTAATGTTTTTTTCCTTGCCAACAGAACAGTCTCTGTAAATAAGCTGCCTCCTCGTTTACTTGCATGGCCTGATTATATACAATTATCCCTTGACTATTATGACTTTTTAAATTAATATTGAGCTCAGCCCAATAGGTATTCTAGGATTACATCTGAAATACTTCAGTGCTTTAACTGGCCACATAAAAGCACGTGCTTCAACCCCAAAAATTGGAAAAGCCATTCTGCTGACAGTTCCATTGCCGTTCTTCAGTTCTCTTACCCCCAGAATGGCTTGTCACAGTAAGAATGGCCTCCAACATAGTTTTCAATACACTGTACCTTCTTAACAGAGGTAAAAATTGAGAGTTAGTAAAGTATATTATGAACATAGTACTTCTAGAGCTTTTATGTCTTAAAGTTGACCCGCAAACTGCAGGAACAAACCTGGGCAGAAGGTTTTTGTCCAGGCTCAGATCCAAACATGTCTGTACATTCTCTGCCTGCTTTGCAGCTCACGTCCTTTGCAGCACATCCACATCCTCCTTGACTTGTGAAAATTTCTGTTCCATATCTTAGCTCCGTGTCTCTGAGGCACCAGTGTTTTTACTGCTTAAGCGATGGAACACAAATTTCTCCACTGTCAGAGGCAGAATAGCCACCTAAAATTGCAGTGCTCTGGCCATGATATGATAGTCTAATATATGCATCCATAAGCCCAGACAAGCAGAAAAGATTGAGATTCAGATTTTGGGGTACAAAAATCTACAGCAAACAGTATTAATTGGACAAAGAGACAGCTGTTGACAAACTAATGTTAACTGCAGTTAATGAACCTGAAATTTCGGTCTTAAATATTTGAAAAAGATTGTCTTCAGCTTATAGAAAGTAAAGATCAATGTGGAGTGTGTGTTAGAAGAAACAGGTGTTGTCTTGTAAATCTTGTGGGGTTTGGTCATCCAGAAGTAGGAAAAATTGACAATTGCATCTTGTATGGTATCTGAAGAAGGCAATGAAATCAGAAGGAATATAATTCTCAAGTGTTTTGGCACCTGTGTAGGGTGGTGTGGCATACTTGTGAAAACCACCTTCAACACAAAACCTGCCTGTTCATCCTGGACCATTATAATAAGCTTAGCACGAGTCTTACAAACTTCTTAAATAAAATATTATTTCTTCATTACTTGAGTTGAATTTTGCTGGCTGATACAGGATAAAAATTAGCTCCAAAATGCATCAAAGGAGATTTGTGCCCTCTGGTATGCCAAAGATTGATTTAGCCCCCAAAAGTTCCCTAATTTTTCATCAAACTTTCTCCTTGCTGTCTTTACTAGAAGTTTTTGTGGTAGTATCTTTTTCTGTTAAGTCCTAGCTCTCTATTGTTTTGCAGTGTGCTCTCAGAAAAGAGGTTATATTCATTTTGGGATAGGAAGGCTGAAGGACGTGGAAGAACATGTACTAGCTACCCTGTATGTGCCACTCATTTTTATTTTTAAGGGACAAAATCTGAAAGTCTTACTTATTTTCTGAACTGTAGCAGAAGGCATTTGGGACATCTAAACAATTAATTAGGACTAATGGTATAGCTACAAAAAATGGGTAATGGAAAACAGGAATCAATAGAAATATTTATTTGAATGTGGACTAATCTTTCATGGAATAAAAGGTAAAACTAAATCACAGAAAACCCTTACTAACACATGCGAAGGAAGTTGTTCTCTCCTGATGGAAGAGGAAGGCACAGATGAGCTAAAACATCCTTTGTATCTCTGATTTTTGTGAATTTTTTTTTCCCCTCTTTGTCAAAGCTGTAGTTTGAGAGTTATTAAAGACAGGGATGAAGGATTTACGGTCAGACTTGAGGCTTGTTACATCACTATGATGTGCCATTTTCTAATCGTTTCCCCTGGTGCAGGGCTATAAATTGTCACGGGCGTCCTCCCTGTGCACGGGTGGGTAGGAGACCCTGAGCGGTGGGCTCTGGTTGTCCCCCTGCAGAGCCCACATGCCCTTCCCCTCCGAGCAGTGATGGGGACCAGAATGGCATCCCAGACCCCAGTTGGTCTCCCCCTGCGGGGGTTTCCCATGACGGGGGGGGGGAGAGCAGGACCCTCCTTCTTGGCGGCTGCTGCCGGGTGGGAGAGCGTACATGAGACGGGGGCACAGCTAGAGCTCCCGCTTCTTTGATGTGCTGCTGGGCTGCTTTGTGCGGTGCGGTCTCCTGGTCCCCTCCTTTGTGGCATCTAAACTGTGATTAAAGCCTCAATGAGTGTCCCTCCGCTAGGCAACGGGGGGAACGGCGCCTGGAATCCGCTCGGTTCATTGATAAAACCCCAGCCTGAAAGAACGATGATGCCTTTGTGCGAGTGCACCCAGGCCTCCGCGACAAGCTGGCCCCCGCCAAATTCTGCTGCCCGAGCCCTCTGGGGCTTAATCCGAGCCACCGGGAAGTTGGCTCTTGGGACCTGCTCTGAGGTTTTAAATCTCTTGTGTTAAAATAACCTATCGCCACAAAACGTTACATGAACCCAGATGGCTTTTTCCATAGAACTGCGAGCGTTTGGAAACAGAAACGTAGCTGAGAACTGCTGCGTGAGGAGGTGAAACGCTCACTTTGTAGGCTGCTTTGAAAGATTTTAAAAAAACCCCAACCAAACAAAAAAGAAAAGTGGGGGCTGTCCCCTCCCCGCCCCCCCAAACACAAATGTGAAACAATGGCGATCTCCTGGTAGCCAAACAATAAATAACCTGAGTGTGAGGTACATGTTTCTCTGCCTACTGGCCTGCGAGCAAATAGTGTATCTAGAATAAATGGGTGAAATTCCGTTGAGTTAGTGGACTAGCACTGGCTCGGGGTAGTGCTCTCCCAGCTCTAATTATTGTTTCCTATGGAAGCCCCAGTCGTGCTCAGAGGCTGTGAATGAGTGGAATTTTTCTTCTAAAGCAGATAATCCAACTGCCTGGCTATGAAAGGGGAATGGCATGTCTTTCAAATTACCACACAAACTCTGAGCACATAATGATTTTCTGAGATTTGCAAGTGGAACTGTTAAATTAGTTTGTGATTTAAAATGAATTTTAAATTTTGCTCCTTTGAGAATTCCCTGGCTGCTTATTTTTCATGGGCTAAGCAAAAAAATAATGCAGAGTTTGCACTTTCTTTTTTTTTTTCTTCCCCTTCTTTTTGATTTTTTTCTGCTGCTGTAGTGCTCAAAAGCATGATGCTTTGTTTGACCTTCAGCCTCCTGATGATGGATAGAGGCTTCAGAAGTTTTCCTTTTAGCCATGTTTTTGTTGTAGATACAGAGCTGCTGCTTAGAGTAGACATCTTCATGCTGGAGGAGATTTGGTTCTCCTCCTTTTGGTTCCCCAAAGGTTATTCAACCTTAAAAAAGGCGGAGATGGAAAAAGAGAAAGGGAAACTTATGCTCACTTTTTGGCTATCCCAAGATCCCGGCCATGATGCAGTTATCAGTTGGCTGTCCCTTCTTGGTGCAAATAATGTGTTTTTCACCCAAGCAGGCTGTGCTAGCTAAAGTAGGCTTGCCACAACCAGAAGCCTGAGTTACTTCTACAAGCTGTGAAGTGCTAAAAAGTGAGTAATTTTCACTGATAAATTGCCAGTGTGATTAATTTTTTTAAATGATTATTTATTTATTCTTTTAATCTCTAAGTTTGGGTACATGTTTAATAAATATATGTGCATTTCTAAAACGTAAGAAACTAGATCTGGACGGTGAGGAAGTCATAGATCCCCTTTTGTACCCTTCTGCGTTCTCTGTGTGAGAGCATAAGGAGTGCTATGCCTTTTGCTAAATGGGGTTTAGACTCCCAAATGATTTCTGGTACTCCAGCAATTTTTGCTCCTAGACTTTGATGATTATCAGGTGTTGCCATGGACATATGGTTAAATTTGATTGTGAACCCATGTATAAATAATGGTTTATTAATCATACTGTAGATTGGGGCTGGTTTGCTTGATGTTGGCTGTCTCTAGACAGGGCCTTTGGTAACACGTGTTCCCTCTGTGCTCAGTGGAGAGAGGTGTACCTTGTCCCGTCTTAAGCTCCTGATTAAGCTTGTACGGTCTTAAAATGTGTCATTGTCCTCTGAATGTGCCTTTCCCTCTCCTTCAAGGAAGAGTGAGAAGTGACCTGACAGGTAGGGTTTTGATGGCTTAAGTTAGGTGTGATGGATCACATTCCTAAATTAATATTTTGCTATCTTTGTCTTTTTGAGGAAATCAAAATCCTTGACAAATATTAATTGATCGAGACTGCTTCCTCCCCAACACATACACAAGGTAAACCTATATTATGCAAGAGAGCACTGAAGTCAAATGAAAGCACACATACATCTATCTGGGAATGTTCCAAGTGGTACCTAGAGCAAGGTTTCCGATGTCATGTTGTAATGGCTAGTATGTGGTCTCACCTGTGCTTTTAGAATCAGTGGGAGAAAACATCTTGTTTGCTTTAGTAGGAGTATGAAAGGGTAGAATGATTCTGGCACAGATATAGGAAACGAGAGAGAAGATGGGTGTTTTTAGAAAACCTTTTAATTGATTTTAATGTGTTGCTTTTAATGGCAGCATTTAAGAGCCTTTTAGTAAATAATCTCCTCAGTACAGACATTTATTTGGAGAAGAGACATCTCCATGAGAGATTTTTAAATGACAGTGCTTTGTGTGATAGGTAAATCAACTAAATGGTGTTTTAAATACGCATCGATTGCCTTCTCCCAGCCCCAGTACTTCTGCAATATTTCATGCTGCTGTGCTGTGTGATAGTAGTGGGCTGTTGTATTACAGCTAATAGGATCTTGCCACTCCTAGCAGTTGCAAAAATAATCCCTTGTTTTGCCTCGTGCTTGGAGACAGCACTGGAAAGTTCCTCATATGGGTAACACCAGGGCAGTTCTGCAGCATTCACACTGATGAGTGAATAGTTGTGGAAAGCTGTCAAACCCAATCCTTGTTGCTAATAAAGAATGTGTTCCTTCAGCTGTAATTTCTATCGATGTAGGGTAATTTTAGGTGAGTGTCTTGTTATGGAGAAGTGGCAGTGAGTACTAGACTTATGTCACTTAATAATTCTTGTAACTTTAATGAAGGCTTCATATCAGCAGAGCCCTTCAGAGCTTTCAGTGAGACCTTAACACTGAGTAGGTGTGGAGGCTGAGGGACACCATCTGCTTGCTTTATGAAAACTTGCTCTAGTTTGGTCAAGTGTTACACTTCTAAAAAAACCCCATAAATCACATACAGATGTCCTATAATGCAGCTTGTGTTTTGCAACACACCAGACTTCAAGCGTACCTCTAATAAGACACAGATACATCCTCTACTTCAATAATGTAAATGCCATGGAGCCACCAAACAGGACACGAGGAAAATGTCGTCTTCCTCCTGCTTTTGCTTTCCACTATTAAAACAATTGTTGACATCGGGGAAGAGGTAGTACTGAGCATGAATAGCCCACCGTAACTCATAGATACTATATCTCAAATTGTCTTTGTTGTCAATATGATATTAATATATCATTACCATTTGATACCATCATGTTGATATCAATATGTCATTGATAGATGCTTGGCATCTAACCATTGAGGTGCAGCCACCATCCTAGGAAACATTTCACATTCTCAAACCCCATTTAGTTCAGGCAGGGCCCCATTTAGTTCACTTCTAAGGATTGAGCCTTGAAAATAATGTGTTCTGTGAGCATGGCCTGGAACCCTTAGAAATGTGTCTCCTACCAAGAGTTTCAGAGCTCTGTAAATATACTCCTGTCTTCAGGAACAAGACCTGAATTTGGGAAATCTAACTTGGAATTGTGATAGCATAAATGTCAGCATTAGAGTCAGAAAAGGAAAATACATTCAGATTTCCCACGGGCAAATAAAAAGTGTTTTTTTTAACGATGAAGATAAAATTTCCCATAGTGTGACAGTACCATCCTCTGGCCTGCTAATATAAAGCCTAGAATCTTGCAAATAAGCAGCAAAGTTGCATAAAGAAGATGGTTGCTGTACAAAATTACTAGATAAAATTAACTCAGCTTCTGGAAAAGTAAAGTCACATATCTTTACCTCAGTGACTTTGCAGTAATTGCCCTCAGCTACTCCCTGCTAATCTTAGCTAAATCTTAATTGACATACTCAATTATAAAACTATACATTTAGGAAAGGAAGGACCTCCCTTGTCTTTAGCTGGAATAACATAGCTAATTCTAATAAGGGTTTGTTATCTTGCCAAGTACATTTAGCAAAAGACTTTCTAATAGTTTGATGTCCCTACAAGAAAAAAGAATATGCACAATCTTTGAAGAATATAAAGCCTACAATTGATAAGTCAAGTTGATCAAATTAGTTCTGGCAGTCAGCAGAGGGGAGGTGGGGTCTCCTGCTCTCTGACACTGTCGCGGCTGCAAAAGTTGATAGCTAAAGAAAAAAACATTGGGTCTGTCTGTGCAAAAGCTGAGATGTGTTTCAGGGCTGGGAATAATTCTCTTTCTAGATCTAGAGAAATCTTGGGTTCTGTGGACTCTCTTTATGTCCTAATATAAGTTTTGTATTAAGCAATACATGTATTGCCATTTGGCAAATGGAATTTTCTTTATTCTGACTCAGGCAAAACCCCACCAATAAAAAAAAAAAAAAAACAAACCACAAAACCAAAGACAGCTAAAAACCCCAAACATTAAATTTACTGAAAAAGTTTAAAGCCTCACTTAAAATTTGCACAGTGGTCCTGTAAAATGTAGTTGTTACCATACCCACAAGAGTATTTAAAGCAGCAGCTTCTATCTTTATCGATATTGAATACTGTTTAGCCTCCGAAGAGGCTTGCTGATACCAACAGCTTTGGCTGCTCCTCTAATGTGGGGTCCTTGTTGCACATTTTGAAGAAAGAGGCATAACAGATCAGACCATTTCTATGTTGTCTAAGTATCCTAAGTAGAAAGCTGTGATTTTTAAGGAGGACTGTAACTCAGCCCACTTGTTGGCTCTTGTCCACTGAATACAGATCATATGATGTAAAGTTCACTGAAAAGAAAGCTGTCATATATTAAAAGGCTTTTCTCTGAGGGGAGTAACCGGTGAACTATAGACACCTGGATGTACTCAGTAAATGACTAAACATATCTCTGTGTGCCTGCATACAAGTTTTGGGTATTGTAAAGATCACAAAGCAAGCCTAAATAATCTAGTGTATCATTTTGGGGATCAGCATTCCCCTGAGGAGGTTTTACAAGATGAAACTGGCTGCTGCTTCCATCTGCACTCCATTGCACATGTTCTGAAGTGCCTTCTCCAGACTCATCTGTCCAAGTGGCAACCAGGTGTGGCTTTGAACTTCCCCCACCCCTGCTCTTCATGTCTTTTATTTTTGGTGCTTGTGAATCAACAGGTGGGTCGAAGTTAGGGAGTCACGTGCTGCCAGGCTTTAGTGCTGGTGTATGAGGTCAAATTCCTGCCAAGAATCATCTCTAGTGCTGTTCGGTGGAGCTGCCGGTGTTTGGTACCTGTACTGAGAGCCAGAGTTTGGTGCTGTGATGTGAGCAGGCGTGCACTGGTACAGACAGAGCAAACCTGCAAAACTGTTGTGGGCAGCATCCCTAGTGAAAAGCAGTAAAATAACTGCATGGCCAGACTCTCTGATGTTAGGTACAGATGGGCTATTTTATTTATACTTGCAATTTAAAATAACCTTGCTACAGCTGCTTTTTTCTCCCTGCCCCCCCTCTGATAATTCACCCCACCGTTTACTCAGCCCGTGTAGGTCGGGGGAAGTGATGAATGTCGCCGAGTGCCAGGTTTTTTTTTGGTGCAAGATGAATAACCCCAAAGAGCAACCTCCACCGAGTCCCAGGCTCCTGTCAGCCCTGTAATTGATGGTGTTTTCACTGTAAGGGGTGGGGACTGGGACACATTAAGGCTCAACAGGGGAAGTAAACGCAGTGAATTGACTCAGCAACTATGCCTTTTACCACGGCTTCTAATAAGGATAAACTGATTACTGCCAAATGTACTTTAACATCAGGGGGAGGGGAGGGAAGGAGGGAGGGGAATAAATCGATCTGCTCAAAAGAAATGCCATACCAGAAGTTTTCCTTAAAAGAGAACTTCTATACTCAAAAGTTGCTGCTTCCTTCCGAGCTGCCACTTGCCGCTAATGTAAAAAAACACACATTTGCAGCCTTAAAATACATCCTAAAGATAAACACTGCAAAACGATGGCTACAAAGCCAACGTTATCTCTCCCTAAGCTGGCCCTCAAAATGATTTTGGTACCAAAGAGGTGCACGGCGACGCTCGTGCCGTATTTCCCATGCCGTCAGCATCTTTTCTAGGGTGACTGGGAGAGCGGATGCCCTGCTGCCGTGCCAGGCGGTGGGGACGGCAAGCAGGTGGCAGCCCAGGTTGCCAGGGCTGGCTACGGAGCCGACAACCCTGGGATCCAACAAAACCCACCCTGACTGACGGTTTCGGGGCTCCCACTGACCTTTGATCCCTCCTGGTCTGGCTGGGAACAAAACAGCCCTGATTTACACGCGGTGGGAGGAGGACCACAGCCATCCCGTAACCCCCACACAGGTAAGCGCCAGGTTGTAAAACAGGAATACATCCCAGCTTGGGTGTCCCAAGAAATATAATCAAGGCAATCCACCAGCAGGCACAGGAAAAGGAGTAAAACAGGTAAAGACAATTTTTGTCGCCGGCGCAAGAAGTTGCTGAGGCTGGCGAGGGCGTCAGCAGCGATTTCCCCCCATCCTTTAAGGAAAAGGTACAAGCAGGAAGGAGGCAGTGGTACCCAAACTTCAAATATCAGAGATGATCGAGAAAACAAAAACAAAACAAAACCAAACCCAAAAAAGGAAAATCTATCTGTTACACAAATGGCAGTAAAAACGTGAGAATTAATATTTGAAAGGAATACGACGACACTTTCCATGCAAGGGCTTTGGCGAGGAATGGGGATGTTATTGTGAAAGTCTCGAGCTCCCTGTAATATTAAACACAGAGGTTGTACATAAAATGCATCCGCCACTCCCGTCGCAGAAAGAGGCGTTTTGGGGTGAAGTCGGGATAACTGGCAAGGTAGGCTGGGCTGCCACCAACAGCAAACACGCTGCCCCGGCTTAACGCCATCACCAAAATCGGGGGGTCCCAGCTCTTTTCACAGCCCCCTCCTGTCAGGGATGCCACGATAGAGATCGCCTTGCCTGGTGGGATTAATCATAACATCTCTATTTTGGGATAATTTCTGCGCGGGGGTCAGTTTTTTCCCCATCCCACCCGTGCAAAGTCGCCCCTTCCAATGGCAGGGCGTGCAGAAGGATGGTGAGAAAGATTTTCCCGTGGTTGCTACCTCACTTAGCTCCTCTCGCCCACGCGCTTTGTATCTGACTCCGCGTTTAGTCACACAGAATAACCCCGATTTAACGACGAACCTACGTATCGCCCCAGCCCTCTCGCCGTTTAGAAAGCCGCCTTTTGATGATGTTTAATTTAGGCTGGCTTATATGCTACATTTGCTGGCGAACACACTGGCGGCGTGGCTCTTATTTAAGGCGTTCGCCCTAGCTCCTGCCCTCGGCAGCCCCGGAAAGACAATTCCCCTCTTGGAGGTTTTCTTCAAACCCGATTTACCCTTCCAGGGAAAGAGCCCGCGCAACTAATCTTCCAGGACAAACGTTAACGCTGGAAGAGCAACGAAACCGAAACGTATAAATTCCATATATACTTAAAAAATACTATCGTCTGTAATTTAATATAACAATATTTCTAGGCCTATAACCTTGCACGCAGAGGCAATTTCCCAAGCATTAATACTTAAATGGGTCATATGCACCACATCTGTCATTCTGTCCTGAAGTCTATGAGGCACAACCAAGACTCTGCAAGCCTATTGATTTTTCTAGCATTTGCTTTAATTTACTTAACCATTGAGAAATCCATCAGTACATAAAGGGCAACTGTCCATTACTGCCTCATTTGCAGACATTCTTTCCCCTCTTTTATTTTTTTTTGTTAAATATTTCCCCTTAAATCGCTGTGTGTTTACAGTGTAAAAATGAATCCGGAAAGTGCTCACACCTGTTTCTGTTCAGTAACTGCTGCACTGAGGTATATGTAATGTGCTTAAAGATAGAATAAATATCTCGACATTATTACATCTGTGTGCAAAGGGTGGTAAATTAGATCCTAATTACATTAACAGGGATTCTGCCTCCCAGCTTAAATTTTACATGAGCACTCTGTAAAAATCCAACAGCTCTGCTGTGGTTTCTTTACGAGCTGGTGATTACAGCTACTTCCTATGCGGTCACTAAATATTCTGTTTACAAATAAATGAAGAAGCTTTGAGCCAACTTGCCAGGGTAATAATCCATGTTGTTTTTCTTTTTTTCTTTTTTTTCTTTTCTTTTTTTTTTTTTTTCCCCCAGCAAACCTTTACCACATAAGCATGGCAACAATCAGAAGCCCTGGCTTCATCTAATTACTCTATCACATAATTTCACAAATTGCCTTTTCGCTGGGGAGCCAAGTGCAAAACACGCTCACAGTGGGATTTCAGGCAGCAGCTTTCATTTACTACTCATTTCTTGTTAAATTAAACACAAAAACACCAGTTGTGCGAAAGAAGTCAAAAAGAATGCTTGCAAATGAGCCAGACAAGTGTATCTTATATTTATACCATTCGCACAAAATAGCTCATTGGCAAGCTGGATTTTTAATGGCACCATTATCGCCTTTAACCCTTTTAAAGCCCGGCGCGGGGCTGGTAACTGGATCATCCTGACCAAACTCAACCCGGGGAAACGGCATCAGGCGGCGAGCGCATCAGCCTCATTAGCCACCCTTTCGTTAATAACCGGCGAGACGAGGGAGCGTGCCCCGATTTGCCTCCACCTAATCCCTCTGGGAACGAGCCCGGGGGCAGAATTTGGCCCGTAAATTCCTGGCTGTTACACCCGCCTTAATACGAGGGTGGGAGGGTCCTACAAAGAAACGGAGCGGGGATTTTTAAGCGCAATTCCTGTTGGAGGCTGGTGCGACCCTCCGAGGTGAAGGTTGGGGGGGGGATCCAGGAGGGGGACCTGGGGGCAGAAGGACCCGGAGGGCCAGACCCCTGCTAATTATCCGAGCACTAACAAGGCCGGCTCGCAAGCTGCCACCGAGGAACACAAATTATTTTGAAAATAATTGCGGCCAGCGTTACCATCGCCGGTGGAAGTGAACCGGGGGTTACGCCGCTCTAAGATGACATTTTTGTACATCAACAAGTACAAAACTAAAACACGGCCATTAGTAATTAAAGCTGTTCCTTTTGTAGCACCAGAGCCAGCAGGTCAGGTACCGTTTTACATCAGAAACCAGGCCCTGATGGCTGTGGATCTGCCAGCATTATCTGCGTAGGGAGGGGAAAAAAAAACCAAAAACCATTAGCAGCAGCTGTCTGTGTGCCTCGACATTGAAAATCCTATTCATACAGACAGGTGGAGTAATTTAAAAGCCAATGTGGTGCAATTTTGATGCCACTAACGCCACTGTTTACTGAAACGCCGCCATTACTGCTGTTTATGAAAACATTGCTAAAATTGCATTTTATTCATAAGAATCCTAAGATTCGGGTTATTGCCAGCTTCGAAATGATTCTGCCCCCAACTGCAGCTTATGACTCTCCAGGGTTTACAACCTGCTGCACCCACGGTCCCGTTTCAAAGACGACATCAAGGGTTTGTCCCCTTTGCAGTTCCCATGCCAGCACAATGCAACTCTGGGATCGGCACAAAGTTCCCGGCAAAGAAGCAGAATTCCGCCAACGAAGCTATCAATCTGCCAGATTCATCTCACACGGCATTTGCCTTCCCAAAAATATCACCTAGAGATAAACCCGAAAGCTCTGGTTGACATGAACACAGGTCATCTAGGAAGAAGAGTTTCACGTCCAAGCTGACTTTAGGCAATGAATAGAGCAAGCCACCCAAGGCAGAGTCCCACCATCTCCCCTCTGAGTTCAAAAAAAGTCCTTGGAAAACACATTTCTGTCACGAGTAAACCCTTGGTTTTACTAGTGTGACTCAAGTGACACTTCAGTGCCATTAACATGACTCCCTCCTTTTTTCTATCGCTGGTACAGAGCATCACAGGGGGAATAAGGTGGGTTTTTTCAATTTTTCAAAACGTATTTCTAAAATGTTTTATGCTGTACAGGTTGGATTAAAAAAGGTCAACCAGTAGCCAAGAAAGGAATATTCATAGAATCATAGAATGGTTAGAGTTGGAAGGGACCTCAAAGATCATTGAGTTCCAACCCCCTGCCATGGACAGGGACACCTCCCACGAGATCAGGTTGCTCCAAGCCCCATCCAACCTGGCCTTGAACCCCTCCAGGGATGGGGCAGCCACAGCTTCTCTGGGCAATACTTTTGCCTTATTTTGAAAAGAGGATCCCAGGCCAGCGGTCTGTGCACCTCCCCTATATTCATGGCTGTCCCTACAACTGCTTGTCCTCCCATGCCCATCCCCTACTGACAGCATAGAGCTCCAAAGGCTTCAGCACATAACCAGCTATAGCCAGCCCCGGTGGCACCACAGCTACATTTTTAGTCCATACCTCTTTACGCACCAAGGATGGACTAATTACATGTGAAGCAGCTCCTCATTTACACAGCTTGAACTTGGATCAGAGTGGAGATTCCAGAGCGTGTAGAGCTGAAAAAGTGTCCGAAGCCTCAAAGGAAAGGCCCCGTCTCTCCTCACCCCTTTCATCTTTACTTCTGGCTGCCAAGGGTCCTTACAGTTAACTTTTGTTGGTTTATCACCTCCAGAGGGCAAGCGCATGAAGTATAGACAAGAGTCTAGAACTGAGATCACCCAGGGTGCAAAGCCTCATTAAAGGCAGAAGGAACCTCCAGCAGAGAACAGGAGAAGACAGGGCTGAAGGATCTCGTGAAGCCATTTGACTTGCTGACCTGTTGATGCTTAAGCCCAGAGCGATGCTTAGCCTTTCCCACCTCAGCGCACCTCTCAATTGCTCACACTTTCAGTGGTAGCTCACGGGCTCTTCTTGTTTCTTAACTGTACATCCAGCAGCACTAGCAGTAATTTCAGATTTTTCTTGTAAGACATTCAGGTCCAGTGCACTTGAAGGGGAATGAAAGCGGGAGGTTAGGAAAGTCTGGCACTATCATCAACCTGGTTCAAACCACAGCAAGTCTCTGAACTTATTTTACTGCTACCACAAGACTTTAATATGAGCTTTTCCAGGAGAGAACTACTGGAACTCCATACCAAAAGCACTGTGCAAGAGGCCTGCGCCATGCTCTTGAACCTGGCACCAGCATCCGTGATGAGTTCTTTTTGGGATGGATGCCCCGGGGACAGACCAAGCTTTGAAGAGACCCCACCACGATGGCAGAGCATCGCTGAAACACCACAAAGGCATGCCTTATTATTCCCGGGTTTGCCCAGGAGGCTGCACATCACTGAAGGCAGAGCTTGCCTCTCTTGAAGCAGGATTCAGGGAAGAACACGGCTGGTTTCAGCAGCAAGAGAAGAAATTCTTTGCTGTGAGGGTGGTGAGAGCCTGGCCCAGGTTGCCCAGAGAAGCTGTGGCTGCCCCATCCCTG
>JAOXJK010000023.1:69900901-69950581 GCA_025774025.1 Xenus cinereus | reverse complement strand
AAGCCTTGATTTGGTGGGGAATGGGGTATTTCCCAGCTTCTTTACTTAACTTGAGGAACAGCATTATTAACTACTTCAAGAATAAGTGCTACAACAGCATGTATGTATTCTGATTTTGTCTATTTCATTTTATTGCTTGTTTTTAATATGCTGTAGTACCAATTCCTAATTCTGTTACTACTAAAAAGAGAAACAATGAAGGCATGAATTTGCTCTTCTTTAGCAAAGCAAAAACCTACATGTCTCTGTCTGAGGAGTACGTAGCAACCCTGTTATAATAAGGGACTAGACTTCTAGAAATGCAGATAAATCTTTCATGTTGCCACCACATCTGCGTAAGGATCCCAGACCTTAAGGCTGTCCTTCAGCTCCCCACCACTCTCTTCCAGTGAGCGCCCCCGTGCCATTTGAACTCAGCTCTACTCCTTCATCTCGAGCTATGTTTGCCATAACTAGCACAGTCTGATGAGGGAGAAATGAGAAGATAGAGGCTATTTTTAGCAGGCAGAGCTTTCACCAAGCTTGGTCTGTGCGATGGGGAGAAGTTCCTGGAGTGACTCTGGAGGTGTGGTGTTGGTGGAGGCTGACACCTCTGCCTGAGATGGGGACCTGGCACTGTCCTCCTTTGATGTGCTCTCTCCTGATGCTCATTGCTGCCCTGGAGTGAGCTTGCACTCCCCAGGATGGCACATTTGGTGGGGTGCACAGTGGATATTTCTGGTTTATTTTATTTTCTAAGCTTAAGCCAAAATTTATGATTTCTGAAACTACGACTGTTTGGGTTACGTGTGAAGCATATCTCAGTTGCTAGAAGGAGTGATCTGTAAACACTGAGTTTGCTTCCCCTTTCTACTACGCTAGGGCTTCTGACTGTACAGTTGTGTGCTGCAAATGCCCTGCCCTGTCAGTACGCAGAAGGACTTTCTCAGGACCGTGTTGGGGTACTGTACTACAGCTTTGCTGCTGCCTGGATCCCAGTATCAGAAGCTGGAAAACATGCAGCAAATGAGGGAATTGCAGGATGGCAGAGGAGGGTTTTGGCAGTTTGGGACATCCAAGGCTGCCTTGAAGGATGAGTCGTACAGGATTCAAAGTGACAAGCGTTCAAGTGCTTATGGATTTAGCATTTTAGCTAGTAATGCTAAATACAGAGTTGGGGTGGACATCTGCTAGGGTACTGAAACATACAAGCTAAGCTGCTTCTTAAGAACCCGACTAGAGTGAACATAGGGGGGGAAAAAAGAGGGAGAAAATGCCTTCAAGCCATGGAAAGTTACCTTAGGCAATCAATAATGAAGCATCTTTGAAGTTTCTAAAACCATGGAGGTTAATTTCCTAACAGAATGTAATTTCTGGGCTATTCGCGACATTATCTGGTATTGAAAGATAATGAGAACTTTTTATCCTTTGATCAAATTTTAATAATACTGTGAGTAGACATGTAAGCCTGTTATGCTGCCAGGTCTCCAAAACCTCCCTGGGCAACCTATTCCAGTGTTTGACCACTCCTGAAGTAAAAAAGTTGTCTTATCTTCAGTTTTTTCATGTGTTTCAGCAAGTAACCACTGCCACTTGTCCTGCCAGTGGGAAGAGTTGGTGCCACCAGCTGGAACTGTCGCTGCTTGCTGGTGGGGCTGTGTTACACACACTGCAGGTTTCAGCACACTGAATTAAATAGATGTTGTTTTCCCTTTTAGTGGTGATTAAAATTCAGTCTTGTCACTTTTAACCCACCTCCATCTTGTGCGCTGCCAGGGTGTGCTTACACAATTTTGGAAGATTTCCGTATCATCAAACAGATTTCAACATTTCAGGGGCAGGTACAGAATTTTTGGAGTCTGTGAAGAAGCATCTGTCTAATACTCATTTCATCTTTTTTACTTAAGTTGCTTAATTCTTTTGGAAATAGTATAGTAATGCTAACTTTCAGAACAGTTGTTTGAAACAAGTCCTGTCTTTCATAGTGTTGTCATTTTGTGTCGAAATGGTGGCTTTTTGAGACGCTTTTTAATTTGGAGTTGATGGCAGATGAAGGTGAAACACTTTCGTATTGACAGAGTAACGCACCTCGTAAAAACAGTCCCTTTTCAGGGGAATGTAACTCAGTTTTAAGCTAATTTGCTACCCCACTTGCTTGCAAGTATATATATATATTTTTTTTTTTTTTAAGTAAAATTATGTATCCTGGATTGTATCAGGATCACAAGAGGCAGGCTGGTGGGCTGCAGCCAGTGAGATGCTGGCACTTTGGTCTCCCCTCAGCAGAGCACTTTACTTTGTGCCAGGCTGGCCGCGGTTAAAGAGCACACGCTGCCGTGCTTTGCTAGAGAGGGGCCAGCACCCTGCTCTATCAAGCCCAAAGGAAGTGTTGCATATTAGAGGAAGGAAAACCTACATTGTACTCTAAAAATACTACCTTTTTGCTGGTCGTACTTTCTGCCTTCCCTTTCAGGTCTCTCTAGTACCTGATACTACTCAGCAGTGGTAGATAGAGAGGTTTGCTGTACAAGTGCAATGCTTTTACTGAAAGAGGCATTCTGTGATTTGAGATTGCTCAAAGCTTTTTCCCTTCGCTGCGCTTATTTGGTGGGGGGGGAGGGAGTCTAAATGTACGAGGGCAGAAATAATTTCCCTTTTCTTTAACAATTGCACCCATGATGTCAGCTGCTGCCAGTAATGTAGAGTGATAAATTGACATTGAACTTGAACAGAATTCATGGCGTGCTGGAGACAATAAGAACCTCTGAGGAAATAATTATTTTGCTGCCAGGAGCTCATGCATCTCCAATTAGCTGGTGTGGGGACTTTAGAGTAGCCTGCCTGCCTATTGACTGGAGCTGAGAGCTGGCGCTGCCGGCTCTGTGTTAGTGCAAGAACTTGAGCATTGTAGTTTGCTCATAGCGTGTCAGAAAAAAGAAAAGAAAGTGACAAAGGTCTGATGTTGACCACTTTTTTTTTTTTTTTTGCTTGCTTGCAGGGAGAGACCGTGGGTATTGAAAACTGAGTTCAGTAATATGCTTTTTCCTGTGAATGTAGGGCTTTGGTACTCTCACAGTGGCACTTGCTGCAGACACTTGGGTGTAGCATAGCTCTTAGGGAGCGGGAGGTCATTCACACATTGCAGTAGATAGACTTTAATTTACTGTTTGTGTGCTTGATTGGTTTGGGGAGGGCAGAGTTCCTCTGGTCCAGTGACCATTGTTACTGCTTGGAATCGCAATAATTAATTTTCCCATGCAAGTAATTAGTTTGCATTGTACACAACACTCTTCTGCTGCTGTTTATTATTTTGTTTGGGGATGGCAGTTATAACTTAAGCCTGATCAGGCTGTTTTCCTCCTGCTTCTGTTGAAGTCTTTGAAGGTCAAGGGTGTTCTATGGCAAACTATAATTAAGCTCTTGCATTTCTTTATAATAAAACATAAATGACAATCTGGCACTCAGTTCTTGTTGACTTTCAGTGAGAGTCAGGCACCTTGATGCCATTTCTGCCTCTGGAAATTTCACTCTGTATTCAAAGGTCATGTTCTTGCAGAGAAACAGTCCTTGTGCATGTATTTCTCTCTTCCTAAAAAATATTGGTACCTATGAGGGAATGGAAGAAAAGATAACCTGCCAAAGTCTGTAGCTTTCTTATGTTTCAATGAGATATCTCTGCTGAGTTTTGACATAGTGAGGATATGTTCGCTTGCGTGCGTCATAAAGTTTTGGAACATTGTAATCCCTATCAAAATAACAAAACCCATATGAGTTTGTATTTTATTCTGAGCTGCTCTTGTATTTCGTGTCACAGAGCATGGATCCTTGGATCTGTTCTTCTCTCTATAGCTGTGCCTCTCAGCACTTGATTTGGGCTTGGCTCCATCTAACAAACTTCCAAAATGTGGGACATACAAAGTGAAATTTTCACTCATGAAAGTGAATATTTTGTGCCTTCAGCAGTAATAACTTCTAATAACAGTAGTCCTACAGTTCTGTATTTTTCGTGTGTATAATTTTCAACAATGAAATTGTGAAGCATGAAATATAGCATGAAACAGCAGCTTGGACAATAAAGTTTTATGTCATCTGCTGTAAAGAGGTTGAAAGCTAGGTCTGAACCACCAAAGGAAGGGATGTCTCCTCTGGTGATACTTATTACTTCGATGTTCATAGATTTTTCAGTGATGCGTCTCTGTCTGTATATGGTTTATTTGGCCTCATCAGTTATGCTGTTACACTGTATAGGGCTAATTTTTTGGGGGGTCTCATTTAAGCATGTAACAATATAAAATGAAGTGTAATCAGTATGTTCTGTGGTGATGCTCTTGTCATGACAATTGATGGCAAAGAAGAGCCTCCCAGTAAGGCCAGGAGAGTGCAGTATATTTAATCTCTGACTTCTCAGACGAGTTTCTTTCTTTGTTGGGTGCTTTCAGAGAAGAGTTCTGTGTTCAGCATCCTTCTTGTCTGCCTGCATGGCACTGAGGTCTTTAAAAAGGGAGGAGATGTTTCAAAGACTGTTACCTATGCCATAATAAATGATATAGGTAAACGAAATAGTAAAATTTAAACTTCAAGAGTACCTCTGTCCTGGTTTGGGGTGGAGAAGAGCAAACTTTCAATTCAGTGAGAGGTTCTTCTTTACACTTGTTGCAGTGGCAACCAGGGTCAGCTGACCTGGTTGTTTACCCCATGGAGGAATCACACTTGTGGGGAGGAGTGGACAGGTCAGGTGGCAATAGGGTATTCCATCCTATCAGCCATGCTCAGTATAAAAGCTGAGGGATCAAAGGGATCAGGTTGCCTCTTCTTCAAAGGTTCTTCTTCAATGAGGATGACGCTGTCAGTTCATCTACCTTCGATCTCCATTAGTGAATTCTGGAATCCTGTTCCCATTGTCACTGAGACCAGTCTGGAACTTCCCCAGTGCCTGCTGGTGATATCTTCCTGGGAACTTGATAGGGTTTTGTATATATTTATATGTACTGTATCTATTTCATTATTTTCCCTTTATTTTATTATTAATATTTCAGTAATGTAGTTCAGTTTTTTCCTAAACTCATAAATCTCTTTATCTCTCTTCTTCCTCTCCTTGGAGCGAAGTTGGGGGAGAGCATCTGTCATCTTGTCATTGGCCAACCCAGCCCAAACCACAACAACCTCATGTATGGTGAATTAGTTTGGCTAGCTGCTAGTCAGGCAACGCCATCTGGCTCATCTTGACTGATGGAACGTATAATCTGATGTTGAGACTTTGAGGCACAAATTAACAGGTTATAAAGCGTGAGATACCTTCACCCAACAGAAGTGGTCCTTAGTGCTCTTCTTAGGAGGGTTTTGGTCAGTCACTGGGGAATAAGATATTGATGCTACTTGTGTTGCAGGACAGTACTTCTTTTATGGCTAGAAAGTTTCGGTACCCTCTTTGTCCTATCTGTTCTTTCAGCTTGAAGCTATGGTTCACTTAAAAAACTTAATTACTGAAAAAGTAAATGTTGAATGCAAAAAGATTTTTTTTCCTTGGGAGCTCCAGTCACTGTTGTAGCAAAGGGGTTTGTTTTCAATCAGAAAAAAAACCACCTTTGTAGAGTCTTTCATTACTGTGTAAGGAAAGCACAGTTAGAGTTTTGGATATTAATTAATAACAGGGGGATTGATTTCAGAAAAATGACAGTATTCTGAAATAATTATTGCAGATCAGATATTCCACTAAATTGCCAAGCACTAAAGCTTTCTACCGCTGTTACAAATAAAGCAATGTCTTAGTATTGCTTGAAAGTCTGTGTAATATGTAGTGGCTTGGTTTTTCTCTATAAAGCTCCATGCAAACACCCTGCCGTGAATTCAGAATAGAGGAGTTTTAGTCACAACAGGATAATAAGCAGAGAGAAAAATAAGGGCTTGAGTATTATGTAGGTAAGTTGGGTTGTTTAAGTAAGCAGTAGTTACAGCCACTTCTCGTTTCCTTTTAGCAGTATTGCATGTAATGCCAAAGCCATAAAATGGGAAGGTGAAAGGGGTCCTTGTCTTATATAATTACTAGACCTTAGACTGACTCCCATTATAGGAAAGCTTCGTCTCTGGTTCCCTGCACATATTCTTTAATGAATTGCTGGCATTTATACTGAAAACAAAAAAGGAGAACACTACCCTTTAAATCTCTTCTTCTATTTTCATTTAACTAGTGCTATTTACAGAAGTAAAAAAAAACCAAATCTGTTAATTTTTCATTTTCTGCCCCGTAATAAATGTCTGGGATGCAAGGCACTAACAGGACTGATGCTGATAGGAAACTGTTTGTTAGCTGCCTGTCTCTGGTTCTCTCTTCTTTAGGCTGCCTGGGATGAAATTTCTCTGGACTTTCACTGGTGACAGCAATATAAAGGTTTTGCACACTCCATTGTACTGACCTGTAATTGCGTGCTGTGGCTGCTGGGTGACTGAGAGTGCGGGAGCGGGCTGGCAGCACCGGGTGCAGGATTCTTCTCACTTCTGTAGGGGAGAGACAGCATGTGCTCAGCTAGAGCACTCAGCTCCTTTTTCTGTATCAATAAACAGCTATCAGCGATACAGGTAATCAAATAAATGAAAATGTGTCCATAGCTAGTCCATGAGATATGGATACGAGGTGGAAACCCTGACTGGTTTTGTGTTGTGATTGAATTCCATTTGGTCAGAAATAATTTTGTACAAGAAGAATCTTAAGTGCTGTGATCACTACAGAGGTCATTGAGTTATCCAAGAGACACCTCTTTTTGGATTCTCCAGATCTCCTTAAGCAGTCCCTCCTTAGCCACAACAACCTGAAATCACCCCTCTTCTGACCGGAGTCAGCCTCATCTTTTCCCTGCATTTGCTCTTGTTTTACCAGGGGCAGTTTTTGATCAGCTACTTGCAGAAAGAGTTTGAAATCAGATTCTGCTCTGGGAGACTGCTCAGGGGCAGCAACTTAAGTGTATTTTGGAAATGTAGCACTTGTTCTTACTCTAGGTGAAAATAAAAAGATTTATACCATGTAATGTCATGTTTGAATCTCTGCGGTGTCAGGCATCGTTCAGCATAATAGACTTGGGTTCGGTCCCTGATATGTCCTGACAACAAATAAAAACAGCATAACAGCTTTAAAAAGGAGAATCTCTAATCTTATGAGATACAAATTTTTACCTTGCTTTGGGTTTATAGTGTTTGTTTTTCAAAGATTTGTTCCTTTATGATGCAGAAATGCCACCATAATGTCATTTGACTGTTTTTTTTCATCGAGGAATGCAGGTGAAGTTTAACACTTCGCAGCTAAGGATTTTGAAGTGCTCTTCATTCTTTTCTTCTCTTCTGGGCAGAAGTTTCAGTTTGAGTTACCAGTAGAGATTGCTAACTCTCTGGGAAAGAAAACGACAGCCAGAGACAAACCAAGTGTTATGGAGCTGATGGTTTGATTTTTGGGCCTCGATGTCACAACTTTGTGTCAAGACCTTCATAAAATCCAGGAAAAATAGCAACAGAAGGTAAGAGTAAGGAAAAAGAAGGTAGTGTTCACAGGAAAGGGCAGGATTAGTACTAGGCTGGAACTAGTTCAGGATGTTGAATGATGAAGACTTAATCAGTATAACAAAACCAGAAGTCAGTATATTGCCAGCTGTGCATCACAAACAAGTGACATGGACCATTTTTACTCCTGGAGCTGTGGGTCTTCAATTTATATTATGATTGACAAGCAATAATCATTATACTTTTTTGCACAGTCTTTATCCCGGAGCTGATTCCTGATGATAAAATTCTGCCCCAATTATTGCTTTAAAGGAATGACAGTGCTGCATTTCGGTTTCATCAAGGGGAGAGTGTTGTTATCGCTGAAGTTTTCTGAGGTTTTGGACAAGACAGGGTGACCTGAAGGTGACTTGGGTGTGATTTGTGTGATTTACAATGTGGAACAAGCAAATGGCTTGTGCTGCCAGTTCAGAAGATGCTTCAGGTGGGTTTCAGTAGCAGGAGCCTGATGCTGTGTTTTCATTTAACTAATATGGGTAACAATAGTGCAAACTTATGATTAGTTTATATGTATATTAGGATAGGGAGTTTTTATTCTTATCTTTCCTTAAGTATAATGCAACTCAAATCTAAAACAATGTTAAGCTGTTAGACAGCACAGATTAATATTATGTCTGGGTCATTGTTCAGGAGATAATGACAGTTTTACCTATATTTAAGATGGAGCAGACCAGCAGGTGGTATATCCATATCCACTGCTTCATTGCCATGTCAGTGGTTAACAGCTGCTCTTGGTGGCTCAGACAGCACATCATCTGTAGAATATTAAGTGTTGTAGTTAATGCTGACAATCAGGGCTACAATAGACAGATGTTCTATGGTATTAAGTTGTCCACTGATTAAAACCCCTTATAACAATATGCATTAATGTAAGGGAGTAGGGTACCTAATTCATATTGAGATGTATGTAAATGATCATCTGAATCCTTTATGCTGTTTTGAATGTCCCGTGCTGTACATTTTGGCTGACATGCAAGGAATGCATTTTTGGATTCTGTGTAGGAGGGTAATAGATGTGCATGTAGGCTGTGTGCCACATGCAGGCAATTTATGTCTCCAACATCACTGCAACCAATAATTCCTCGCAGGCCGGTATGCATCTTCAGCACGGCATAGTTTTCGACATTTATGTTATCATTTTGTTAAGCAAAGTTTGCCTCTAGTGATACCAGTAACAATATTTATTAGTGAGTTTTTCTTTGTCTTAGGATTTATTTATTTGGAGTTAAAATAATTTTCTGTGTTTTCATTCCATTTCCACAGCTTCAGCCTCTTCACTGCCTCCTCAGTCAAGCCTGAGACTGTATTTTACTTATCTTTCTCTTGTTGTATAGACATATTTTTAGTAGAGACCTGTTAATTGAATTTGGGTATCACACTAGCACATGCATACGTATATGCTCATGCACAGAGTTTCTGTTAACATATGTTCCTGTAGACAGTGACATTTACTTAATTAGTCATCACAACCTGCAAAAATCTGGTTAGACTGTTACGGCTATATGCCATTTAAAAACGAGTGTGTCTTCACAATTTTCTGTCTTTGGGATCATTGTACTCTAATTAAAAATTCATCTGAGAACATACACCTATGTAAAACACCAATTTTAAAGAAACAGGATGATTGAGTATGTTGTAATTCATGTCTATTTAGATATTCAGAGGTTTTTAAATTATTGCTGATATTTATGAACGTATTATCTGCATTCCTTTTATTAACATAGTGTTACTAGACCTTGAATACTTCAAGTATATACCTAAGTCTCAAGTTGCTAAAAGGAGCCTATTAGCTGCTTGTTAACTCCGAACTGGAGTCATCTGGCAAAGTCATGCTAATAGTTGGCATCCCAACTTCAAGGAAAGACGTGCTGTTCTGCTGTACGGCATCCTCATGTTTTCCTCAACTTCTCTCATCTTTCAGTTCCACCCCTTCCATTTCCTGCATAGTCTGTTTGAAGACGGGGCTGTGGAGTTCCAACAGTAACGTTGTGGTACAAATGCAATATCTGTCTTGTCCTTTCACCAGAATGGCAATACTGAAGGAAAAAGCTTCTTCCTACTGATTATTCTTCAATTTTTCTTCCTTTTATTTGGGTAGACTTGCAGGTCTTTAAATACATTAATACTATTAAACTTAGAGTGAAAGTGTCTGGGCTGGCAAGAACCTCAGCTGAGGCACAAGTATACTGGAAAATAAAAAACCTTGAAAAGGCAGTGACTGCACATTGAAATCTAAGTCCTAAGGTCTAGCTCCTGCTCATTTTTCCTTTGCTCCATCCTTGCATAGGAAATGTCTCCACTGTTGTGGTGTTAGGTTTTTTTTTTTTTGTAAGAGCATGGGCTGATTTAAAAACTCAACAATATCCTTAGTGTTTGAGAAATCTTGACCCAGAAGTTTTCTCTTTCTCCTGCTTTGTTTCATATAGCCTGTAAAGGCAAACCGTGGGCTTTTTTGGTTGTTGTCGAAATTATCACTTCGAGTTCAGAAGTTTTTTTAGCGATGCACAATGTTGCAGACTGACACTTGTTGGGGCAGGCCCAAAAGGAGAAACAAAATCTTAGGATCTGGGGGCTGTAGCAGGCAATAGCTGGAAGAGGTTGAGATCTGCCAGCCAGTTTTATTAGCTCCCTTGGTAATACAAGGGCAGCTGAAGCTGTAACACTTGGGAAACGTCACCTCCTTTGAATGGGTACCTGTGTAACCCCCGCAGGACTAACTTAAAAGCTCACCAACTTGTTGAGGAGTGATGGACAAAGGTCTGGAATGTATTGTAGTTGATCAAGCACTTTTAAGTGCCAACCTAGTTAAATTACAGAAATTTTCTCTAACTAATGCAGCTGTAATTAATACAGCTGCACTAGTGCTGTAATTAGTATCTGTTTCAGCTATGACTTGTGCTATGGAAACAAAATACTGTGTAGTAGAACTTTGTTTACACTGGATGCTTTGATTTAGCAGTTGTTTGAGGGCTTTTTTTTTTTAGCTGATGATAGGAAGCTGTAATATGAAGGAATCCAAAAGCCCTTTAAGCATCTTCTTAATTTTAAACGATGTTACTGGGTCCATTTTCTTCAATAGAACCACAGTTTTACTGCTTTCCTTGGTTGAGCATAGGTTAACTGGAGTATTTGGGTAGATTGGCAGTGTACCTGTTGCATGCAATCAGGAGGTAATCACTAGAATGAACATCTACCACAAGTATTTTACAATGCCAAAGTGGCCGGGAATTAGGTAGGGCTGACTCACCATGTACAGTGGACAAAGATTTGCAGATAAATTTACTGGTTCTTTGTCCTGTGCTGTAGTTGAAGGATGTCTACTTAACACCTGTCCTTATCCTGTTCTGCAGCATCATCACGCCTGCTTTTTGGTACTCTATAAAGTGCTACAGTGAATCACGTGCCAAAATCAGCAAACAAATATAAAAATTGCAAACCACAATGCCCTACTGCAAAACCCTGAGAGTTTCAGGTTTGAACATCTGTAATGAAGTATTTTTCTATTTATGTTCTTTGTCTTTTGCTGAGGCACCTAAGCATCAGATGTAGGATGCACACAACATGTAAGCTCTGTACCAGTTGTGATAACATGGTATTATACTCTAAAACCAACTTTTTTTTTTAATATTATTTTCTTTGTACATGCTGTTGACTGGAGTTTTCAGTTGGGCGAGATTGAGTCTGATTGTTAGCAGAAAAAGCATTTCCTACTCACTCATTTAGAAATAGTGTATTTCAACAGGATTAGTATCATAAACTAATTAAGAAAAGTTTCAAGTAGTAACCCTGTCCTGGGTGGGGGGGCTCCCACTGATCCTGGCACCTGCAGGGCCTTGACAGTAGGGAGAAAGTGCTGCTGCTGCTTTCCCTGATGTGTGTCCCAACTAACAAAAACTTTCTGATCGACCAGCTTTTAGGCCTGAAAGCATTTTCTTCATCAGCTGTTTTGCTTTAGCACCTTTTTTTTTTTTGCAGTGTTTGAGGTATTTTTGGCCCCAAACAATATTTTTCTGTTTATACCATGCCTGTTGTTGAAGAAATTAGAAAACTTGTGATGGTGGTGGTCTGATTCCTTGCTATTACATAGGGGTGCTTCTGAGTTACTGGTTTGTCTAATTTACATGGACGTCAGTAGTATCTGAAAGAGGATTTTTGTACTCTGCTGCCGTAAGATTTGAAAATAAGGAACTCTTTGTCATATAACTCAACAAAAGTATTGAAATACAATTTATAATTAGCTGCTTTTTTTTTTCCTGTAGTTGTCAGTGTAAGTACTTACATGAGTCACTTTTTTTAATCCAAGGCATAAAGCGGAATTAGAAAATTGCCATGGATGCTCAGCTTCCTTGCTTGCTATAATGAAATAGTTTGCACTCAGGTTTTTTCTTCGTCTTGGAGAGGATCTATCAGAGTACAGTTCAAAGTGATTTTCTGGATGTTGTAGTAAAATTGTTGAAGCATATTAAGGGATATTATGGAGACAGCACTGTAATGAAAAATTCAGTTTCTTATTTTCTGATGAATTGTTATTCATCACAGGAGTCATCTAGCAGCTCCAGGTGTATTCTTGCTCATTTTGCATGTACCTTTTAGATTCGCCTAAGGTTCTAACTCAAAAAACACAGGAAACTTTTTTTTTTCAGATGGCATTAGTCCATGTTTCATTTCTGGTCAAATAACATAATAATGATGTGACTTGTTCTTCCGTAAAAACTTGTAGAAGCGCACTGAACATCTGCACATAATGATTCCATTCATGCGAAGAAAGCTAAGTGACTTATCACACTGTATTTGGAAGAATTTCTCCTTTTCTACAGGCAGCTTCAGAGATTTGCTGCCACTGAGGGCAAAACTCCACGTCCTGCTCATCTAACAAGAAAGATACAGGCTAGGTACTTAGAACACATCCATCCTGATTTTTAGATTAACAGTTAAATGTTTGCATAGTGAAATGAAAGAAGGGCAAAAGTTCTTTGCTATTGTTACTTGCAGAATTCCTGTGAGAGCCACAAGGCGCTAAGCACTGCCAGTGCATCCTGGTATGACTCGGGCTGAGGTGAAGACATCTACATTGGGTGTTGCAGAGTGTACTGGGTGCCTAAACCTCCAGTCAGCGTGGTCAGTAAAGCCTAGAGAGCAGTGGTTCAGCTGTTTACAGGTATAGGGTCTATTCAGCCTGGGCCTAAACATAGATGTATAGTGATATTTGAGACGCACTGGAGAATCTGGGACATCTTCATGGGTGGGTGCCATACAGGCTTGCAGGAGACCTGTTCCATGCCCTTTCGGACAGGCAGCTGGGAGTTAGGGTGGGTATACTAGTGAATGCCACACTAGACAGCAATGTCTAATGACTTTTCGATGTGCTGTGTTTATGAAAAGTGGGTTGTACCCTAGATGTTGAATCACGTTCTAGGCTCCACTGATTGTGCAGACTAGATCTGCGTTGATTGTAATGGGAGTATAGGCAACTGGTACCTCTGTGGACAGCTATATGTAGACACCTAAATGGAAGCGTCTTACTCCCTGTACAACTTCTGTTCTACAGAGCAACATGCAGAGTGGGAAGGGTTGAGATGGACACATTGCCACATGTATAATATTTAATTTGTACATGGTAGAAGAGGGTCTTGTTAACAGATTTGAAGTTGAGAAGAGACAGTGGTCGCTGAAATCAGTGGAAGCGGGACTTGATGGGTATAAAGTAATCTTCCAGAGAGAAATAGGGCAATGTTTGGATACAGCCTCAACATGGTGGACCCAAGAGGCTGAGAACACAGAGAAGGTTTCCTGCATACTGAGTGAGGAATGTTAAAAGTGACTAGGATGCAGTTAACTCTGACTTCTGAATAGGAACAGATTAAAATAGAAGGACAAGAAAACAAATCCTGCTCACTTTGTCCTTGCAGAGTTGATCCTTTTCATTTTGGTGAGTTCCTAGTTTGAATAGCTTCCATGGGGTTCCTCGCTGCTCTAGGGAAAACCCTCTGTCTTGACATGACCTCTGATGCTCACCGGGCTTCCTCCTTCCTACGTGTCTCTCTTACTTCTTCCTGTGGTCTGGAAGGTTTCCCCCAGGTTAGTGTAGCCCGTGGCTTTTGGGGAAGGAAGAGCTTCCCGCTCCCACCAGTGACTTCCACCCCCTGCAGCGTGCTGCAGCTGGGAGCAGGGAGGCAGCGATGCTCCCTTTCTGTATCCCACTCGCAGAGAACAAAACAGCTTTATAATGTATTCCCACAGGAAACCAAATAAATAAAACAAATACCATTCATCCCAGACTTAATGGGGGTAAAGAAGGAAACGGAGGAAGCAACGGAGAAGTCGTGGTGCTTTATAGAGCAGTGTAGCAAGAATCATTGGACAAGACCCTGGCACTGACACAGCAGGAGGAGAGTAGATGGTGTGAACCAGGATGTTGTGTTGAATCTGAACTGTTGAAAGTCATAAATGGGCCAAGGGGGATGGAGACTAAGTTGAAGTATTGGATTTGAAGGAATTGCTGGGGACATCAGTGACAGCAAAATCAGTAAAAGGGACAGCAATGGAAACAGCAGATGAAATGGGAGGAGTGAAACGTAGCTTTTCACTGTTGAATTTACCTTACAAATGATGGGAAAAAGGAATATGAGAAGCAGCTAAGAAGGTAGATTAAGATCAAAGGTAGGGTTTTGGAGAAAGTAGGAGGTCCCAGCAGACTGGCATTTTAAATGCAACTCCATTGGGTACATTGAATCAACGTGCTAATGCCTTCACTTAGTTGGCAGCAAAGTTACTGGATTTAGGATTGTATTTCTCCACTACTTATTAACAAAAGCCTATTCCTGCCGAGTACCAATAGCTCCTATTGAAGTCAGTGTCTCAGGGGACTAGGCCCAGAAAGGACAAGGGAAAGGCATCTTTCTGCTCTGATGGAGCTGCCCTCGAGGCAGGGATGAATAGTAAACCCTCAGGACTGTTCTAAGGGCTAAATAAAGGTGGAAATTATTTTATTCTTGCTATGTTTGTTTATTCTTATTTGCGCTGAGCTGTTAAATCTGGTACGGAAGGGGAGAATTTCTGTATCGTAGAGTTTTGTTATCGTAGGATTTGGAACACATAGGTAACTTGTTTAATGTATGTTTGTGCTGCACTGAAAGTGGCTGCAACCTTTTTTCCAAACTCCGTGGATGGATTTTGAGCCAACTGACAATGAGTAGTGGAGTTATGAGAGCAAAGTTTTGGTCAAAGAAAGCAGCGAGAGCTGCTTTTTGGCTGTCATGGCCCCATTAGCTGCGCTGCACTAATGTTGTACAGCACGCACATGTGAAATGGAGTGCAAGCAAGATAATTCTCAGCTCGGTACGCTGAGGAACATTTGGTGTGCAAATGTGCCAAGAAGTTAAGCTGCCTTCCACCTAGGATTTCAGAAAAGAGCAGTGGTTTCAGATGCATCAGTTTTTATGATTCATTAAAGTCTGTCACTATTCCCATATTTTAAGACGGACACCCAGAGCCACCAGTCACTTGGGAACATTTAGGTATTATCCCTTTATTCTGAGTCCAGGGTCACAAAGGTTGTCTGTAGCTTGGTAATTCACAACAGAAATAGGGAAACTGGGTCAGAAAAATGCTTAAGGGATTACAATTTCATGAGATTATGGGGCACTGGTGTTGTCAAATGATTTATGTGTTGAAGTTGTTCTTTGTTTTCCTTCTGTGTGGTAGATGATTTCTAGAAAGAGCAATCAATTACAAGTTCAGGCAGTGTGGGAATAAGTATCAATAACTATGGAAAATTGTACTTTTCTGTGCTAGTGTACTTTGAAAACAGCCAAAACTCTGTGTTCACTTGGAAGGTTTTATTTCATCACCTTTGTGTGCTGAGAAACACTTGTTACATCACAAAAGTCTGAGAGGGGTAACATGGTTTAAGATTAGCAGAAGTGTTGGGGAATCATCAGTGTGAAGGTAGACACCTACATCTGTTCTCATGTCTGGACTATTCCATGTAGTTAGTGTAGAGAAGACACCTGTGGGATCGATGCATTTCATGCAAAATGGGGAAGGGGAAAAACAAAGGATTTAATGAATTATTCCTTAAATGTGCTACTCTATTGCTGCTGAATTTAAAAGGTGTCTTAAAATAGTTCATGTGTAGTTGTCTCTCCCTTGTCTGACATCTAGCAAGGAAACATCCCAGAATCTGGGAGCCCTAAAGAGCAGCCAAGAGCAATGTCTGGCTGTTGATTTTCTGGCTACTTAAGAAGCGGGGTATGGGGGAGCTTGAACCGCTCAGCTCTATTGACTTATTCTATGTTAAAAAGCATATGCACATACATGCTTTATATCTGGATTGCAGGAAGAGAACACAAAAAGGTGAGATCATATACAACTCTTAACAGACTTACTACAAATCAGAAATCTTGAAGTCTTCCAGAATCTTTGCTGAAAACTATTTGCTTCAGTGTGACCATGATGAATCATTTGGAACATTGTTTAACTTTTGTTTTGTCTGTGTTTTGCGCTAAGGCCTCATGATTTTTCTGGATCCTTTAGGTGCTATTTTAAGACAAATGTATCTCAAAAAATTCACAGTATACATACAGTTCTCAGAATAATATGAACTTTAGATAATGGTGTGCCACAGAAAACTGCAGGAGAGATTAGGGATATTACCAGTTAACTAGAGCACTGCAATAAAAAGTCTGATTTAAAAGGAATGGATCGTTCCTTTTATTATAAAGACAGACAAAAAGAAAACAAAATAAAGGGTCCTACTCAGCCTAGCCTGGAGGATGCTTCGTGGCACCAAGTTTGAGTGGGTATAGATAAGATACAACAATAACAATTGACAGATTTCTCAGTATCTTTAGAAGCACTAGTGTAATTTATCTAACACATCACTGATGAACCATGACTCATATTCATAAGCCCTGGTTTTGGATCTAGTTTAAGAGAACAACTTTTATTTGTTGTATTTCAAGTATTTAATAAAATATAGTTGGAGAATAACATGAGAGTAACCATCCTCAGTTGAAGTCTTCTAATTACCCACATATAATTACCCACGTTTAAGGGCACTTACAATCTTTGTGCAATTGATGTGTTATTCAGGGGTCAAATCTAGGGAGAAGTATGTCAGAAGTCACATGTAACTTGGGAATTACTTTCAGGAGACGAGGCAGTATATAATGATGGCAGTGTCAAACATCCCTGTGCTCAAGGCAGTTATCAATAAATCCACACATACGGAGTCTCTTTTTTGACAAATTATATGTAATTCAATATTGATAGAGATGTATGTTTACTTATGTTAGCTCGCTATCCTTGGGTTAAATATGCTATACTCTTCTCAAACACTAAGGCTCAAAGAAAGAAATTCTGTTGCATATTCATGAAGTTCTGTAGGTTAAAAACCAAATTTAATGCTTCTGATTCTCATATATTATAAGGTCTTTTTTAGTACTTACCCCTGCCCCCCGCAGCAATGAAGGAAGATTTTAAATATAAATGGAGGTAAAGGCAAATAAATCAGTACTTGGTTAACTGTTTTAACATTGGCTGCTTCATCCACCAGTGACATGCTCAAGTTGGACAATGTGCATCAAAAAAATACAGCTTGATTTTTGGAAGACCTTATAGGATCATTGAAATATGGCGAATAACCATTAAGGACCCTGTTAAGCAGATCTGATCTCTGTCACTTACAGAGGTAGAACCACTTCTGTTGTTTTGAGCGAATCTTTTATGTAGCAGAGAGTCTTCTCTGTTCGGTGTTGAGTTTAGTCCAGTCAGCTCTTGAAAGCCCATAAGCCTTTTTTCTCTCAAGTTAAACCTGCAAACTTTCTAGTAATTTGTGAGTTTTTACATATATAAGGTCTCAAAAGAGAGTGGCTTTTCACATAGATGACAGAGTTGGATTCCCACCTGGTATTGTTGAACGCAAACCACAGCGATGAGAGTTTGAATATGGTTCTTGGGGATGAAGAATTGTATCACGTAACTGTGCTCTCATGAGTAAAGCAACTTGGATGGCTGTTTCATGTAAAATAAATGTCCCTGAGCCTGAACAATTTCAAGTGCTATTTTAAATTCATTCATGGGTATCCATGATCTTCCTGACCTCTTAGTCCTGAGGTCAGGACTAAGTCACCCCTGATGCCAACTAGGGTGCAAAGGCAGATTCTCAATTAAAATTGTCAATTAAAATCTCAATAAAAATTGAGATTTTTGTCTATGATTTTAGCTTTCCTTAGTGAAACAGACACAGCACTGAAGGCCTTGTGGAAAGGAAATGTTTTACATTAGCATGGACTTCTTGTATCACTCTCTACAGCCTTGGTAGAGCTGGGGGTGTAGACAACCTGTTTTCAGATCTTCACCCTTCCATCTCCTCCAAACCTAAGATGCTGTAAGAATAGCTTCAAAGTCAAGAGGATTCAGAGGTAAAACACCGAATCAATATGGAAGCGTGCGTTTGTGGATATGTATGCAAATATTTATTTTGTTGTTCAGTACAGAATTAGAAAAAATAATTCCTGTAGTTACATATTTTATCTAACCCAGCCTGTTCTCTTGGGAGTGTCCATCTTTCTCCAGACTTTTGCGATGCAGTTATGTGCTTTTAGAAACCATTTGTTCATTAGTGCAGCAGTAATCATGGAAATAGGTCACAGCCTCTTTGGAGTTAAGCTGTTACATCCCCACAGAGAACAGCACTTAAATATCAATAGCGTAACCAGGAAAACTCGGCAGTTATTCCCCTGTTTTCTGCAATTCAATGAGGAGTTGTTCGATGCAGACCCCGTTGCACTCCAGATGAATGGCAGTGATTGTGAGAAAATGATCTCCTATTAATGCAAGATGTCACACTGAGAACAAAGACTAGTTCTTACCACGATGGGATGAGCTCACTCTAATCCCCAGTTTGGGAGACTTTGATGCTTGTCCAGGTGCCAATTTTTCCATATATACCATACCAGAAGAAGTCTAGAAAAAAAAGCGTCGAACAGGCGGTGTTAAACTGATTCATGGGTTCTCAATCTCAAGGTCATATTGGGTGAAACGTCATATAATTACCCTTTCACATGCTGTGCCCCAGGGAACCACCTCCCCCATCAACAATTTGAGCTTTCAGAGTGCTAAGAAAATAATTCATATTTAATTTACCATCACAAATAAAGAAGTGTGGACCTGTTTTTGCAATCCCCAAATTGTTTCAGTTTATGCTTGCATAAATGTCTAAAATATGTCCATTTAATTCAAACTAACATTGCCTCCAGGTTTTTTGCATCACAGAACTTTACATCCCCATCCTGGGATTTTGGTGTGTGGTCAGCGAAATCCTGGGAGGACACGCTGTGCCTTTCTGATATGTTGTTCCTCTGTCTGCAGTGCCCACTCATGTATTAGAATGGGAAGGACCAGAACTAATTAAAAGAAAGACGTATACTCCTCATTGCTCTAACCACCCATTACCCTCAACCTTTTCCCTCATGATCTGATGTAAGAATGTCTGGTGGGTGCTGCCCCAGTGTCTTCCACAAGATTGTCCTCTCTTTTCACCAAGTAGGATCCTTTCTGTGGAGAAAGTGGGGGCAGTGCAGAAATATTTCTTACACTGTATATCCCACCAGAGTAAAATGTGAACGTTGTGTGAGCAATAGGATCAAAGGTTGTTAAAAACCTAAAAGAAATAGCATAAAACTAGAAGGCTATTGGTTAGCAGTTTTTGTAGGGAGATGTACAAGGTCTCAAGAGAACAGAAAATGAACTTCTTGAGGAAAAAAAAATACTATATTCATAATAGCACTGGTATTGCCAGGGTAACGTTCTTCAGAGAATGTAAGTTTTTTATTCTGTATGCTGTGTTGTAAGGACTAAAACCCCCAAAACTTCTGATTTCAGTCATGAGTTTATTTTAGTGTATGTACACTGTGATGTAAATCGGAAGCAGATCAATTAGTAAAGTAGGGGAACTAGGCTGACATGCCACAAAAATGTAACCATTAAGATGAAAACCAAAGTAGTGTTCCTTGTACCAAATAGAGGCCCGTAAAATTCCCATCTAGACTTGAAAAAAATCAAAGGCCGAGTCATTGGAGGTTCAGAAGCACTGTACTGGAAAGATGGAGCACATTTTGAATATGGCAATATAGATTCATAAGCAGAGAAATAATAATAAATAATAAGATACAACAGAAATCTAGCATTTTCCTCAATTTTAATGGCAACTGAGTTATGTTTTGTGTTTGCATTACCAAATGTGCATGGTTAATGGAATGCTATCATGGGTCTGGCTACATCACTAATTTCTGGAATATGCTTTTGCTTACTCTAGAGACTATTCTTTATTTTTCTGACCTTTGATTAATTCTGGATTCAGAATCTTCGTGAGTTATCATCAGGAACTGAGATCTGAAGATTTTATAATTATCACCTTTTAATTAATACTGTTGGAAAGATTTTCAATAAATGTGGCTATTGCCACAACAACCAGGAAACCATGAAATTGCATGGTATTGCTGGTCTTCATATCTCTTCCAGAGATGCCCTCCTGTTCTCGGGTGTCACAGAAGGAATCTGCCCCCTGCCACGGTACCTGCCGTTACGTGTGATGCCTGGCAATGCGGCAATACCTCTTCAACAGTCGTGTAAAATATGAGCGAAAACTGCAGCGCTCCTCTTCTTCTAGAGCACTCCCTGCACCTCTGCTTCTCAGTGTGCTACAAAGCTTCAGGCCATCAACGTCGCTTGCTGGCTGCCAGATCTCTTAGCAGCAGTAGGGCCTGGTGTGTTATCAGCTAATGGAATCCCTCTGATTTCACACGATGCCTGTGAGCTCTTCTGGGGCGCTCCTCCTTTGGTTACACCGATTCTCAAATTCAGAGCGTGTCAAAAGCCCAACTGCAAGTAGAGAGGATTCTTCTAAATAATAGCGATTTAAGCAACGCTGTGGGTTCATACTAATTACGTTTCTATCATTCATCAACAGTAGGCTTTTGTGTTAGTCCTAATGTGAAAGTGGTGTTATTTTAGTGCTCTTCTGTAGAAGGTACTCATTGACTGAAGTGTTTGAAATCAACCCTTTTCGTGTTTTTTTTGCTGAAGCTGTTGTAGTCTAAGAAGAAATGAGAGATGTGTGAGCCACAGCAAGGAACAAGTGGCTACTTGCACTATGAAATTGAAGGCCAAGCACAATTTAAATGCAGAAGTAGGTAAGTCACTGTACTGGATTCAGAGTTGATGGATGAAGTGGCATAAGTTGCATGTAAGTGGATGTAAGTGGATCTGACTGAGTATGAAGGAGCAGAAGCGATATCCTGAAAAAAGGGTCCTAATTACAGTGATTTAAGTGATGCTAGAACAGTTTTAAGCACCAGCCATGGAGAAGATTAGCTTAGATAACAATACATAGAAGTTATGTAGGCTTGCTGGGAGAGAGCTACTTAATGGACATCTTTGTCTTAGTTGCTTTTTTTTTGCTGTAGCCATCCTTCCTGCTTTATTTTGGAGTGTTGCATCCTTGGTCTGATGCTGTATATGCGGTGTATAGAAGATGTGAAGTTCTTTGCGTTCTCCGTGCCTCGTCAACCTTGTCTGATGGCTAAGAATCCTCTCCATGTATGCAGGACACATGCTTAATGAATGGGGAGGACTGCTGCCTTGCTTTCAGGTGTTTCCTGGGTGGCAGAAGAGCACGATCTGTCACTTCTCTCATGTGTTTTCCTTTGCTGAAAGCAACAGTTAGTCATGGTAGAGCAGAGCAGCAAAAATGCTGCATTAGGTATGACAACAGTGATTATGCATACCATGTATTTTATGTTGAGAGATTATTCCGATAGTATTGTTTCTTGACACTTCTGTAAAATGCCAAATTCCAGAAAGTTCCACCCATGTGAAATGGGAGATGCATGAGATAACTAGTCAGATATTAGCAGCCTGAGCTGCTGAGTCTTGCCATTTGTCATGCACTAATGTTGCAGAACGTCTCAGCATGTTCTGTAATTTATAATAAAAACCAAGGCAATATAGAAGATATTATCTACTATCTAGGATTGTTTTAAATACAGAAAAGTATGTTTGCATGCACAATTTTAAGTACTAAAGAGCCACGGATAGAAAAGTTAACTTCGATTGTGGTATTGCTCAATGACAGCCTAAAGAATATAAAAGTGCCAGTGTATGCTGTCAATACTTTTATAATGATTGTGTGACCTTAATAAAAGTTTTCAAGGCTTTGTGTACCTTTGAGGTGTTGGTTTTCTACCTCATGCGTTTTTTTTTTCTTGCTTTTCTCTACTTTTGTGATGCAATAATAATAGCATACGGAGATGGATAACATAGTTCTCTTTGTTTAAATATGCCAGGTCAGACATCAACACTGTTGTTTCTGCTCCAGTGCCCTTTCAGTTCTTGTTTGTGCAGGACTACTTGAAACTCCTGTGTACATTAGTTGTTAATACAACTAATTTTCTCCACTTCATTGCTTGACTAAGTTGTGCTGCCTCATGGCACCAGCACTTGATTAAAATTAGATGTGTTCATACCGGGACAAGGAAACACTGAAGAGGTGATTGTCCCACAGAAACATGTGCTTATCCATGGATCCTTGGTTTCATTCATTTGGCAAGATTTGTTTTGGGTAGGTTTGGGGGACAGAGAGAGTGCTTCAACTGGACTTCAGTTCTGACGGCAAAGGCAACAATAATCTTGGTAACTAAGGATACTGAAATACCATTTAATCCTTACTCCTAAGTCAATAGGTTTTTGCCTAAGTAATAAATTAAGAAACCTTTCAGCACATGCTTGAAGAAACTGTGAAACAAATAGGGTGCTGAAGTTCTGTGGCTGTGCAATTGAAACCTATTTGGTTAGGAATTTTCCATCAAGAGTTTATTTTAGCAGAAAATGCTGATTCACAAAAATCAAAACTATGGGAGATTTGTTTTGAAGTCTCCCTTTCCAAAACAAAACAAGCAATTGTCCAAGTATCTTTCTTTTGATGTTGTCTTAACAAAAAAAGTTAAATGCTTAGCAGAAAATTCTTTTTATTAGGTAAAAAAAAAGACTCTAAGTCTAGCAATTGTGTATTACAGGGTGTTTTGAAACAAGCAACTGCATTAGAGAAAACTCGTACTTTCTTTCTTGATCTGTTGTGTTCATCCAGATGAGCTGGTGAGCCTGAGTTGTTTCATGGCTGCTGAGTGCCAGCTCCAGGGTGAGGGAGAAGGGTTTATTAAAGAGAACCTTGGGAAACCAAGTTTAGGAATCTGAAGTCAGCATTTCTGAATATCCTCCCATGTTTGTTTCAAAGATTGTCCTCTCTGTGAATCAATTATTCTGTGAATGATCAGTCTGTGGGTTTGTAGCCACTTGTAGTGAACCAAGCCCTTTGTTGACTTGACACATATGTTTGTGGGGCTGATGCAGATAGCTAGTTTTTGGTACAAAGTATATAATTTTGAAGTAAATACAAACATTGTAAAAGTCTGGAGAAAATGCATGTGTTTTTAAGGCTGAGGGACAAGAGACTTTTTCGTCAATTTTGTTTTCTCTTCTTCCTTTTCCCATATTGCTGCCTTATTTAGTTATGCCTTAGTTCCTCATTTTTTTTTGTTTTGTTTTTAGGCTGCTTTCCTGCACAGTGTTTGGAAATGTTTTCAGGTGATCTATAGAGCTCCTTTCCTTTGGCATTTCTAATATTATATATAAAGTTACTCTTACAGTTCTTCCCGTCTCATCTCAAAGGGTGTGTTGAACACATTAGATGAGGCTGGAGAAGATGATGTTTCATCTTTGTGCCTGTTGTAAGCTAGTCCTGCCTTGTGAAGCCAATCCATCTGCTGACTCCTGTTAGCGTGTTGGTATACATTCTTATTTCACTCCACTTCGTTTTTCTTTTTTTAGTATCTAATAAGAATGCAGCTCAGCCAAGCAGGGCATGTTTAACCTTGCAATGCTTTGCTGTATTAGTTTGGCAAGCTCAGTGGGGATATAAGCAGTCCAATATTCAAATGAAAGATTTGCCTCCTGCAGGAAAACCCATAAAAACTTAGCCAAATGTTCTCAGAAACCAGAGAAATAAAGCTGGGATCTTAGAATAGCTAATTGGATCTAGTGCAAACCCTGTGGTTTTCCAACAACTGAAAAAAGCATCAGAAGCTTTTTTGTATGTTTTGGATTTCCCTGTTGTACCCTTTCAGATCCATTTCTTGGCATGAGTTTTGTCTTAAGGAACGGGATCTGGATGGTTTAGGAAAGAACAATAATTACTACCTAAGTCTGATTCTGTCTTTTCCATTTATTGCACATTGAAGGCCTGTCAAGAAAGGATTTATCACTTTAAAAGGCTATGCAAATAGAGATGAAGGAATCATTTCACTTTTGTAGATAATAAGTGTTAAAAATAATTTGTGGAGATCATAAGGCAATCGTGACAGATTTAAAAGAAAGAAAGAAAAAAATAAAGGGACTGGAGATGTTAATTGAAACTGAAATCTTCAGAACCTGCTAGGTGAAGTGTTCCTGTTGAGCTATCCATGTCCTGCGTGGCCTTCACTCTTGCTTCTGAGATGAGTTAGTGGTGGAAGGGAGGACTGGAAGTGGTCCCTCACACTCTGCCCTCCATTCAGGCAGGAACTTCTCACTCTTGGGCTGGTTCGGCTGGTGCCCCGCAGCAGCCTGTGCATCGCTGGATGCCTGGAGACTGCTGCTTACGTTTTTAGGAGAGTCAACCAAGGTCACACAAGTGGTCCCGCACTCCCTTGAGGTTTCAGGGGGCAGGAAGGTTTAGTTTACTTTTTACTGGCGCAACGCCAGGTTGATACTATTGCTCTGTGTGCATTTACTTTGTCTTCATGTTAGTGTAACCATCAGGTCTGCAGCTCAGTGAGTCCCACCCTCGCCATCCAAGGGCATCCTTTTCTCCTCCCCAAGTGTGTGTTTGGTCCCTGTGTTACACTTCTGTTTGTATGGAAGGCTCCAAAACTGTGAGCATTTTAGATCCCTGCTGAACCAAATTCTGTTTTGTTTAACCCTTACATGAACCATAATTTACTGTTTAACTTTGTGCCGTTGGGATGTAGTTTAAACAAGTCTCAATCTTTAGAGCTGTCTACAGCAGTACCTCAAGCAAGATGCTGTAGCAAAGGGCATCTAGGACTTTGTAGCATCCCTCATCCAAATGTGCCATTATATTGGATATATTTGCTCTTGCAGCAAGAACTGCAGCTTAGAAAGGGAAATTTAGGGAAAGGCAAGTAATAAGAAGGCAGAGGAGGGCAAAGCACTGTTCTGGAGATGTCTTATTTAAGGCAGTTTTGTACTTGCCCTGTGTCTAAGGCTGCCCTTAAGGCTGGGTCAGGTTTGATAGGCTTTCTCGTAAGCAACAATGCTGATCTTGGAGCGTGGTGCTTCGTGGTTGCACTCCTTTGAACGTGCAAGTGGCACTGGTTGTTGTTTCCCCTTTTCCAGCAGGCTTGGGTAGTGGAAAGGACGCTGTGTATTACGCTGACGCACCCCTGATGAATACCCAAGGGGAAGAAGGAAGCCCACTGGATGCTATTTAAGTAGGGGCCTTTGGCATTCAGCTGTGTGTGCTTAAATAGCAGTACTTGTCTTCCTTTGCCTGAAGTGATACATCAGTTTGGTGCGTATGATTGCTCTGAAGTTGGGTTCTTTGCAGGTTTTTAATCTTATGGTGCAGATCTACAACGTTTTTACTTAAATTTTGCTTTATTCTATGGAGTTTGCTTTTTTTGGTTTTGTGTGTAATTTTTCACATTGAAATCAGCTCTTAAAATCACCTTGTTTTATTGCAGTATGCTAAGATACAGGATTTGGATTTTTGTCATTTTTAACAAAGATCTACTTCATTCTATTTGCTGAAGCAACGTGCCTGTTTTGTCACTCTATCAAGGGCTGAAATGAAAAAGAAAACTGGCGACTCCCACAAGGCATAAATCAAAATTACAGTTTCCTTGATGATTGCTTGGACTTCCAATTAATAGAACATTTAAAATGAGCACTGATGCCCATGAATAATAGAGTAAAACATGCTAGAACTAGGCAAGAGGAGAGTTTGTAGAATTTTAATGAGTTCTGAAGCGGCTTGTGGGTGTATGAAATTTCTGTCTAATCGCTTTCTTTAAAAGAAAAGTGATGGGAAGGTGTTGTGTTACACAGCAATGTCACTTTGTTCCTAACTGTCCTTCAGTAAGCAGCAACCCTACACGAGGCAAAACCAACCATCCAGGATCCAGCCTTATTTTCCTGCTGTTATTAGAAAGGCTTGTTGTTTTTTCTCTGCCAAGGATGTGAAGTGGAATGCCAGCTGCAGCAGCTCAGAGTTGACTATCATGGATTCAGGTGTTAAGGTAGTAAGATGATGATCCAGAAAGCTCAGTTGGAGCAACTTTGGGGTGTTTTTCAGCCTGGGGGAAGCCAGATCTATTCTACTAGAGAGTAGCCTGACCACTGATAGTCCTTTACTAGAGCAGGGCCACCAGCCAATCCACCCTAGAAGGCTGCTTCCATAACTTAATGGTTATGGCTAGTTGGGACAGAGGAGCACAGATCTGTCTCTTGGTCTTGGTTCTGTCATTTAGAAGATGTCTCTGGCTTTAACTTACACTTATTATATGGTCATACTATGAATACTGATTCTAAGACAGCTTTATAAATCAGTACTTTATGAACTATAAGTTAAACTCGATTCTCTAAATAGTTGTCTACTAGGATGCAAAGAAAACTAAATATTTTTATTAGAATCTTTCCGTTCTACCTAACGGCTGAAGTGTACTGTTTATTCATGATAAAATTTAATAAAAGGGGAATTATAAAAGACAGAAAAGGTAGTATCAGTTTCTAGATATAACTTTAAAATTTTGGAGGTAATTCAGGAACCTGGATGTAACTAAACATCAATGAAATTCAGAAGTCACTTCATAGCTGAACTCAACAACTTTGTGGACACCCTTGTGTCTTTTTGCTTCCAAAACAAAGATATAGTGGCAAACCAGTCTTTTTAAGACTTCCTCTTTCTATTTAATTTTCATTATTTAGTTCTAGAAATCACTGAATCTGAGGTAAGAAAATGACATCATCTTTTTTTTTTTTTCTCCCTTCTGTCAGTTTTGGAAATATTTTTGCCATATGTGAGCTTTGCAGTTCACACAGCCAAGTTTTTCCCGCACACCATTTAGTGTGCAAGGGTGGGAAGGTGACCCTATTCCTTGGAGGATGTTGCTGTGTTGTCCCTGGTTAGACTCACCCGTGCTCCCTGAATGCAGTGCTGCCTAGCTCAGCCCTCCTCCCGTTCTGTTGTAACCCCAAGTTTCAAAGCCACCACTTGGCCTCTCGCTTGTGCTGATGGAGTTTGGTAAGCACAGCTACTCAAGGTTTTTCTTCAGATTGATTTGGTTGTTGCTCATGTTGTGGTGAAAATGAGAAATCTGGAAAGTGAGAGCCAGCATATGGATCTAGCAAATGAGGATGGGATTGATGAACTAAATGTTGCTTCGGGGAGGCATGATGTTAAGGATTTGGCTCTTCAAACAGCCTAGGTTGTAAAACTGAAGCTAATTTATATTCTTTGACCCAGTGATGTCAGTCTTCTATCCATTTATTGGAAAGGCGATCACAGTTTACATAGATGTTTTCATGTGGTTACCGTGTTGTCAAAAAGGGGATAGCATCTCTCTTCCTCAAAATCACTTGGCTTACAGTCACTGTCCACATTTTCCTAAGGGTACATTAAATTATTTATCTGTTTTCAGTATATTGGAGTATCTCACTTATGTGCAAGACTTCTGGAATCCATCATAAGGCCCTTAATACTCTTAATGATACAGATATTGTAAAGTGATGGGCAAAGGAAAAAGAAAATAACATATTTTTCTTTATTTTGTTCTAATGTTCAGGCCTTCTTCATACATTTTCACTTCTATTCCTCAAGCTTTCTTATCAAAGTATCAGTAATGTTAATGCTGTTCTTTAGTAGTTTTTCTGGAATGTTGTTTGATTTCTCCTACTTTCACTGAAGGAACAAATAGCCTCTCTTTTTAATAAAGATGTTCTTCTTCCAACTATTCCCAATACAGAAAGCTAACAACATACTTTTGTAGGCAAAATTAGAAAGCACCAGTAGTTATATTTGAGAAAAAATAATCAAAGTAAAAGAATTAAAGTAAAGGTTGATCAGACTGTGTTTGTGTCAGAAACAAAAAGGACAGGTCTGAACTAAAAAAACACCCAAGCAAACAAAGACAAAACAAAAAATAAACCTTCCTTTTCCTTTCAAATATTTTACTGTGCTACTGGTAAAATTGTTCAAATTAATGTCACTGGAATGTATGTTACAATACTGTTTCTGAGTAGTCTTTCAAAGTTGCTAAGAGCTTACAGTGTCAAATAATTTTCAAAGACTGAAAAGAGAACACAAGATTATTCAGATTTTGAAAATCAAATAAATTTGTTTCCAGTAACAGAACTTAAATCAACACACAGGTTTCCAGAAGGTTTATTAACAAGTACTTTTATCAATGTAGTGAAGAATGCATAGGTGAAGGGCAGGCTTACAAGTAATTACCTGCCTGTATGTGTAGAGGGTAATTGGGTCTCACACAATGCTCAGGTCTGTTACCATGTGCCTCTTGGAGTTGATAGAATGTTGATAATATCTCAGCAAGTTTTCAACGAGTCACAACAGACGGATCTGCAAATTGCAATTTAGAAGCAGATATCAATTTAAATCACAGGAGTTTGATTCCAGCCACCCCCCTGCTGACAGCACTGAACACCCATGAAAGCAGCTGCCCGGCTGCTCCTTAGGAAGTGCTGTGGTGTAGCTGGCTGCAAGCCCGTCAGTCTGAAACACTTCACGTGAAATGCAAGAAAAGCCCCATTTTAAACACTGTGACTCGAGTCTGTCCTCCTTTCATGGGGACAAGTTATCCGCTTGAGGCCACCTGAAGCTTTCCGCATTAAAAGAAAAGAGTTTGAGTCACAGGTGGGAATGGTCGTGCTTTTTATAGCTATGCACAAGTTGCATTGAAGTTCAGAGTTGGTTTTCATTAACCTCCACCCAATGCTGGATGGTTTCTAGCCAGTGAAAACATTATGTATAGTCCTAGAAAAATCTAATTTTCTCTAATAAATTATTCGGAGCTGCTGCGGGCAGAGTTGATCGGCTTGGCATAAACTCCTGTAAGAAGCTTTGCTCGTGGGTATTGTGGCCAGGGCTGATTTCCCCTGAAGGAGACTCTCCTTCTTACAAAAAAAGAAACAATTTAAATCTACTGGAAAGGAGCCCAGATTGTTTATTCTTAGGCTCAAGATGATGGCCTTTCATAAAAATCCATAGACACTCAATCTGCATATTCAACTAAGGTTCACAATACAAGTGAGGAAATGCAAGTCCATATGTTTCATTGCAAACCCTCCAAGGAATATCAAGAGGGCCCTTGGTGTTGTTCTTCAGCTAGCACCAATGGCTTTCCCAGGAGTCTGACTTCTTTATACAGGGCTTTTTTTTAACAGGGTTTTTCTGCCCTTGCAATAGTGGTGAGGGTCCTTCTTCCTGTCAGACAGCCCGTGTCAAATACTGAACACATCCTGTGAACTTTTATGCATTTTTGGTCTTACTATCACTCTCCTCATTTCATTATCAGAATACAGGCTCCTCTTCTAGGATCTAATTACTGGACACAATCTCTATGGACAGAATCTAATAGATATCTGAGGAGACTTGCTCTTTTTGCACTAATAATGTTGCCAGTTGTAAGGTTTTCTGCCAAGTCTTCAATTTCAATAATGTTTCTCTCATTCTTTGCATCTTGGTGGCTGTTCCTTCCTCTCCACCCTCTAAAACAGAAGCTATGTCTCTTCCAAAATTGCTTCTGAGTATCAGGAAATAACACATATCATTATAAAGCTTATAACTGTATACCTGGGTATATAACCATACCAGAGACTATGCCAAGCCATCCTATGTAACAAACCTTTCCTATCTTTACTTGTGTCTGGTGTTTCAGGAATCTTGAACCAAAAGCTGGAAAGGCAGTCAACTTTGAGCCAGGCCCAGTATGGTGCAGTTACTGCTGTGAGAAGAGCAGTATTTTGCAAAAAGTAGTAACAGTGGCATCTATAGAAGTTGTGAAACTAAGCGCAGCCATCTATAGACCAGCACAGCCTACCTGCCATGGATGTAACGGGCTGGGAGTGGTTTGTTCCATCTGCTGCTTCCGTAGCTCAGGCTTTGAAAGAAAATGACACAGCTTTAGTAGGCTGGGTGCCAGATGACAATAAAAATTGAATAAATAAGTTTGATTTGTATTTTTCATTAGCCACTTATATACAGTAAATAGATTTTCTTTCTTTTTTTCTTGTGCAATCCCAGAAATATAGTTTATATATATTTTTTTATATTAAACATTTGTATTTCATTCTGTCCTAATAGTACTGTATTCTTCTTTATTGTTATTGTTCTTTAAAAATTGATGCATCTGCTTTGTATAGGCCTCATTTAATGCCTGATGTCCTCTTTGATTGCAAACATCATTGCTGTGGCTTGCTTGCAAAGGATTAGTTTTTAACTAGATTCTTAAATCAAGTTCGCAAGTATATTGGAAATAAAAACCAGATCATAGATAAATTAGTTCCCATGTGACTCTGTGAAGGTTTTTGCAATAAACATTGTTTATTTTGTCATTCACTGGAAAAAAACCCTTACAGATAATTAATCATGGAATTATCTAGGTTGGAAGGGACCTTTCAGATCATAGAGTCCAATGCTGGTCGCAGCTCTTGATTTTCCTCAAAACTGGTGTTACCTTCCCTTGCTCTTGTAGATGATCACCTGTATGAGAATTGTGCCAGTGCAAGAAGACATGCTGCTAAATGCAGGTGCATAAGTCTTCACATGATCCAGACTGAAGCCCTATTCTGCTGGTGGGTGAACATTCACTCTGAGGGCTCAGGAATGCCCAGGTGGTCAGAAATTGGGCTGGTTTTACAAGAAACAGCTGCAGCTGGACCTACTTGGTCTCAAAGCATTAGTGATATTAAACTGTTAACGTAGCACTGAGGCAAAAAGGCAAATCACTGAACATCTGAAAGTAAAAATTCCAGCCAAGAGTATGAATGTTGTTTCACAGTATGTACTGCATATTTTACAGTATTTGTTAAATGGTGTAAAATGTAGTACTATATAATAATACTGTATAATTAATGAGAAAAGCAAGATTAAAAATATTAAATATGCATACTAAAGCTGAAATAATATTGCTAGTTGAACATTTATTTAAAAGTTTACTGACACTTCTGGATTTTAATGAGCTTATATTAACACTTCCTTCTTTATTTAACTCCTAATTGGGGAAAAAAAAACCCCTAAGTGTAGTCGATATGGTATTGATGAGTAGTATAGTGGAAAAAGAAATAATGTACAACCTCACTCCTTTTAAATTAACTTACATGTTTATCCCTGATATGAGTTCTCAAATTACCATATAACGATCCAAGCATTTGAAGGACATGGAATGCTTACCATGACTTAGCTCTTTACATCATCCTGAATAGCTAGGGCAGTAATTGGATTGTTTCAGATGGCTTGACACTTTCAACTGCCATGTGGGGTTGCTGGTCTGCGATGCAGTCATTTCTTTTTTTCCATAGTGGGCCAGAGAATGGATCTGGGCACCTGTGGTGTATAGTGGTGCTGGCAACAACCTGTAGAGGCCATGCAAGTCTTGGGGTGCGGCGAGAGGAGAAAATAGTGTCTTGATGCTTCCTATTTTTCATTCAATCACACAGGCCTGTAGCAAGAATAACAGGTTTGGCTCTGAGGATAAAGCCTCAGGGTGCCAAGCTTCAGAAGTCAGAAGATTTACAGTTTGAAAATATGTTTATAATTTGTTTACCAAGTATTAAAGGCTTGGAAAAAAAACCAACCCACCTTTGGACTGTACAGTTTATTTCTCCAAATTTTGAAATGAAGAATACAACTCTAAGCGGAAACAAACCATGGAAGTTTTAAATCTGAAACAGATATCTTTGCGAGATTACCAATACAGGAGTAGGAGCACCTAATGGAAATAGCTTTGTAAATGGCATGCCTACTGAAAGTAATAGTGGAAGTCCAACTTGCATTTTATTCCAATTGTTCTGATGAAATCGAAAGAGACAAAGATTAGCGATAAACCCACTGGAGCAGAAAACTTCCATTCTCATAGTATATCAGAAGAAATAATTTCGAACTCATGCTTCTGTCTGGGTGGACAGATACTGGGAATGTTACCTGTTAAGTTATAGGACACAAGGATTCCTCAAATTTTAAATTGGTAAACATTCAGAAATTGCTTTACATAAAAATGTGTATAAATGCAGTTTCTGTCATGTGCCTGACAAAATCAGCCAAGATGCTGAAATGTGCAGGGAAGCCATAATGGAAATAGAGATTATCTGCTAAAACTGATGGATAATGATGGAGGAACACCAATGCAACTTAGAAGTGTGGTCTTGACTATTTGCATATAAATTATTCTTTTTGTCTATGAAATAGGGAAAGTGGTGCAGTGATTTAGACAAGAAGAGTAGAAATCAAGGTTCTGATCCTGCTAATACTTTCTCAAACGCTCATTTTTATATAGTGCATATATTTCTGTTACTACCTTAAAGGAATAGAAAAAGTCCACTGAAAATCTTTCCTATATCAAGAAAATGCCAAGTACCCATGGTGAAGCACTCGAGATCAGTCAACAGCCACTACTAATGGTGCGTAGGGTTGGTATCCAACTCATGATGTTGCTCCTTCCTAAGGTTTGAAATTTTTTTTCGTAATTTATCATCTTTGTAACAGTGTAGACTGAGCTAGAAATAGATAAGCATGTAAAATACTTGAGTAATGTCTTTGCAATGTATTCTCTCTATTAGTGAACTTGATGCAGAATTATTTTTTTCAGGTTAAGAACAGTACAGTGCTAAAGCAAATGATGCTGCTCGTCTTTGTCTTGAGATCTGTCATTCTCGCTGTAAGCAACAGAGCACTTCCAGTCTTAGCCACCTCTAGGCAACAAATTTCTCCCTCTGCTTTCTCATTCTCAGGGCCCATATATTACCAAGTAATTTCTTCATACTTTGCATTCTAAGGCAGTACCACTTTTTCTTTGCATAAAACCGTATGCTCTGTTGGTGGCAGATACTGCATGGACTTATTAACTCCTGACTCCGACCGGGTAGGCACTTAAAATAACTTTTTTTGAGAAGCTACATCATCTTGAAGGTCACAAGTATGACTTATCTGATTTTTATTTTTATTTTTTTTTTAGTTCTGATTACTGTATTCAGACTCCTTACTTATTTATCAAGGTTTTTTTGACTGATTACCTTCAAAGAAGCATCCATAAAGTGCCAAGTGTGGAAGAAGTTGGTAAAGCTGTGTCAGAACCCATGCTGAGCTGTTCAGTATGAGATGTCACAGAAATGGATTAATGTAGCTCATTTGGGGGGGGGGTCAGCCATACAGGTGTGTGATGGATGGATGGCTCCTCAGGAATCAAATTACTGGTACCTACAGAGCCTTGCTACTGTTCTTGCCACCCATGTTGTCAACTGGAGGAAAAAATATTTGAGTGTAGTGCTTTGATGGAAAACCTACACAGAGAACACTGTTCAGATTGCTACCCAGGAAGGTAGCTAAATATCAGGACAAGTCTTTATGAAAGTAATACATGGGCATTGAAGCAAGAATTTTCATGTGATATGAATACTTGGATACTTGAAAACATGTTCTCTATAAAGTTTAAAATATTCATATGTTTCTTTGCCTACCTTCCTTCTTGGGTGGCCTTCTCTTTCCCACTCCCCACCCTTCCTTGAATTTAAAGATGGTGTGATTTATGTTTCCATGAAAATTGTGGATTATACTTTCATGTCTCCACTGGAGTCTGCCAGCAGACTCTTCAGCTGTCTGCAGAACTGTGTTAGATCCCAGAATCTCAAAACATCTGGCTCCTTTGACTAAACGAGAATTCAGGTGCTTTTACAATGAAATTTCAGAGACCATAGGCAAAGTTTACTAATAAACTAATTTTCTCAGGACAGGGGAAAATTCTGACTGTTTGCACAGCTCTTCTACCACAGCTGCTTGTCTACATCTTGCAAGACTCAAACCAATAACATCTTATTGACTCAAGAGTTCAGACTTGCTTGGGCATGATAGGAAAGAGGATGGAAGATGGTGTTAGTGAGCCTCATGGGTGGGAATATCCACCCTGCATGTAGGATGATGGGTTGTCATTATAAACTGTTGAAAGGATGTACTAGAGAGTCAACAGACACTGGTTTGCTGGTAAACTAGATCTTTTTGCCTACCAAATTTTCACTACTGGTATATGTTTCCCTTTTTTATGTGTCATAAATTTCTGTCCACTATGCCAGACGCTGCCTTCTGGTGCTTTATGATGCTTTATATAAGTTTTTCCTGAGTTCCTGGAGTTCATGTTAAAATCTCAAGGGGACCCATTAGCAAGTGACCAAGTAGCCCAACTGACAGTTGATTCTGATGTTTTTGAAGGTACGAATAAAAAGCTTTCAATTGTTTCTGAAATTTCTAAATGTTTTAAACATTCTTGAGAGTGTTGTTTTGTATCTGAGTTACTGTCCTGTCTGACATTAACAAATTCTCGATGGTGTCACCCTGTTGACCCAGACCTTGTGTGCCTTTATTGAGCTACAGAAGTGGCTCGTGCTCCCATATAGGTCAAAAGTAGATTTCTGGGTCTCTCTTGCAAAGAGCAATGATACTGGATAAGTTGAGTGCTTTCAATTCATTATGTCCTTGAAAACTCCTGTATTCAGTGGCATAAAAATACTGAAATTGCAGTTTCACAGAGGTGTTTATTCTACACTAGGCTGCAGTAGACTAATTCTGTCTATCTTCTAGTTAGAGGATGGGGCTGTACAAGATTGACCAAAGTTCTTGAATGACGTGGGTTGGTTTTTCTCTTTTTTGTTTTCTAAATTCAGTGCTTACATTTTAGTCTCTGGAGGCTGTTGCTCTCTGCCTTAGCTCTGTGAAGCTCAGTTCTGCAGACAGCCCTCCACACTGCAGAAATGTGGGAGAAGCTGCGTGGTGGAGGTCTCTGGAAGCAGAGCCAGAAGCTTCCTCATGCGCTGCATCTGCAGAAGAGCCAGACTGCGTTTGTGTGGTGTTTTCTGCCTTCCCTTTCCCTTTTCTATTTCTGCTAGAAGGTGCTATTAAGCAACTGCTTTGCTAAAGGTTTAAATTACTGGCAATGACGAGTTGCACTTAAGTAGGTGTGATAATGTTTGTTGATCTGTAGCAATAAACTGTTTTCCTTATGACTTTTCTGATGTAGGTGATTGCTTTTAAACTGGTATTCTTTACTAAATTTACCGTTCACTATTTGTACTGTTGCATGTGCAGGACAGGGTTTGGGCTGCTTGTTCCTGACGGGGATGCAGTAATTATAGACGGCAGAGGATGAAAAGGGCTCTTTATCTGCTAACCTGCCTGCCCTAAGAACTGTGCACCAGCAGCATTTTATTGGTGGGATTGAATGTCAGGTACCCGGCTTTAGAACTGGCTCCTGCTGCGTTTTGATGAATACTTGTACTTTCGCAGCATACAATAAAAGAGTGCCTGGAGTATGCCAGTGCTTTAAAAAACTAATACTTGAAACAGGCTGCCGTATCATGAGACTTTTGTCATCTCTCCCCTGTAGCCCACGTCACCTGGAAGCATTCCTGCCTTAGAGCAGATCCTTAACATATGTAAGAAATGAGCTTCAGCTCTCAAAAACAAGCTACGTGTTCTCTGCACAGAACAAGAACATTTGTAGTAAAAGCAAGTTATGAGAATAAGTAGATTCACCTGTCTCTTGAGCACCATGACTGTAGTAATTTTCATATAAGCAGTAGCAAAGAAAGTTTTCGAAGTGCAATCTTCTGAGATGTGAGCATAAAGCCATAGAGGAGAAATCCAAGGTGTAGGATTGAGATTTTGATTATTTTTTTTCCTTTTTTTATTTTTTTAAATGCTCCAGACACTATTACTCAAGTGGATCCATCACAAAATTTCTCCCCTCCTGCCCCATGACATGTATTTCACCAAATAACAATGTACTTGTGTGATTTGTAGTACTCAGATGAGAACATAAATTGCAAGGTTCACTTCAGTTCCATGCTTGATGTTGTAAACTTGTATCAGTCTGCAGTGCAGGTACTGTGATGGCAAAGACATAAAATTACATCAGTTTTCCAAGTACCTTCTTGGAAAAAATGTGCATCCTGAACTTGTTTGTATTGTACTTCCATTGGATTGATTAGAAGAGCCAAAGGGAGATGGTGTAATGCCCTAGTGACTTTATCTTCTCACTAGTGCCTTTATTGGAGAATTATCAGTGACTGGTCTTGCTCTGCTCCGTGCCTTGCTTTGTTGTGGATGTGTGCTGAGGTTTTAGGTCTCTTACAGCTGGACACTATGAGAAGGAAGGGTTTAGGCAGGGACCTAAACAGTCTTATAGGCATAACCTCTAACCCTGTTAATGATACTTTAAACTTAATGTGTAAACTGTAGGCTCAAATCATCACAGCTGAGCGTTTTGTCACCGTGTTCTTCTCAGGTATGTATAGCTGCTGTTGCACCAGTTTATACCTGCAGCTTACTAATGGTCCAGAGTGGTGGCTGAAAAATGCGTCTACGAGAGAGACCATGCTTTTCAAAATGGGATTTCTCCATTGTCTTAAGAGGTTGGTGAGGAAGACATTTCGTACATTTTTCTAGTGGTATAACTGTATCACTTCATGGCTTGAATTAAATAATTCAAATACATACTCTTAGGCACGCAAGGATTCAGGTTTGGGGTTTTTTGTTTGGTAGGTTTTAAAGGAGTTTGAGTACATTCATTTAAAATGCTATGAAGCAGCTAATTATTTTACAGACTATTACCTAATGAATTAGTATGTCTATTTTTTCCTGTGATTGTATCATTAATGACTGCATGCCTTTAGCAAATTATGGAGTCCAGTTAACAAATGCATTTAGATATTAGACACCTGACCCTGTAAATTTGCATTTGTTCATCGTTTGATTTTACTGAGCTGTTGCGTATTTAGATGTACACATCACATTGCTAAAATCAGTCAAGCATTACATGCATTTAATGAAGAAGGGTGTTAACAATCCTGCTATGACATCTCTCAGAAGGTCAGCATCATCTTCTGGAGTATTAGAAAAGAACAAGTGAAGGAAGAATAAATTTGACCATCTTTAAAAGCTATAAATAGAAAACAAATGTGAAGTTAACTGTATTAATTTGTTCACTCTTCTTTGTGTAGCCTGTATAGCTTCCATCTATGAATGTGCCCTGAAAGAATAATGTTTGTCTGTTGGTTTAGATTCTTTGGGATTTTTGGAATAAAAGAAGGATTAACTTGATAACTTTTAAGAAGATCTGCTCAATGTAAATTATTATCAATTTCAGAAATATTTTTGCCATGCTGTTCTAATTATCTTTGGATGATTGGCTAGTATACTAGTTTCTTACAGCTGCAGAAATACTGTGTGACAGGTTTTGTAGGTGATAGATACCTTACAGTTGCTCTGTGCACAGGGGCAGATTGCAGGACCTTGTAATTCAGTACCACTCCACTGAAACTATTGTTATCGTAGGAGCTTTTGGGGTTTGGTTTGTTTTGGTTTTTTTACATATCATGGTTCATGAAAATTCTAATTGATATTACCTAATGGTTTCAATTTTAAGATCTTATTTCAAGTTTGTTTTAACTACTAGGTTGTAGCTTTTGACCAGATGGGCTGCAGTATTCCCATCTGACTGCCTCTGTCCGTGGGACCTTTCAACTGTACCTTAGAATAGAGTTAGGGAAAAAAAAATTACAGTTATTAAAAATTCTTGTAATTCTAGGGTCTGGACTAGAGACTTGAACCTTGGCAAGGATATCACACACACATAATTTTGTAAAGTAATATTATCTTATATCTATGAGTAATTTTTTGACGTAGCTTGTCCAACTGGGGGAAAAAAAATATTTCAGGTCAGCTACAGAAGAATATTGTTTTTCCATACCAAACTGGAAAAGAAAATAGCTTTGCATAAATGTTTAGTTTAACATGCCATGCATTACCTGTCATTTTTTTAATGTTGAAAAGAATAATAAGGTGGGTGGTTGTTTGTTTTGGTGTTTTTTTTTACAGATGTCTTTAACTTAAGCCCTTACAAACTTAGCAAAGGTTCATTGCTCAGACACGTTCACTGTGTTGTCTTTTGCAGGTAGTGCTGAGCAGATGCCATGGTGTGTTGTCTGGCAGGCTCACTTGTGAGTAACAGGAGGGCTCTTCTTCCTGTAAATCTCCAACTCGGCAACACACACAACTTATTTTTAGAAGCTTCTAAAAATAACAAACACTATAGCGCTTTTCTTCCTACCTTCTTCTAAGATGCTAATGTTTCCACTGTCCAGGTGGTAGCACCACTGTCCCAAGACTCCTGCATGGTTATGCGTGGCTCGTGCTCCTGGCTCAGCTTTAAAGGCAAATGCACTATGAAATGCGATAGCAAGAACTTCTTTATCTCTCTGGACCACGCAGATGAGCATCGCGGAGCGGTACCCGGCTGATGCCCGCGGGCTTGTGTTTGGTGCTGTGCAGGCAGCCGCAGGCAGGTGCTGGGCAGTGCAGGGGCATCAGCAGCGCTGCCCACCCAAGGCAAAGTCATGCTCTGCTGCCGAGGCTCCAGCCTCTCTTTTGGGTGCTCTGTCGGGTCCAGCCTCAGTATCTCTGTGCTGTGTTTCTGCGCTGTAGCGATAGCTGTTGATGTGCCATTTGCTATGGACACATGGAGGAGCGTCAGCCTCGCTTCTGCACCAGATTTGGCAAAATATACCAAGGGAGTGTTCCTGCTGACTAGTGAAATTGTGTCTTTCTGATTAAAACAACATGTACTGGAGCACTAGCAAAGAGCACACTGGTGTTTGTATTCTTTATAGGCACTGAAGGTGATCTAGGGCATTACAAACCAGTATGCTCTATCTCAGTACCTGGCAAACTGATTAAACTGAAAAAGAATAAAAAAAATACTGCTATCAAGCAGCTGGAAAATCATGATAAGATGAGGTCAAAATAGCATGACTTCTGCAAAGGCAGCCTGTGCTTTGCTAGTTAATCTTCTTGAATTGTTTTAATGTAGCAATAGAGGAGCAAATAAAGGGAAAAGGTTGGTACAGTTTATGAAAATAAGGGAAGGTCAATGAAGCATAGAGCTATTATAGTAGAGAGCAGAACAAAAAGGAGTGAAGGCAATTATACCAGCAGTGATAAGACTGTAATGTCTTTGATGCACAACAGCAACTACCTGGCCCAAAATATGGTGAAGACTTTCAGGTTCTTTCTTAACCGTAGAAATTATTATAATTATTAATAGTGGTCATAGTAAAAAAAAAAAACCCACACATTTGAAAACTGTAAGAGGAAAGCTATTTAAAAGAAAATTTCTGAACAATTTTTGAATATAAGTAGGCAGATGTTCAGAGTGAAATTAACTTCAGTAATTTTAAAAAGTTGCATGGAAATGTTTTAATACTATGGCTAGTTTTGATAATATATATCTGTAAAAGAATAAAAAGATACTGAAGGATGTCTGTATTTGAGATAAATTTTGAATCTGTTAATTTGTCCAAGAGCGGGATTTATATTCTCTTGGTCTGGTCATTAGAAGGAATTTATGTCATTAACTGTTGCCCTTTGTCTTTTAACCCTAAAAGATGACATAGCAGACACTTACCATAGCCACTGAAAAATGAAATTTTCACTTCAAAAACTTTTGAAAAGTTACAGAGCTGCTGTTTGTTTTCTCTTCGCCTGATTAATTCATTTAACTGGATCTCGGCTGCTCTGGGCTTTTGCTGATGAGAAGTGTGAAGCCAAAGGAGGCCACTCTGCTGCCCGTGTCAGCGCTGGTGGGGTTCAGGGAGGTACTCCCACGGTGCCTGCTTCTCAGATGAAGAGGTGCTCAGCCCAGCAGGGCTGTAAGATGTAAACTCATGTAATGACAAACGATTAGACTTTGCCTGGCTTTCTCTTTGTGGCAGCCCAAATCTGATTTGGAGTCAGGCGTACCTTCCAGAAAGATGCCCAGATTTGGCTTGAAGACAGCACAGTTGGAAAAATGTACCACTTTTCTCAGCTGTTTGCTCTAGCAACAGCTAGGTTTTGCACCTCCTTTTCAGTATCAATTTATCTAGCTTTCTCCATGCTTCCTCAACCTAATTAAGAATATTTTTGCCAGGCAATAGTCTCTCTTTATAAGGGTATTTATAGACCGTAATCAGGTTTTTTTTAAACTAAATCAATTACAGTTTCACAATGAGGCGTTTTCTGAGATCTGTAGCCTTTTAACTGGCTTTTTTTTAATGCAGCCTCTTCCGTGTTTTCTGTGTCTTTGGAGAAAATACATAGGAGAAGGCTGCACAGCATTGCAGCACTGGTCACAACAAAGCATAAATCACCTTTTCCCTCCTGTGCTTAGCTCTGGTTCTGGCTTCTCTTTTCTTTTCTTATGTCCCGATTGTTGTGTTGGCTTTTTAAATTTATTTATTTATTTATTTAGCACTCGAGTAACTTGGGTAATTACTCTTTCTGCATTTATACCTGCTAACAATTTTTTTTTTTTTTGGTGTCCCAGAGGATCCATTAATTTAAAGATTACGATTATATGGTTGTAATTCTGGATTAGATTTGGAAAGGAAAAGATTATTACTCCATGTTAAGTATATGTGTGCAACAGCAATGGATTACAAAATATCTTATTAAATAGAATATACCTTTTTAAAGGTTCCTAATGTAGCTTTTTACACGTGGAATGTTATTCCAAAAATTCTTAGGCCAAAAGGGCTTTGCTGCAGCTCTAAAGCTGCCATCTAAGCACTGTAAGATTTATATATGCCATGAGGTCTTATGCAGGTCCTCGGCACGAAGGAAGTTAAGGTTTGAGGGATATATCATATTATTTCTACAGTTCAGCTAAATTACTAATTATAAAGCTAAACTGAAATCCAAAGTCATATTTTGGTTTGTAAAATGAGGGAGAATATTGTCCAATGCAACTTTGCTTCTCCAGTGTGTACCAAATGAACTGTTATACATCTAGAGGAAGATACGTTGATCATACTGTTGTTGTTGGAGATTTAGAGTTTTTGTACACCCGCAGAAAAAGATCTTCAAATACTCTGGGGTTCCCCTTCCCCTCATTCTTTGCAGTCAGCTTGGTATTTGCCAAATGCTTTGCATTTGGTAAATCTCCTTACAACTTACTGGTTTGAATTACATCCTAGTACTGAGCCAGTTTTCCCCCCTCAGGTAACTTCAGCTGCAGCACCGTGATGCAGATAGTGTCAGAGCGTTGCTGGTGTGCAAAGGCAGCCTAGTGTCCTCTTTGATGCCTTCAGGATGAAATGGTACCCCCTGGCTCCCTGGGACCGATGGACGGAGTTGGTTCGCTTTCATCTGCAGCCAAGACTCTTTCCCCCTTTCTCACTTGCTAGAACTGGCAGCTGCTGAAATGAAGTTTTGGCTTTTACTCAGAAGTGGTGTGGTACAATGTGAGGTACAGGTGTGTTACGCTCTGTTTTCCCTTTTGGTTTGCCTGGCTGCTACCACTTGAGGATTTGTGTGCGCTCATTAGAGGCATGACATGATGATGAAGTACTCCCTGGTGAGCAAAGCTGGATTAAATTTAATTAAATTTAAGATTTCACTTTAATTAAAGATTTCACTGTAAAGAAGATCTTAAAACGTGACAAATTCACATCTCGCTGTCTGGGATTGTTATTCCTTCAGGAGCATGATCTTGCTGTACACGCATAGACATCTTTCTATCACTACTGCAGTTTACAATTACAGTGTTACAATTTTAGTTTTACAAATTTGAAGATGAATTTACTCAAATGCTTTCAGTTAAAATCCCATTTCTGAGGTACAGCCACTGTCTTCTGGCTGAGGACTATATCTGATCGCAATAATATTTGGTTCATTATTCTGTAATCTGCGGCTTGTAAACCGGTTGTCTTCCTGTGACAGTGATTTACTGTTCATGGAGTGAAACTAAAGTTAACATTTATATTGGGCTTAGTGATTTAAGTACAGTTAATCTCTTTATTAATGCTTATTAGTAGTCTGTGTGATCATGTTTTCATTTCTAGTTGACGGAAAAAGAACATTTGGTTAATTATGCGGTGAAAGCAAGAATGTGTCTTTTTATCCTAATTGTAACTATTTGTAACAATGACTATTGCTTTTTGTAATTCATAACAAAAGAAATGATGGAGAAAAAAGCTATATATAGCATTTCAAACAATTAGTATATATCTCAATATTACCTTAATGTATGGAACTCCCTTCTGCAACTTCATGGGATAATATTGGTGAAAACTAAGCCAAGTTGCCTTACTCTGCTCTGGACAATACCCCTGCATGCAAACAAAATAGCACCAGATCTTCAAGTCTTTACTCAGTCCTCAACTGATCGTGAGGACCTTGGATTTTCTCCTTGGCCTTTTTGGTGCAGACTGTACGTTCAAAGTCTGCCTGGCATGACTGTTTCTGTTTGAAGCGGGGTCATGGGTTTTCCTCCCCCTGTGTTAAGAAGTGGTGTGGAGCGTTTTGGCAAAGCCACTGACTCAATTAAGAAATGCTGTCAGTCTTGCCTTTCCTTTTGAAGAGACAAAATGGTACTTACAAAACTGGGCGCAAAACCAATATAACATTATATTACTGAGTGTTAAATTTTCCATCTGAAGATTTATTAAGTGTTCAGAAGCGTTTTGCTTTGGTTCTGAATATTAAAGGGATAATTGTATTTCCAGAGTTGTCTGCGTTTGAGCTACAAATCACCGAGTGTTTTAATTCAGGCCAGGTAATTGTGTTGCTTTGATTGATTGCATATTTAAGGCAAAAGAGCACTATTTAATCCAGACTGAACGTTTAAGTCAGTTTGCTCTTGATTAAAAGGGCCTCATGGTGACATATTGTCAGAAAGAGGGTTTTTTTCACTATCGTCTTGGCTAGTAAGATATCACGAAGTAATAACAGTCCAATGTTATGCCTGCTTCTCTCCGAGGGAAATGTATCGTGAAAATGGCCCAAAGGGAAATCTAGAGCTGTGTGTATATGTGTTCCCTTTAGGAGGACTACGTTTGCATGTTCTTTGACTAGAAATGTTCCTGCCAGCCCATCGCTTGCAGGCTATGGCACAGCCCCACTGCCCAGCGAGAGTCCTGGGTTGTGCCGGTGGCGAGTGTTGCTGCTGCCCAGTTTCCCAATTCTTCCTTCAGGCACAGGTTTCACTCCTTCTTGAAGCAATTAATTCTCCTTTTGTCTCCCATCTTAATCATGATGCGTGCCCTCTCTTTCCTGGCTGACGTGTAACGTAGAGTTGTCACTAGATGCTGGCTGGGGAAGCTGCATCTTTAGGAGAAAGGAGCGGGAGGTTTCTAAGTTGTTTTCTTAAACTGATGGTGTTGGAGCATCGCAAAATCCTGCTGTTAACACGGGACGTCCTGAGTGCTGATCTTGTCATTTGCAGAGCTTGAGGCCTCGGTGTTTCACGGCATGGGCAGTTGTTTAACAGATGTGAGGCTGTAGTGGGTATATGAGACGATAGTGCAGGTAAGAGTTATTGCAGCGGGTACAGGACAGAGCGAATGAAGAAGGAACTGCAAGGCCAGCTGAAGCCAGGCTCAGCGGTGGGTGGGAGAAGCTGAGAGAAGAACTGAATAAACAACCTCTATGTGAAAAATGCCCCATTTGGGAAAAGGGAGAGGTGTGAACAAATGCCGATGTTAAAAATAAGTGAATAGAGCAGGCGGTCTTAGGGGGACGCTTATGGCCCCAGCAAAAGCAGAAGGACTGAACCTCCCCCATGTTAATAATATGTTGTGCTGTTGTAACTACTGTGTCCAAAGTGCCGGGCTGCAATGGGAAGGAGTTTTCTTTAGCAGGCTGTTGCCAGGGGTGGAAATTGAGTGATAAATTTCAGTGGCCAGTCACTTAGTGTTTTCAAAATTATGCTATTTGGCCATCTGTGCAAAACTCCTGTTCTTGACTTCTTCAACAGTCATCATCCAGAAGTGTTTTCTTACTAATATAAATACAGAATGGTGGTGGTGGTGCTTTAACTGCACTGTTGTTCAAATGACAGGCTCGCTGGCATACAAGAGATCAAAGCAGCTGAAGGGTACAGCTGACCAGTGATGCAGAGGCTGGTCTTCAGGCTTTGATCATGGTGTTGAAAAATAGCAGTGTTCTGTGGGAGAAAGGTGCAAGAATAATAGGCCCAAGATCTCACGAGTTACATTCTAGAGTCTGAGAGCCTTTCTCTCAATAACTAGGGAGAAATTATTTAATGTCTCTGCCTCAGCTTCTCCAGATGTAGAATGGAGATGTGAAAAACACTTTGTGTGATGAAGCAGTGTGAGAAGTCTTCCTGCAGAGTGGAGTTTCCGCCAGTGTTTGTTCTTGGCTTGGACTTTTGAAATCTTGAGATGGCGACAGCAAATGTTTGACCAAATAGTTCTCTGGGATGTGGAAATAAGTGGTAGACTTTTAATAGGTATTATAAATATTAGTTTGGTCATAAACACACTCCTCTTGTGCTTTTAGCATTACCAACCAAGAGTTGAGGGTGTTCAGAGGAGATTAAATAACAGTTCTTGTCATTATTCAAGAAGCTGGATATTTCATGTCTTCCTGTTGCTGGAGTTCATTTTATTTCATACATATGGATTTAGCAATAATGTGGTAATTGCATTTTCTGGTGATTAACATTGCCCCAGTGTAAAAATATAAGAGCCACAGCCTCCAAGAGCACTGTCTTCCAAAGTCATGCTGTCACATGGCCCATTGGCAGAGGCAAATGAAGTTAAGTAATTTAATTAGCTACGATTAGCATTTTAAGCTGTCTACCCAGAAACCAATAAAGAGGTTCACAATTCATCCTGTATTATTTCACATAAGGCTTTAACAATATTAGGTGAAGGCAGTCTAGTTCAGAGAGGTAGTAATTCAATCTGTCCTTCTCTTCTGAATTCCTGGTGTAGAGCAGTAATGAGCAAAGATGGTTGTTATTAGGCAGCTGTTAAACGTCTGGTGGTGACTGAGTAGGTGACAGCAGCCCAGTTGCTCCAGGACAGCTGTATAAATGACAAAAAGCATTGTCATGGCTGCCGCTGAGCTGCCACCTGGGTTGGCAGGAGGAATGTTCGCCCCGGCCAGCGCGGTGCCTCCGGCTGGCGTCAGTCGGTGCTGGAAGAAGGTGTGGGAAAGGCTGCTTTGCTCCCATTCCCCTTGTCCGTGCGGCACTTAAACACAAGTCTGGTTCTCAGAATTGCAAACTTGGCTTCTTGCAGAACTGCTTAATTCACTTAGGAAAGCAAACACACCCCCCATCCTCCACCCCCTGTCACAACTGTAAAGGACGTGCCAGTTGGGCACACAGAAAAAGCCATTTACAGTTGGAATAAAGCAGGACCTGGGGCAGCGGTGCCAGGCCCAGCTCCCTTTGAAACCCCAGGAAAGGCTGCCACGGGGTAGATGCCTGTCTGTACCCTTTTGTGCATCAACATGCGTGCCAACTGGGCGAGTGCAGGCAAGGGCAGAGTCTGGCTTAATGGCACACAAAGAAAATGCCAACTAAATAGGTTTTATCTTAATAAGTGATGCGATGTTGCTCCGGAACAACTGTGCTGGATGGCGGTGCAGGGGTTTCCAGCTCTGCTCTCTGCCACCCCTCCCTGCTGGGTGCTGAGGAATCACTGCCCACACACTGGGGCATCCCCTTCTCCCCGGGGGCAGATCGCTGTGCCACTTACACAACCCTTCAGAAACCCTGTGGGCTCATTTGGTGAAATTGTCTCCTGAAAGACTAATTTCATGATTTTCAGCCCATTACCTGACCCACATGACACCTTGATTTTCAGATTTAAATGCACCAGCAACCAGAAAAAAACAAGGTCAAACCATGCTTAAATGCTGTTGTGATTTGTCACCCAAAGAAAATACCATGAGCAGAGTTGCCATTCAAGGTGTTACAGCATTAGTGGAAAATCCTGTATTCTTTCTAAGACAATTTTTAACCCTTGCAGCCCTTCAAAAAGCAGGGTAATAAAGTAAGCTGCTTCTGCTGCTTACTTTTTGCCCGGGGAGAGAGGTTTCCAGCCCTCTGGACCAGCTCTGGCTTTTGTTCACCTCCCACCCAGTACGGGGGGGCTGGGGACGGTGTGTGCCCAGCACAGCGCAGACGGAGACTCGGCATATGGGTCACGCCAGCGAGAATTAAGAAGTGGGAGTGAAGCGTGAAGATATGTTGCCCCTGACACCTTGGTGAGAGCTGCCATTTGGGATTGTTTCTCTCTCTGCCCTGATGGACTGGCAGCAGTGCATGATATAAAGCCTTTCTCTAATTTCCCTTGCCTGGAGGAGAAGGGTTTTCCCTCTTTAACAGCCTCAGTACCTTCTTTTAATCCCATACACCTGCCCAAAAGCACCTCTTCAGTAGCTCAGTGCATTATTTTTATAAGGTCTGTAAGGATCTTTAATAGCCGACATGCAAAATGTGCCATTTGTCTTTGTAATAATGCTTTCCCTCTTAATCATGTTCCTTCTTTGCTATTTTTCTGCCAGCCCTTGGCAATGTTTCATTGTAGCTCAAAGTGAAAGAACAGCCTCTTAAAATAGACTCTAATCCTCAGCTATCGTTTGATCAGTTTTAATTTAATTTCACTGCAATGAAAATATAATGGGAGGCTGAACTCCAGAAAGTGCAGTTCAAGGAAAGTCACTGTCACTGTTACCGAATCTGTGACTCACCTTTCAAAACAGCAATGGGGGTCTATGCCCAGCAGCTCTTTACAGCGTGGTCTGCAGCTCTGAAGTCACCTCTTCAAGTGTAAGACATGTTTTTCAAAGTTTCTCCAAATTAATTTCTAAATCTTGAGTAGCTGCCTTTGGGGATTGTTATATGAAATGCCTGGGGTCTGCCTCTCTGATGGGTTAGTTGCCTTTCATTTAAGAGCAGTGCTCTTTGTTTTCTGGCGCCTGTTCATCTGCAGGCTTTGAGGATGTCATCAAAAAGTTAGCACTTGTCCAGTGTGCTTTGAGTGCAGGGTATAACTCGGAGATCTCTGATTATCAAGACTCCTTTGCTTTTTTTCTTCTCTTTTTTTAGCTTTGTGTAGGAGAGGAAAAAAAAAAAAAAGCCTTATTCTCCCCCAGACTGCAGAAATTCTAACTTGTCTAGGTCTTCCGATTTTCAATAGCATAGTATTGTCGTGATTGCTCCGTCTCTGATCTACTTGTGCTCCATCCAGCTTCAGCCTGTCTGTTACTCTGTCGGGATTCAAACGCAATTTCTCACTCCTCACAGGAATTATTTTTGGAACTTTTAAAATACTCCGTCTGTAACGCAGCATTCCTGTGCAGCTGCAGCGAGCTGCCTGCGTCGGGAGGATGACTTGGAGGAGGGAAGAGAATCTTCAACCTCCCCAGCAAAGCTGACACAATGCCGCCTTTGTATCTGGCCCCTATTCATGCATGACTGCGGCATAAGAAAAGAGCAGCCCCAAACTAGTCTTGCTCTTGGGACTGGTCCAAGACCTGCCAGGAGGTGAGCCGGGGGTGCCGAGGGGAAGGATTCTTCACCGGTAACCTGTGCTTTCTCCCCATTTTACAAGCAGTTGAAAGCTTTTGCTGGAAGATGCAGAAGTTAATGGTTAGAGCTGATGATGCTTATTAGTTAAGCTTGATAGTAGCCCCTGAGCAAGATGAATGGTGGCAGGGCACATGCTATCTCAATCTTCCTTTGTTTTCTTTGTTTGCTTTTTGTATAGCTTCAGCCAGAGAAGCAAAGATTAGGTCAGATCCTCAAGAAAACTGTTTGTTCTTGTGAACCCACCAGTGGTCAGTATGTCAGCCTGGGAAAGTGTCCCTGTTCCTGAAAACCCTACCATGCTTGGAAATTCTGGAGTCACTTCTGCTGCCTCTCATCTGCATAAGACTGGGACGTATCTTGACGGTCACTGGGTGGACGTAGAAACACCCCTCCAACTTTTTCAGCTGGCCACAGCAGCAGGCCATGTTCAAGGACCGCTTGTACTGTTTCCCTCTTCCTAATATACTGAGTTTCTTTGTTGAGCAGCCAGTTGCCTTGATTCCACAAATAGAAATTAATCAGCTCTGTGTGCAAAAGCAGATACAAGAATAGCATTGATCCAGTTGAGTGATATCTTCTGGTTCTAGTACGATTTTCTTTTGGGTTATATCTCTGTATATGTATATACACGCATATGCAGGTCTTGCAGGATACTGTGCTTCTGAGCAAGATCGTTGTTTCTGAGATGTAGCTTAAGAGGCTGGGTGAAAGAGAATGGAAATCAGCTTTCTAAAACAGGCCAGAAGTGATACGTGCAGTTGGTGACATACCAGTGATCGAAAACTAGTGTGAAAAAAGCGTAAATTACAGAAAAATGGTTGCCGAGGTTCACGGTCGTCTGGAAGGAGTGCTGGTACCGCACAGTGTATGGATCCAGTCATCATTTCTCTCAAGAGTGGGGCACCTGCAGGTCTTTTGACAGCAGTTCCCAGTTCAGAGGGGCTGATGGACGGATCTTAAGAGTCCTGTCTGTAAAACTGCAATAATTCAGGAGGTTTAAGCCAAAGTGGGCTATATGTGGAACCAACCTGCAGTAACGCTTTAATTTTCATTCATTTGTAGAGTGACTTGGTAGTAAAATTTACTGTGGGATGAGATTCCTTTCATGAATTATGCTTGACTCCAGCCAAAGACTACACATGACAAAAAGATACTTATCAGCCTGTAAAAAATATCATAACACTGGAGGACTACAGGATTAAAGTTAAAGATTATGACCCCAATTGCATTCCCTTGTCTAAGAAGGCTGCATAAGTATTCACTTAACTTTAAGCTTGCACTTACATTCTTTTCACTTCAGAGGGATTTAAGCACATGCTGGAATAACTTACTGAACTAATACTCTCCAGATGCACAAAGGAGTAGAATCAAAATTTTAAGACGAGCAGTTTTGCACTGTATGTTTACTAGTGCTGGTTGATTCTTTATAAGAATTTTTTAAACATAAGACCATTATTACTATTTCAAAGGTTAATTCATTGTCTGTACATGCAGTCTACACATCTACAAACCCACCCCATGCTTGCAAAATCAGAAAGAAGTGCTCTCTCGTATACTTACCAAATCAATTTTTGAACTGTCAACCAGCAGCTATTAAAATATCTTCGATTGCTGTGTTGGCCAAGTGTTTGTGAAAGATGTTTGCCTCTTAAAATTCAAAGTACACACAAAATTTATAGTTATTTGCCACCACTATGGAGTTAGATTAGTGTGTAGGGGGGAAGGCTGATGTTATGTAACCAGTTTTTCCATTTCAGAGAGGAGCATAAGTAGGTGCCTGGAACCTGCCTCTGCTCCAGACTGGCTGGAGGCTCCATCATCTATGTGTCAATTGGAATCGCTAATGTCTAGCAATTAGATTTAATGAAGGAAAGCTGCTGATAGGTTTGACATGCTGACAGCCCTTCTGTTTATTTTTTTAGAGGAATGGGTTGTGCCACCTGTTGGTATGTTTTGATTGGAGCTGTGTTTTTGTTTTCATGAACTGCTTTTTTTTAAATGGGTTTAGTTCTTTTGAACCAAAAGCTCGTGTGCTCTCAAAATTTGTTACAGGTTTGCTCAAATTATTTTGTGTTGTGTTTCCTTTTTCTGTGTCCACAAACATGGATTTGTAGGGCCTGTTTTGGGAAACAGGACTCGCTCATTCCACAGCAACTGTCACGCATCTCAATTCCCAACAAAGCTGTTGTGCATCTGCTGGCTCCTCCACGCCTTCCCAGCTGCATGGCTCACCCATCCTTCCTGCCTGCTCTTTGTCCTCTGCTTGGGTGACTTATTCTGGGTGGATATAATACTCGGGGCTGGGGTCAATACTCGGCCCAGTCCTGTTCAACATATTCATTAATGACCTGGATGAGGGGACAGAGTGTATCCTCAGCAAGTTCGCTGATGATACCAAACTGGGAGGGCTGGCCGACACTCCAGAGGGCTG
>JAOXJK010000023.1:69883900-69900801 GCA_025774025.1 Xenus cinereus | reverse complement strand
ATTTACAGAATTTAGCGTTCAATTTCAAAAGCAGCTGGTTTATAATCTACTCATGATTTGGAATGAGATTGATGCATACATCGTGCTAGGAAGTAATACAAAATACAAAGTAGATATTCATAGTCTGTATATATAATATTTGAACACACGCAATAATGTTAATTCCTGAAGTATGTGTCTGTGTTACATATGCAGGTGTATTTTGAAGTGAGACACTACAAAATTTGTGGGGCAATTTCATCTGAAATATTAAATTCCTGAGATGACTTGGGCAGTTCCTGTTAACCATTTTTTTTGTATAGAAGTTGGATGTTTCTTTACAGGAACATCCACTGGTAATGTTATAATGACAGTATGGAATTCCCATCCCTATGTTCTGTGTTTGTCACAAAACACAACCTTTTTAGTCACATGGCTTCTTTCCTTATTCCATGATGTAAGGGACTATTACTGTTTAAGGTTATGTAGTATGTTATGTGTTATTGTTAATATATGAGAAATGCTATCGTTTTATTTTGCGTAGCACCCGAAGCAAAACAAAATTGTTAGTTCATCATCCTTTTAGTAATGTCTACTGGCAAGCTAATGCAAAATTAATGACATGCAGTGTGTTATTTACTCAACTTGCAGCTTCTGACAGAGGATGTCTATTTTTATATATTACATCATCCCTGCTGCAGAACTCGGCTATCCATTGGGATTTGCTGTTCTTCCATTCTCTTTGGAAGGGCTCACATTGATGTAATAATTGGATTTGTAATTGTGATTAGATTTGGAAATTCAAAGAGAAACATTGAAGGTATGCAGTATTTTCTGCAACTGAAGTGTCAGTAATGTTATTGAGTTTCTTTTTTTTAAGATATATTGCTGACACTAGGTCCTGTTTACAGCTTGTAGACTTGCCAGTGCTTTATGACCACATGTATATGAAGCTTTGGTTAACAGTAGCGTAGATTTTTCAGAGTAGTGTGAGTGTTTTTGCAGTTACTGACTTGTGATATGCTCTTTTACATTATATAAAAGGTTGGTTTCCTGATGTGTAGAGTGTAAAACTAAATGTGAGGTTTCTCACCAAAGCAGACAGTTGTCCGTGCAGCAGAAAAATGATTTTTTCATAACTCTTTTCTAAACTGATCAATGTATCATGTAACTAAACACAAATATTGAATTTCCACCACTTAAACTTGATTAGAACTGAGGAAAATTAAAAAAACCAAACACATACATGTGTTCTTAAATATTTTTAAATAGGATATCCTCATTAGCATAAGGTTGTTCGTTTAGAAACAATGCTTGCATACATATAGGGAAATAGGATGTGCATATGCATTATATTTGTAGAATACCAGTACAGATTCTGTCAACACTGGCATCTCTATACAGATGAGCATCATGAGTGATAGTTCTAATGTGGACATTTGCTCACTAAAGCATGGAAAGAAGCTGTCAGTTTATTTTTTCCCAAGCATCTGAGCCACTGTTACGTGAGCTGTGCTTGACGCAGAGACTTAAAGATACAATGATTAGTATTTGGTGTCAATCTTTCCACAAAAAGTTCTGTTTCTTCTGTTTCTGAGTACTTTTAATGGTGCTTTTGTATTTGATTTGAATAATTTAAAATGACCATTTTGATGAGTGAATTTCAAAGCTCTAAAAGAATTTATAAAAATAATAGTTTAAATATCCTGAGCAACTAAGGAAATATGTATAGAATTGGAAGATGGAATGTTCCAAGGTGGCCAGTAGCATCCTGGCTTTTATCAGAAATAGTGTGGCCAGCAGGACTAGGGAAGTGTTTGTCCCCTTGTACTCAGGACTGGTGAGGCCCCACCTTGAATACTGTGTTCAGTTTTGGGCCCTTCACTACAAGAAAGACATTGAGGTGCTGGAGTGTGTCCAGAGAAGGGCAAAGAAGCTGGTGAGATGTCTGGAGAACAAGTTTTATGGGGAGAGGCTGAGGGAGCTGGGGTTGTTCAGCCTAGAGAAGAGGAGGCTGAGGGGACACCTAATAAGGTCTCTCTATAAGATAGCAATAGCTCTCTACAACTACCTGAAGAAGGGTGTAGTGAGGTGGAGGTCAGTCCCTTCTCCCAGGTAATAGGTGATAGGACAAGAGGAAGCAGCCTCAAGTTGCACCAGGGGAGGTTTAGATTGGTTATTAGGAAAAAAGTCTTCACCAAAAACATTGTCAAGTATTGGAACAGGTTGCCCAGGGAAGTGGTTGAGTCGCCATCCCTTGGAGGTATTTGAAAGACGAGTAGATGTGGTGCTGAGGGATATAGTTAAGTGGTGGACTTGGTAGTGCTAGGTTAATAGCTGGACTTGATGATCTTAAAGGTCTTTTCCAACTTAAATGATTCTATGATTCTAAGTCCAAAAGGTGAGTTATTCTTTCACTTTCTGTTTTGGATTTGCAAATACTTTTCTCTTGGATAACTACCATATGTTATTTTGTCACCGGTCTTGCAAAGGAGGAAGAAGGAAAGGAAGGGAAAAAAAAAAAAGATAGACTGTTTCTTCTATTTTGAAATATTGATGTTATAGTCGGGCCTTAAAGGCTCCACCAAAGACTGGAATCTATTCCAACACATTTAAATGTGATACTTCCATAACGAGTTTTGGTGCATGAGTATCAAATGAGTCTGAGACAGGGAAGGAAGAAAATAGAGGCACTGCAAGAATTTAGTGGTAAAACAAGAACTGTACTTTGCAGCTCCTGACTTCTAGTCTGGTGTAATGATCTTAAACAGTAATTTGTGAAAGTAAGCTCAAATGGTGATAGTAAGTTAGAAGAAAATTGTGTATATTTAGTTTAACATAGCTTGGATTTTCATGTGCTTGAAGCTTTGTGCTACTTGTAACTTTTGCTATGTAGAAATAATGCTATAGTTCCTATTTGTGAATTATTTCAAGTTTATGTTTTGTTTTGTTTTTTACAGAAGTGCCCAAAATCTGTAAAACTAAACATTTCAGAGTCAGAGACTGAAAACTTTCCTTAGGAGTAAAGGAATTGGCCAAGGTCTCAGAATAGATCTTTGAGGTTGTCTGTCATGATAGTTAAGTGATGGTGGGTTTCTCGGGGTGGAAAAGAGGGAAGTGCTTTCGTTTCTTTAAAAGTTGTGTTTGGTTGAAGTGAAGCAAATACAGTTGTTAAAATGGTAATTGCACATTCAACATAATTCTGTTTCTAAGCTTCTAGTTGAGACTTAGCAGCCCAAGTTGCAGTTACTAGGCTTCTCTCAAAGTGCTGCCATAGCTGCTAATGAAGATGCAGCAATGTCCGTTATACTTTCCAGGTAGTCTTAATCTTAATTTAAGCAAAGATTTTTTCTTGGCCAAAAAGTATTGGTTAGGAAAAAAGGTGGAATAATTTGCTTTATTTAAACACTAATTAGTCTGAGATGCAATCTTCTAACATGTAAATCCTTTTCACTTTATTGGGTAGATGTGTCTAGTGCCCTGGCTAGTCCTGCCAAGTGTGAATGCTGTAGTCCATGCTTGCGTCTTCCAGTAGGTGATAGTTCAGTTCAGGGGAGCTAACAAGTCCTTAGCAAAGCAAGGTAGTTACCTTGAATTTGCCACTAGGTTTGTGTGTAAATTCTTTCCTGCTCTTTCACCATCCTGTTAACATGCTTATGTAGCCACAGTCAGGGCACTGTGGTGTTCTTAGATGTCAGGTTGAGCACCCGTGAGCACTTTTTAATTCCCGGTATTTGCACATTTCTGATGGAAGGAATTTTCTTTTTAATTTTTTTTTGTGTGTAATGAAAAAAAACTTTTGTTATTTCATATAAGGTCTAGTCAAAGTGTTAGTATTCTGTTTTATGAGTAATGGGTATAGGGAGCTGGGTTTCACTTTTCAGCAGTTAGCCTTAATTATATTTGAATTTTCAGATAGTAAAGTTTTGATATGCACCTGGAACAGCTGGCAGGTGTTATGCGTATTTTTGATGTGGCTGGCATAAAAGCTACACAGATTGTGCTCTCGCTCTGTTTTCCATTATTTGTATGTGCGTGTGTCTACGCAAGTGCTAAAATGTAAAATGTTTTACCTTTTCTTCCTTTCACTTCACTAAATTATATTCTCTACATTACTCTTCAATGTTGTAATTTGGTGAGTGCAAAGGCCTGCAGCTAACTTGTTTTAAAGTCTGCAAATGATCCATGGGGAGCAAAAGATCATCTTAAAAGTAAGCATACTAACAAGTCTTCTGATAGTAATCTTGGAATACAAAACAATATAGGATCAAATTGTTAGGGCTACTCAATCTGGTATGTGCACTTCTACCTCATTTTATTTAGCACTTCTATAACTAGGTAACTGATCTTGAAATTGCAAGGGAAAAATGTAGTGTTAAATTTGCAAAATGGGACATCCATCAGTTGGTAGTAGTTGGCTCCCTGTTTTATTTGATAGGGGAAGAGGAGAGGGAAAGGGCATTTCTTAGAATTTTATATTAAGGCCACTTTATTTGAAGGATGTAATGTTGTTTTGATTTTTTTTTTTTCTGATCTAAAACCAGTTTGGCTCATTTGCCTGATAATTATTTTTAAAAGTAAAGGAAAACTGAAGCTTGTTACTGATAAAAGCCAAAGGTCTGGATAAATGATTTCTGTTCAGTTACTGGTGCCAGGGCACAAAGCTCTCAAGACATGTTAGTGCATGGTGCATTACACAAGGGAGGATATGCAGGGGCATGAGGAGAGAGTTCTCCAAAAAGAAAATGATCTTATGCTGATAAACTGTTTTTAATGTTGATTTTAATTGGGAACCCCTGGAGCAGGCTCTTTGGAGAGTCTCCCTGGATAAGACTGTGGCTGGAGACAAATCCATAAGTTATTTCCTTCCAACAGACAATTGAAATGAATGAAAATTCTCTTTAAAGCAACCTGCCCTTTCAAAGTTAAACATCTTCAAAACGTCAGAGATAAGTAGCTAGTTACCTCAGGAGATGTCCAAAATAAGCATTCAAGAAGATGGACAGAAAGGACTCAACATCACATACAGTAGTAAAAATGACACACAATTTCCACCATTATTCGGGGAATCTGGTAACCTAATGGCAGGCAGGCAATGGGCATAAGCTGGAACATAGGAAGTTCCACTCAAATATGAGGAAGAACTTCTTTACGGTGAGGGTGCCAGAGCCCTGGAACAGGCTGCCGAGAGAGGTCATGGAGTCCCCTTCTCCGGAGATTTTCAAGACCCGCCTTGATGCAGTCCTGAGTGATATGCTCTAGGCAATCCTGCTTAGCAGGGGAGTTGGACTAGATGATCTCTAGAGGTCCCTTCCAACTCTGTCAAATTTGTGAATCTGTGATATCGCTTCCTTACTTGTGTGCTGGCTGCAGGGGTGACACCCACCACCAAGAGTCAGCTGGAGACCCTGTTCTGAGATCTCCTAGGGGTTGGGGGTTGCTTTCAGGGAGTACGGGCTCATTCTGGGGGAAGAGCACTTGGGAATCACACAAAACTCGCGGTGGGATATTTGGGGAGAGTACCAAGGGCAGGGAGAGGGATGGGCTGGGGGAGGACAAGCATGAAAAACGAGAGGAAAAGGATATAAAAGGGGAATTATTACAGGCCTCCTGGACCAACAGTTGGACTGGGACGTAACACTGGTCACGTGTAAACAAGTGGCTGGTTAGCGCTTGTGTCTGGCCCCGCTGTAGGTGCTTTTTGTCTTTGTGGCAGTACTGCACTCCTTATCTGAGCTGATGTGCTTGACTGCACACATATATGTCTGTATAACGTAGGAATATGTGCGCCTGTGCCCTATGGGGAATACGTGCTCAGCCTGGCTTCTGCTTAGGCCTGGAGACACAGATCTTTGGCAGCCTCCCTTCCCTCTATTGGGCACCAGACTTGTTGAGCCTTAACACCGCTGGGACCCCTTTGCTGCCCTTGGAGAAGCCGGGAGTTGTGTCTGGGTTATGAGAGCGGTGTTTGTGGCTAATTACCCCGAGACTGGATAGAGCCAACCTAGGATTTGTGTGTTTCTGCCTCATAGGGGTTCCTTCTGCTTCAGCAAAAACATCAGGTTTTACTTGTGCAGAAATCAGAGGCAATTAATGTTTTTCAGTTATCAGAAAGAAATTAATTCTGTATTTTTTCTTCAGCCTAGTTCCTGTCATTGCTTAGCTTGTCCTGGTTAGAAAGAATCACTTATTAAATGTGCCGTTTATATCTTATTTGTTTCACAGAGATGTTTAGGAAACCCTTCCCCATCCTATTCTTTATTGCATTTGGATGCTCAATTCTTACGGGCTGCACAAATTACTCACATCAGCTGTTAAGCTGTGCCGCTTAACCTTGTGCTTCACCACCAGGAAAAAGATAATTATGTTGGACATCTCCAGATGTTCTCACTTAAGAAAAATGACACGTCTATATTTTCTTTACAACTCGTGGCTGAGATTGCTGTGGCCTTTCAAGATACTGGATGGTCTTGAAGCAAGCTCCTCTGTCATACATTCTGCCAGCTTTCCTTTCTGCAGAGCCAAAAAGCTTCATTAACATTAAGAGTGTAAGGAGTAGTTAAAGGACCCCTATGCGGGCTTTCAGGCTCCGCAGCTCCTGCGGTAGGTGTGACTGCATGTTGGTAGAAGGTCCTGCCACTGCTGTCATTATCGTCCGTGGTCCCAACAGGAAAGAACTTGATTATGAATTCCTGGATCTTGTCAGCCTGTCAAGGAACATGCGGGAGTTATCCTGAAAACACTGGAGACTATGACAGCACAGCCTTCATCAAAGCCACGGCCCCAAACTGCATAGCCTGAATCTTCTGATATGCATTGTAGGATGAAAAAAAGCTTGTGCAGCAGGTGTTAAACACCTTAGTCTGACCACTTCTTCCTACCATCTATCTCTGAGATTCTCTCTGTGGGTCTCACAGAGGTCATAATACAATACCGTAAGTGGTTATTTTGTCGTAAGAGGTGGATATTTATCATCAGCCTTGGCATCCCGTTTCTCCATCTATCTTTCAGTGTGTTAAAAGCACATTCCACCAGCATTCTTCAGCTGCTGGGGCTGTAACTCACCATCTTCTTGTCTAAGAAATAAGAAGAAAGCAGAGGCAAGAAAACCTGACTGTCAATACCACCATGGAAATTTTCCGTGGAGGGAAGTAGTCCGGACATTGTAAAAAGTCTGGCTTTATGGTTGTTTTCAGACTATCCCATACTAATATTAGCGAACCTTCTACATTGATCACCAGAGCCTTGCAGTTTGTCAAAATAACCCTTTCTGTGCTGAACTCCAGGGGGTGTGTGTGTATGAGAAGGTAGGTGGGTCTGCCTGCGCAACCCTACTAATAACCCTCTCTACATTCCCCCCCTTTTGGATTTACAAGGACAGCCATTATGGGATAGTGATGCACATGTCTGTGCACTGAAAACCCTAGAGCCTGGTTGTTGAGTTACTGCACCAGAGGATGTCTGACCAGATGCTTGCAGCTTATTCCCAAAGGTTGCAATGCTGTGGGGTTGGGTAGGTGGGAGGCCAGAAGAGCAGTATCACAGGAGTGATGATGATGGATGGCACATTGGTCACACAGGTCACACAGATTTTGCTGTAAATCACTTATTGTGGAGCAGATCTGCAACATGTTTCAGCTGTAGATGTTTCTTTGGATTTGTTTAGTGGCTTAGTAAATGAAGTCAAGAATTAACTTTTAATTACTGACTTATTTAATTCCTTATCATAACAAAAGTTATACTGATAACCCTAAACATCTGCAAACAGATGTTTTGTACAAAAGCAAATAGACCATGGGATTCTCCTCCTTGTTTAAGTTCCTGTATTATCTTTTAAAAAAAATATTTATTTAGGAAATCTGAGGTATTCACATGGGAGTTACTTGTAATTATTAGAAGCAAACCTAAGCATTGCAAATGGAAGCTTGGCTTTGTTGTTTATTGTATTAATGGACAATTTTTATCTGAGTTCCTGAAATAAGCAGAATACTAGCATGTTACAGGCATGTCTTTTTTTAACCTTTACATCAATTTTATTCAGAGATTCTGTTAATTTGAATGTAATAGTATGTACTTACCGATGCAGATACATCTGTCAGACAGACACGTTCACTATGTTTTCCTGGTCATGATGAAAACCTGTGTATTTGAGTTATCCCATCAGAAGTTATTCAAACGTTTCTCAATGTGGAGATTTGCAAATATTGACAAAAGCTTTATGATAAATTGTTCAGAGGAAATTTACATCAGACTTTTGCCACTTGTTTAAGGAGGTATTAGTAGGTTCCTTGGAGGGGTTGTTAATGTCATTTAGTTACAACTTCTGTGGGCTGTAACAGAAGCTACTAGCTAAGTTTTCCCTGCAGTTGGAAACAGCTTTACCTTTCAACTTCTTATGGACCCACATAATGGCAGAATTGTGATACAAAGGTTTCTATAAGCAATTATTGAGATGATTGCAGACTTTGCTCTCACTTTATACACCACGATACACCTAGATTCACTTGCAGGGCTTTGGTACTATCTGGAGCAAAGAAAGCTTTAGACAAAAGAACAGATTTGCAGGAACACATAAGAAAACAATTTCGTGTGTCTATTGTTTTTTATGAAACTCCAAGGCTTTGCTAAAATCTGTATCTAAAGACAGCCTGGATTGTCAGAAAGTGAGAAGTTTGGATATGAGTTATGTCAATCTGACGGACTAGCTAGAAAATATTCCAGACTCTGAAAAGTCATTTTTCTAAGACATGGGCGATGTGTTTAAGCGCTACATATGAATGTAAATCTTAAACAGCCCTCAAGAGCTGCATGATATGCTTGTCAGATGGTTACAGTAAATGAATTATGGGAAAAAATTTACAATCTCTTGTTGGGAGGCGTAATTGGGCTCAAAATTGGTGTTTTACCAATGGTTTTTTATCTTTTAAATGTATCATCTCATCATTACGGATAAAAGCGTGTCTGTAATAACATAAGCCTAGAATTCACAGGAAATTTAAAAAAAAAAAATAATCTGGGAGTATAGATGCTTATATTATACCCATTAAGCAGGTTGGTCTAGTCATTCCAAGTATTTGTTTCTATCACTCCACCAGCTCAAAGCAACAGTAGGTCAACCCAAATACCAAATTAATTATAGCTGCGCTTTGGTGAGCTTTAGTGTAAAGCTAGAGATTTATTTATTTTCTACTTTGCCAGTCATTGCAAATAATCCTCATTTAATCAAATCACACATCAGAGTCATGAGATTCAGGGAAACAATTATATGCAAAGCTGAGTAAATACCTGTTCTCTGAAAATTCTTTTCTACTTGGTTTATGATATGTCTCATCAACTACTTGCTATGGGTAGGGATATACATGTGTTTATATATAGAGAGAAAGCTTTTAAATAGCAATCTTAAACTAGCTACCAAAGTTTTAAATCACTACATTTCGATGATATAAAGCTAAGCTGGATCCCATCCACTAAAATAAATCAGACGATTAATCGGCCATTCTTCTGTCCAGTTACTGCTTTCAAGAAGGCAGTAACTTGAAAAATTTACTTTATATATTAGCTATAGTTGAAGAGGTAGACTTTTGCTTGATTAAAAAAAAGAAAACAAAAAAAATCAGTATGAACACTTTTAAATAACTTTCTTGATAAAAGAGTGTCTGTTCAGGTCAGAGTAGAGAAAGAGTTTCCTGCAATTCCAGTCTGCAACATGATAAAAGTTAATTGCCGTAATATATATGATGCCTCTCTCTAATCAAGTAAACAAATGTATGTGTAGTCTGAGTATAAATGATAATGAAATTCTAGTGAAAGAGACAATTGCATATGTTCCTGCTTTGATGTTATTCAATTGTAGGGAGCATTGGGATGGGGGTTCATAGTCAGTTCCTACCAGTTGCATGTAATCAAATAATACAAATTACAAAATAATTCTATGGTTGTTTATATACATGATGTGTTCTGTTTCTTTGGTACTCCTAAAAATAATCCCCATATCTTGGACTATTCAGGTTCCCAATGTTATTTTTTTTATTGTAGTATTGAAGATCCTCAAAATTTTCTTTGGAGAGGCATGGAATCTTGGGATATATTGTAGTTAAATTCCAGCACTCTTTCAATGAGAAAGTTATTTAAAGGAAGCTGTGTAGACGTAAGCCCAAGAGCTCAAACTTCAGAAGTTGTTACTGGTGTTGTTACAAAAAACACAGTATAAAAAACCAAAGGGCAACTCAACTCGATGTCAACTCCTCTGTCAGCCATGAATTAGAGCAATCTTAAAATGTATACTACAATCATTTCCCGTTTACTTTCAGGATCAGATTAAGCCAGGCTACAAATATTCTAGCCCATTACAAATGTTTGGGGGGAGTTCTGACTTTTTCAATGCTGCTGAATAGCTTCAGTTAATTGGCAGTCAGTTAACTTGAGATTTAAAAAAAAAAAATCCCCCAAAAGTGAGCAGGCATATCTCTTCAGCAAAAAGACTTCAGTATGAGGACATGCACAAATAAAATCCCCCAAAAATATTGTTCACAAAAAATGAAAAAAAACCAGTACAGTCAGTAAGAAGTGTGTATGTCTATAAGATGTGCATAACTGGTTCCTAAGGCATATGTTTTGTAAGGTACAGTGACAGCATTAACTATAACACATTTGTGCAAGAATGGTGTTGAGTAGAGCTGGTTACAGCTTCTGGATGAGCCTCAAGTGATATACTTGCGTTGCATGGGAAAGACAGATGTTGGGTGAAACCAAGGCTTATAAGCAGGAAAAGAAGTTGAAAAGAATTCGTTTGCATCCAAAAGAGTTTCCAAGTGGTTTTGTTTTGGTCAAGTCAGACAACATTTCCCTGGTTTTTGTCTGACAGAGAGGGTAACAGTGTACACTCATATTGACGAGTTGCATAGGAGCAAAAGTCAGAGACCCAGGTATGTTTGGAAGGTTCCTCAGATTGAGCACTCACTCCACAAAGTAGGATGTAACTGATAAACAGAGTCCATGGGAAGGGGTTGGCTCTCCAAGTTTGCATTTGGAAAGATGGAGTGTGTGCTGGGGTTAGTTCCCTAGAGAGACAAGCCCTGAGAAGGGAATCTGCACAGCCACCACATTACATCTGAGTTTCTGGTTGATCTCCGTTATGGCTTTTGCTGATTTTCCGTTTTTGTAGCTGTTTCCTCTATTTTGTAGTCGAATACATAGTTACTCTGCTGTGTTTGAGCTGCTTTGTCTTAAATGTCATCCCGTGATAACTCTAGGCAGGAGGTGCTCAGGGAGTGGTGGCTCTATTTACAGAGGTACGCCAGGTTACCCTTAAAGCACCTCGCCCAGAGTGACAGAGTTTAAAGGTTTTTCTCTTGCTTGAATATACCATCAAGCTTTTTATTATGTTTTACAACTGTAAGGTCAAAGCCTGTGTTCCCACTGCAAAGCTGTAGCTGTGCAGCCAGCGTGGACCTGCCTGTGGTGGTGCTGGGGGCGATGGCCCATGCGGTGGGATGTGGGTGCAGGGGAGGACGTGGCCATGGCGAGCCAATTGGCCTTGAGTGCAAATATGTCAGAACCCAGCAGTCTTGATCTTTGAGAGGAAATTTGGCTTTATTTGGTCCTCAGAAACAGGAAGCTGAAGCACTAATTTTCCTCTAGGTTGCTTCTCTGCAGCTCTTTCCTTGGCTCTGAGGTATAAGAGATTGGCCACATCCAGAAACAGTGTAAGTCCACTTCCTTCCTTTTCCATTTTTCTAATAACTAAGGGAGAGAAGTTACTGTAGACAAAAATTTTGTTTGGAAGTATTTTTTTCAAGCTAGTAATTCAGTTATTTTCCATAGAGTTAATTACTTTGAGAAGGTTTGTCTAACCACGTAAGTGGTTCTGGTTTTAAAAAAAAAAAAGGTTGCAATTTTTTCCTTTGCCTTGTGATTACAAAATTAAGTTTATGACCATAATGCATAGTATGGATATGATAATATTTTTTATTGCTTTATGTGACTTCTGCTACACCACTACAAGAGTGTTTTTTAGCGTACAAAAAGGGGGATAACCTGTTTTAGTGTAATTGCGTCCACAGCAGAGAAATCTTACAAGTTCCACCCAGCACAAAGAATATATATAGACCATGTTGCACTTGACCCTGAAATTTGAAGACACGTTCTCATGTTGTAAGAAATTAAGCTTGAGAAAAAGGTCTAAATGTCAGCCGGCAAAAGGACTTTAACAAATGAAACCATGCATAAAATGTGTTGCTGTGTTATTTCATGGTTGGGACATTGCTCTTTTTTCCTGCCTCGCTGTCAGCTGGCCTGATGTGCTTTTGTTCTGATTAATAGTGGTATTTCAGACAGTCATTGCTGGTGGAAGCTTGCTAGGATGCTTGGCAAAGAAAATTTGCAGTTGCTGTCTGAACTTTTAAGAGCAGGAGCAGAGACTGGTATAAGATGGAGAAGAACTACTGACTAAAAGTTGGAGTTATTTTTATTTTTTAAAAAATTCAGAGCTGCTCCAATCTTTGTTTCATACTGTCAGTAGACTTTCTTGAGGATCTTCTGGTTTTATCCCACTGAAGACAGAGTCTTGCCACAGGGAGAGTGACACGGCTGGGGGATGGCTCAGCCTCACCAGGGAAGAAGAGCTCTTGTCTCTGTTTTCTATTAATTTTTTGCCTTTGTCAGTTTACTTGATTCAAGGTCCATAGCCAGCATTTATGGCCATAAATATGTGAGAAATCTAGAGAACTTGACTTTTGTATTCCACTTCACCAAAGTCCTTACACCCTCAGCACCTAAGCAGCGTGGTGAATAGTGTGGAAGCATTGGTTTGTTGTTTCTCTCATCAACTCTCAGAGGGAGAACTGTGTTGTGGGCCTAAACCAAAAGCCCAACCCTTAGGTCAGGGCTCAGACCAGGCTAATGTTGTGTATGTCTGCCTTACAGAGGAAGTTCTCATCCCTATTCCTTATAGATACTGTAACTATCATTTTACAGTTCCTATTTGTCCCATATACCCCATAAATTTTGTGGGCAGTCTCACATGGCTTGCCAGCTTTCCGAGTACCCTGATGAGACTTAAAAGTCTTTGATTTTATTGTAGAAATGCGTGCTTATGGTGAGTGGCAGAAGGATGTTTGGGGAGCGGGTTGCAATTTGACATCTCAACCGGTAACTCAGCTGCCAGATAATTATTGCTTGTTTTCTGCAATGATTTATACTTCCTGTGGCTCTGTCACGGAGCAAGGGCTGGCTTACGGTTTAGTCAAGAAGAATTAAAGGCGATTCTGGGCTGCATACTCCATGCTGTGAAGAAAAATCCTACAAAAAGCAAATGATCTGTTAGACAAAGGAATAGCTCAGGGGACCCTTTGCTTTACAGCCTGGCTGAGGCATCCTGAATTGGCCAGAAAGATCTTTTTATTTTCTTTTTATAACTTAATAAAAAGTGAACAATGGCTAATTTCTCCGGTGCCTCAGGGATTCTATTAAATTTTGATATCAAAAATGTTAATTTTTGAAAGTGAAAAATATGAAGCAAGACTGCAACCCATCTGTTGGCCTTATACTCAGTACAATGTCACTGCCTGTTTTCCTCCTCGGAATTCTGACTGTACCTTTCAAGCGTGATAGATAGCTTCTTTCTTCACTCTTCTCCACCTCTGGGGAGCTTCAGACCCTCATCCAAAGCCCAGCACAGTCAGGTCAATGGGAGGAGTCCAATTTAAATTGGAGGGAAAAGATTATTTGCTTCTGAAGCCAACTTCGCCAGAACATGGTGATGGTGTGTGTCTCTTGTGCCAAGTTAAGGGCACTGGCATTAACTCCAGCACTTCGATCAAAATTTAGCACATTTTATTCAATTAAAATTTTTATTTTGTTATTAATGACACAAGTATATAAACCCTTCTATGAATGGGTAACTATTAATGGGTACAGCTCTGCCCACTTGAAAAAGAATGAGCTATATGGCTTTCTCTATTCTTGCAAGGCTGGATCTCAGACAATGTTAAGTTGGGCCGAACCGTTCAAGTAAATTATTGCAATTAAGTCAGTGATGGGAAAATTGTAAATATCAATGTGGGGAAATGTGATGCATTAGATCCAGTCATATAAAAGCAAATATTTAACAAAAAGAGTGGGAGGTGTCACTGTTCAAAAGCAACTTTAAGTCATCATACACAGAATGCAAATTTCAGGAAATATTTGTTGTGTTGTCATAAAAAACATTTGGGCTGTTTACAAATGTAAGTGGAGAATCACAGGCTTTGTATATGGTAAACTGGGTGGTAAATCTTTGCAAATTCTTGTGTAGCAATAGCTTTTTCCTACATTTTTTCCTTCTACTAGGCTGTTGTAAATGCGTGCACACGCCAAGAAACCATTTCCCATAGTGTCTGTCCATTTTTTTGCCTTTATACCATGGCTGATGGATTGTCATCCATTTACTGCCCTGAGCCAATATTTTAGCTTATCAAAGGCATGTAAAGTATCAGGTTAGTTTTCCACATCCTTCTAAGTTTAATTTGTGAATACTTACATTTATCAAGTATAAGTTTAGATTTAAATGGCGTTGCCTAAAATACTGTCAGTGAAGAAGTGACATCCCAGCTACGGTTTGTGCTGTGCCATGGTTGTGGCCTGCTGTGCTCAATTGCTGTGTTCAATTTAGAAGAGGAAACGGTTATTCTCAAGTCAAAATTAATTCAGCTTCAGTTTTTTGGTGAGCTTTGGCAGCTGTAGTTATTTGAAACCAGCTGATTTAACTAGCTCTGCTTCCCAACACTGGCCTCATGGGCAAACACCAGAATTATATGTTATCAGAAATTAGATAGAAAAATGAGCTGGTGACTTTGGTGACAGTTCCCTGTTCTGATTTTTCTGGGGATGCAGCCAATTTGAGAAACTCCCCTTGCCTGGCTTTCCTTTTTTCTGAGGAGGAGTGCCTGCTCCTTCCCAACCCTGGCTGCGGGTGACTGCCCCTTACCTATGCATCATTGGTGGTTGCATCATTTCTTACCCGTGTCCTCAACCAGAACACTAAACCAAACCCAAACCCTGTTTGATGTGCACTGTGGTTCAACCAAAGCAGGAGGAAAGGGGGTGGAGGAGGAGATATGGAGAGTGAAGTGTTTGTGACAGAAACTATTATCCCAGTGAACGAAAGGAAACTTTCTCTTTCTGAAGGGCATGTGTGCAAGTGAGAAGCTAGAGCAGGATGATCGATCTGCCAGTTTTCCAGGCTTTTGTGGTCATTTGGGGAGGTGGAGGTTGGGCAGATCTCGGAGATAACAGGTAGAGGCTTAAAGCAATTTGTGCAGGACCAGAGACACTGACTGCAATGAGGGAAACATGCAGAACAAAGTCATAAGACAGCATTACTCTCCAGCTGGCAGGGAGCAAAAAAACCTTGGTGGAAAAAGGAGTGTTCAGAAGATATATTTAATATTTTAGGGAAAGTATTTTAAGATAAGGAGTGTGAATGGTGAAGAAAGAGGAGGCAATGTGAGCAAAGCAAAAAGGCAAGTAAGATGTCTATGGAGAAAATCTATTTTTATGAATAACATAGGCAAGATGTGGGAATTAGAAGGCCATAAGGTCACAGAAATCATGTTTGGAAAGAGAAATGGCGAAACGGAGCAGATGATATATGAGCAGTGATGGGGGAAAATGTAGATTTTACACATACAAGAAAGAGGAGTAAAAATGAGATGCAGGTAGGGATGCGTGGAGTGACTGGAACTGAAGTGGGTAAGGAGGTTGGAACCTGTTTTCATGGTAAAGGACGAGGAGGTAAAAAGGGGTATCTGCATCCCTCCAGAGCCCCCAGGAGCACCCTGGTGTGACTGCGTGGGGAAGCTTGTGCTCATGTGTCTCCTCCTGGGAGATGCAAGGCTTGTTTCCTCAGGCTGTTGGGCAGCTCTTCTTCCACGGAATGGAAGGGAACAGGAGGGAGGAGAAAGAAAAGAGAAAAATGTCCTGCCTTTGTGTAACACCATTATGTGATAGAATATTGGCAACATGGATATCCACCTTCAAATTTATCAGATGAAAGAGTGAAGAAATATAAAACATTTGCCATGTGTATTTCAGAAAAAGTGAAAACACTGTTTTCTTGCTTGGATCCTTCTGGATTTTCTGTATTGTGCTGAGAACACAGGTTGCTCTGCCTGTTAGCAGGAGGGAGTACCGCAGCCAGGCCAGCAGTGGTGCTGCTTGGATGCTTGCAGCAGGGTAGACGTGCTGGATTTTCGAGGCCAGGTGTGTCGATGTTGGAGCCCAGCGCCAGTTAGGAAGCTTCCACTTTGCAGAAAGTTGAAATTGCAGAGCCTGAAAAATATTCCCTTTGGCGCAGAAAAGTAACTGAAGTCTTATTTAATCCTTTTCTTTCAAACACCACCAGAAGAGATTTCATTACACTGGCTGAAATACCGTCAGTCAGATTAGATCTAGCACAGCATTCAGAAGATATTTACTCTCTAAGGATATTTATCATTAGCACCAATAGTAATTTGGATTCTCCATTGGATCATACAATGGGCTACTGAACATTAGTTTCAGCAATATAGTAATAATAGAGAAATAACTGCTTAAATCCCTATTAAGTGGAATTGCAGTTCTCCCTTCATGAAAAATGTAGTCATTAATTTTATGTTGGTATCTTTTTAACATTATTAAACTGTTCACTGGAGACTGTGGTCCCATAAACCACATTTTTCCTATAGGAGCTGTATCACTTAGATGGCTGCAGCTCACTATGCATTAGAAGAGTACTGAAAATGTTAAGATGAATAATGCCATAATTAGGTGTGCAAATAACAGCAACAGGAAAACACCAACTAATAGAGTATGTATGTTTGTGTGTGTGTAGGTACATTTATACTATATATTAATTTGTATATTTGGTTGGTGGCATGAAGCCTCTAACGTCTAATTAGGAGATT